>JAJJWW010011689.1:0-298819 GCA_023531295.1 Papaver armeniacum | reverse complement strand
CGCATTCGCCATCACCAGATACAATGCCTCATTTCTTTTAATCTGTTTGCTTCAATTAGACCAGACACTTCCACCCGAGCTATATACCAATTACGCCTCCCAGGCTGGTCACACCATAGCTGCACATCAAGCCATCTTGTGCCTACAGTAATTTCCTAGCTATACATCTCCATAGCAAAGGTCTCGGCTTACTCCATTGTCTCGACACAACAGACTCAAAGTCATTCCTCCCCCGGCTCAAAAACAACTTTGTAACCCAATCTTTACCAAATCTCACTAACCACCGCAACCTTATTACCTCTGCGATTCAACACCATTCATCACACAATTCAACACCACGGAGCAACCTCCACAGTAGCCGCCATCAAAATCATCACCAACACGAAACACCTTGAACCTAATGTTTTGCCATTTCGGACCATGTATAATCCTTGCAACACCAATTTAGATCGGCCACCTGCTGAAGATACCTACTACACTCATTGCAAACTTCCCAGACCAAGCGACTCTCAATTCCAATCCCACTGCATCCATTGCCCACCAACTTCACAACCGCCATGACACTTAAATTGCATCTCAAAGATATCCCATCTCACCAACTTAACTCAACCAACACGAGACCCTAGCCTCAATTTCTTTGAGCTTCAACACCAACTCTGCTTGATCCCATGATGCTAGTATAGCCGCCACAAGCAAACTCTGCAATTCCCAACAAAGACCCGGATCACTTGTTTACAATCCGGTGCCAGCTTTCTTGCTAACTCACCGCCATCAAACCACGTAATTCAATTCCAACCTGCCATACCGGTTTTGCTTCTTATTATCATCATCTCAACTTGATGGCGAGTTGCACCACCCCGAACTTCATAACCATCTTGAACCGCAACAAAGCTAACCCTTCATTGTGACCCAACACCCGTTTACTATCAATTCTGTAACCTAAACATTACATCTAACCGTTCAATCCACCCTCTCTTGCACGAGACCAATGCCTTGCATTCACAACCACTAGCCTCACCATCATCACTTCCAATTGAACGGCAACAATAAACCCCAATTTCTCTTGCCGTAACTCCACATTCAAGGCTACCAAAGATTTGGCATGATCTCATATCTCGGTCCTCGCCCCAGATCAATCTCAATCATCATCTCCCCATCACAACAAAGACCTGAACATTGCTTCGCTCCGACCTTCTTGCCCCGGCCACAACAAGCTCCACTGCATCCACCTGCCGATATGAGCTGGCTTCGGTATTTCGGTTCCTACCTCGCCATCTCAGTGCACCCGCACCCGGTTCTAACTCCCACAAACAAATGCAACTTCAGAATCCGTAGTCCTCATCTCGGTGGCCACCGCCGCTATGCCCATTACAAACACCAGAAGTTCTTCTCCGATAATTCAATGTATCACGGGTTCTTCACTTCCACCTGACAATTTTCATCACCATTTGGCTATTGCAATCCACCATCAACCGCATTGAACTCACTCTTCTCGACCATTCACCCATTTCATCTCCGACCTACCCTTGAGCCCATTCATCCCTGGCATACATCTAAGGCACTGATTCATCTCAATCACGATAATACAACCCCCGATCTTCCTGTCGTATCCCGGTTCAATAGCGGCAACGATTATCTCTTGATTCACTCCTTTCTTCTCCATCTGGTTCTCAATAAGACCCCAACAAAAACCCATTTTCAATCCTGTCCACCCATCCACGCAGATCGAACCGAGTTATCATCCAATCCTCTCAAATCTTGAGAACAACCTCATCTCATTGGAAGCAACACTAAATTCAATGTAATCTGAATTTATCACGAACTCGGTTGCCCCTAACCAAACAACAAATCTCGATGTATAAACCTCGACTCATAGATCGCTTTTCGATATTCATCTCGAATGATCTTCATGGACAAAACCCATTACCTTCCTTCGATCGATTCTCTCGGCTGACAACGGCTTCTCCTCGATCCGTACGTATCAAAACCATTCCCGATTGAACTTTGTGAGATCCCCTTTTCTTGCTTCAACCATGAACCCTCTTCTCGATCCGAATATGAGCGGTAGATCCTCATTCTTCTTGAATTCTCCACCATGATTTCTCTCATTTTCCCCCGAGCATGCTCGACTCATCACCACTTACTTTCTCGATTTGAAAAATCGAAATGATCAAAACGCGTTTTCTCCGACTCCCATGGTCGTGTAAGAGAAAGATATACAGCACCCATTAATGGATACGGGCCACTCGTAGTATCCCCTTAACTGTGTGACAGTGCTCCGGATAGCACATGCACCGTGAAATGACACTCTTGCCCTTCTTGCTCAATTTGGGTGATTTCGCTTCTTTTCCTCCGTGCTACTCCGGAGTACCTAGTAACTCAAAAGCACACATAAAATACATAATTCACACGAAAAATAGCGAAGAAAGCATAAACTCTATGTAGAAAATACGGTGTATTCTACACCTATCACCAACACTACCCCACTAGCACAACAACTTGGCTACGGCTACCATACCCGTAAGTGTCCTGGCCCTATCCTTTGAGTGTTACGACGGATCCACCGATCCCGCCGCCCACCTACGATATTACAACAGGTAATGCATGATGGGACCACGATTTGCTATACTCACAGATACTTTCCTTCAAGCCCGAAAAGGATCCGCGTTATCTTGGTTTGATAACCTCAAGCGGATGCATCAATTGCATGATCGACTCACCGAAAATTCTTGGCCACCTACATGTATAACAAGGTTGTGAACACAGGATGGACAAGCTCTTCTCGCTTGCAATCAAATATAAGGAGTCCATTCGAGAATACACTGATAGATGGCACAAGATATGTCAAGCCATAGGACATGTGGACCCCGTGGTAAGTGTTAGTCACATAAAAATGGGGACTTGGACAGATGAGCCCATTGTTTGTCGAAATCCACGGCACCACCCCAACCACGTAGGGAGATTTGAGGATAATCATCGAAAAACACGCGAGATTGGAAGAGATTCAAAGAGAGAACCCAAGATCACAGGCTCAACGACCTCCAAGGACAAACTCCGCGAACAAGCAAATGTGACCAGCCAGAGACGAAAAGGATCGGAAAGATGACCACAAAAGGAGTGGTAGAAAATTAGAAGACCAGAGTCTACACGAAATCAATACCGCCACGCACGCATCTTAAAAAGGAAATCAAGAACCGCGAGAACTTAGGATCGCCCCGGTCTAAGGGGAAGCAACCACCGGCCTCGGAGGAGTCCAAAGAGTCTTGTGATTTCCCTTTCTTACATGGGCATCCAACAGAGAAGTGCAAAAATCTCAAGATAATGATACAAAGCTGGAGACGCGGGGGATCTCAAAAATTACGTAGAGAGGCTGAACGAGGATGGCAGAGCCAACGCAGAACAAATGTCCAATTGCGGTGAGGGTAATCGACACTAAATACTATATCCCCTTTCGGGAAAGCAAATAACCAACCCTAATCGCACAAATAGGGAAAAGATTGAGGAAGCAATTTGAAGACTATTGTGAGCTTTACAACTTAGACTAAAAAGAAATTGAAGAACACGAAGAATGGATGGACGCACCTCTAACCTTCGAGGCCGAGGACATTGAGGACGACATGGAAGATCACAACGCATCCTTTGATCCTCACTTTGCCACCTGCGAGGATGCAACATAAAGAAAATACTCATTGATGGAGGGAGCTCCGTAAATGTCCCGTTTTACGATACCTTCAAACGTGATGGAGCTTAATGACGAGCAACTCTTGACCTCGCACTACACCATCTATGGGTTCAATGGTAACATGCTACGGCTTCCTAGGGATATTATTTTGCGGTAGACGCAGTCCCATGTAAGTTGTATTTGCATTGCCTCGGCATTCCTTTGCGGAAACTTGATCACCCCTGATCTCCATTACCCCTAAAGGAGTAAAGAAACCTAAGGTATTGATGGTAGGTGGATGCGACTCCCTTAAGCTTGTGGACCCATTTTCGTCCAATAAATGACATTGTAGGGTGAAGGCGTGTTCACCACACCGAAGCGAGCCCTATCTTGATCTTCTTGGATTCTTCTTTGAATAAAAAGGTGTATAAATATGCACTATTTGGCACTCATCAAATACCCCAAACTCCGAATTTTACTTGTCCTCAAGTGAAACAAAAAATAAGAAATCCTAACTATACCTGTCGCAGTCTCGAATGCATTTAGCGATGCACTAAGCCTTTAAACCCCTAGTGTCCCTAGTGGACGAGTTGTAGTCTCGTGAGGGTTTACTGAGAGGTGTACCCACAAAACCTTCTCCAACTTCGAGTGTAAAAGAGTCTCAAGCATCCAAGAAGCTATGAGGACATGAGCTTCGCGTGCTAGTAACATGAAGTTAGAACTACCCAAGAACGCATTCTCATCCTTAAGTGTTGAGCGAGAAGTAACCATACCATATGAAAGAATTCGATTCGATTGTGATCATAAGTCTCAACTTCCGCCACCATTAGGGTTTTATGATAATTGCACTCAAAAAGATCGCTTTTTAGTCTCTCATGTGTGCAGAGGCGGGAGTAAGGAGAGAAATCCTGCACACGTTGTAGGTAAGAAGGATAACCTTCCGAAATAAAATCGAGACTCCCACGTGTATGTGGAAAAAAGAATCTTTTTCCTCATGATCTCTAAGAAAGGAAATCAACCATTAGCAAGGGGTGGGAATACTCACTCACTTCTCACCCGATTGGCAATTAATATCACTCTCTCATAAGAACCATAAAAACATCTTCAATCTTCTGGGTCTTCTGGCCGCCAAATGTTGATGACTAACTTCTAAACTTCACAAAACTTGGACAATTTTTACTTTTTCTACTCAAATTCCTTGTTGTTTGGATTTTTCTTTTGAACTTTTCTTTACCATGGTGGTATCAAAACTAAGAAAATAAACTACAATATTTTTTTGATTTTTGATTTTTGATTTTTTTTTTTTTTTTTTTTTTTGATGTGTTAACAATAAGTAAAAATAAAAAATACAAATAATGAAACAACTAACTCCATGGACAAAGGACTTTATCACTCAATTTTTTTCCACAACTTGTATTGTCTTGATTTTATAAATTTTATTAATTCTCATCCTATTTTCTTTTCTTTGTTTTGTTGCACGTAAACCTTGGACTATCTCAACTTTTCTTCCCATATTCTGATGACGCTCCGCTTGCTGACGATGATGTGTTTCTATGGTCTTGCCGATTGAGAGAGAGTGATGCTAACGGGCAAATCGGTATTTAGAAGGAGTTTTCATCTTTAGACGTCACCCTCATGATTGACAAAAACTAGCACTCAAGAGATCCAAAAGTAGTGCGAGAAATTGGTGCTAAGTTGGGTAGCTCACCATTCCTACCCTAATTGACGACGGTGACACACACACTCTAACTTTTTTAGAAAGTTGCAAAAAATGAAGGTTGGTGCCTCACTTGATGTAAATTGGGTAGTCTCCACTATGGGTGATCACAATTCTACTACCGAATATCTAAACAAGACCTACCCGCTCCCATGGTTAAATCAACTTTAACGCTCTAATCAACTAAGAAACCTCGATTGTGTTCTCCCGTACTTCCCAAGTTCGTTATTTCTATTCAATCTCTATGTAAACATAGCTAGAAGCATGCTAGTGACTCTAAAATCTCTAAAAAGTTGGAGGTTTTTACAAAAAGAGTTTTGATTTTTTTTTTTTTTTTTTTTTGGGAAATAAAAGATAAAAAAGACTAAAAACTCTATATGCAAAAGTATGCAAATACACTTTAAACCTAAATCAAACATTGTCCTCAATGTGTCTACATATAGAAAAAATTTAAACAAATACATACCGAGAGAACTATGTTGATAAGAGAAAAGGAAGAGATTACCTGATGTCAATAGGAGCAAGGTTGATCTTCTTTAGTCAAGGCTAGAATCCAACATTCTCGGTGGAGATCATATCGGATTAGCACAATATATGCACAAGAAGACTCAACCGATTCAAGAAAAGAAAAAATTTAACAAGTCCTACTTTGGATATATACAATGAAAATTCACCATAAACCAAGAGTCTAAAGAGTTGAGGATCAAACCAAATAGAAAATATTACAAACATCAGCAGTCTTACACAAATATAATATGAGAGTGCAAGTAAGATCAAGCAGTATGGGAATGAGTTTCCAAACCTAAACTTGTGAACAAAGCGGTTTTGAGCACAAAATCTTGCAAATTTAAAGGTACATCATGCAAAAGGTCTAACTCAAAATGAGTTTTGCTAATTACAGACGGAGACATACACATTCCAACTGCGCGGCTCCTTAAGAGTGTTATACTTTGATGCAAAAATAGTCCAAGAGGACTTGGGAAGCACAAAGTTCTAGGCCTAAGTTAGGCATTTTTGAAAGTTGGTTTTGCAATTTTGTGACAAACTACACCTAGGTTTGGTGGAGGAGTATCAATTTGTGACTCAGGAGAGAGGTTAGGTACATCTAGGTTGTTTTCATTTTTAAAATCATTTGTACCATCACACACTTTCCTAAAGTCAGAAGAGGGTAAATCATGTTCATTTTCACGGATAATTGCCACAGTTCCACATCATCATCACATATATGAATATTCGAAGAAGCATCATTCATAGGGTTCACAGAAGAGACGTCTAACGCCTCTGAACCTAAAGATTCTATCACATTTTCAAAATACACATGCTCTTCATATTCATCATCATCATCATAGCAAAAATTCATCTCTCCATTCAAAATTGTAGTATTTTTAGTGTACTCATCTACCTCTGGATTAGGTTCATATTCGGTGTTAGTTGCATACGAGTAAGACTAGAAACACTATTTTCAATCTATCATTTTGTAACTCAATCGGGGTCCTTTTAAAGAATCATCTTGAGTTGTTCTATTGAAGGAGTCTTCTTTAGTGGGTATGCATTCTCATATGGATATTCATTGTATAGTTGTGCATGAGGTTCACAGAGAGGAAATCGGACATGTTGCTATGTGGATGGTCATGCATGCATTCATTTCAAGCCTAGCATTTTGCTCCATGAGTGTTTCCATTGTTGATTGCAAACTAGGAGTTGGGGGGAGTATAAAGTTGTTCATCTCCCCACCGTGGTGAATGATGCATGTGTGCGAGGTTGATTATGGTCCCAATAGTCACTTCTAGACACTCCGTACATTGATTATCATGGTTTCCCTAGGACTGTCTAAAGCATGCAAAATATAATTAAATACTCAGCAGGTGGTCTAAGCCACCACATAAGGTGCAAGCATGCATTTCATATTGCCTAGGGAATTAGATTTGACAGATCGTCATGTGATTGCCTTTCTAAAAATGAATAATGAGCTTCTAATCGATCGAGAAGTGATGACTTGGGTATGAGGAGAGTATTCATTCTCAACCTGTGATGGATGATACATGCTCATAGTGATTAGGGGTATGTGAAGTCGTAACCCGAGAAGGCTCATAATAATCCCTAAAATCACTATGGTATGTGGGGAGTTCATCCCGTGGAAGCGTGCCCAGTAAGCAAGCTCTCTAATGGATTTGGTTCCATCCCAGATGCGGGGCAAAATCTGACATGATTTAGCACTCAAATTGAACTCAAAAAGAAACACCCAAAGGTTATGGAAAGTGGGCTCGAGTTTGGTTTAAGAGGGTTTATTTGGTTTTGTGGGTTCGTTTGGTTTTGTTGGGAAAGTTTGGTTTATTGGGTTTGGTTAGGAAAGGGTTTCATTTGGTTTTTTTTTGGGAAGCCCAAGTAGTTGTGTGCAATGCTTAATGGGTGTGGGGTTGAAATCTTTAGCACACCCAAAGCAGATGGGGGGGCTTAGTACATTGCAAACCCAAAATGAACCGTGGCTCGGCTTATAAGCAAATGACGGTGCACAAGGGAAATTGCAATGTGCCCGAATGATGTGATGTGGGCCTAGTTTTTGCTGCACACCCGGTATATGTGGGCTTAGTCGTTTAGGGTTCGGCCAGTGTGGTTTGGTTTATGTGGGTTGGCAGCCCAATTTGTTGCAAATGGGACAAGTTGGCCATGTTTACACCCCAAATTATAGTGGCGGCCTTGGTTGTGTGCAAATCAATGATTGCACATTTGGTCAAGAATAGTTGCACAACATTGTGCAAGTCGCAATGCACAATGCAAAGCCAGATTTTTGCAAACTCACATCAAAAAATGACAAAGACAGGTAGTTGAAGAGGTTAGCTTCCACAATGTGGTAGCTCAAAGGTATGCTCGAGTCTCACCACCTTCAATAATGGAGCTCAAAGGCGTATTGAAGGTTAAGGGCTCAGAGCAGCCAGAGGCTTGTAGAAAGGGTGCATACAAAGCAGAGCATAAGGGTTTAATTGTGACAAAGCCATTTCGGCTGATGCACAAAAGGTTTTCACAGGGTAATAGCAGATTACACAACCATGAGTGCTTCAAACTTACAACATTTACTCAAGTGTTATAGAATGGTCACAAAGTCCGAAGAGGTGGAGCAATACGCAAGGTCTCTAGCCTATCATGCAAAGTGGAAGCTCCACACTTGCCGCTTGAGGGGCTAGCAAGGTGGAGATGGTTCACAAGGCTCACTGGGGCTCCACGCGATTCACAAGTGCGGTTTAGTGCAATGTAATAATATTCTCGGCTAGCACAATTTCAACAAAGAAATGAAAATAGCTTTCACACAAAGTCAAAACATTCACAGATGCAAAAGAGCAGCATGCTCGGGGGTTGATAAAAATTTGGCTTAAACTTGCGGCTTCTTGTAATGATTTGAACACATGGGCTGCAGGGGCATACGTGGCATACAGGGAAGTTTAGGCACCTCAAGAACTGGGCTTTCCGTTGGGTTGGCTTCGGCTTGCCACTTGCACTGCTAGCTCAAAAGAGAATTCTCAGTTCTCAAAAATTATAGTTTAAATCAATGGAGCAAGATTTTATAAAGATGAGAAGCGGTGTTACAAATGCAAATGTGCACTAAGAGATGCGATGTTACTGAGGGCTAGTGAGTACGGCGGCTAAGTTCTGGATCAGATGTGCACTAAGAGATGCAAAAAAGATGCGAAAATGGAGAACTTAACCGAAATGTAATGATAAAAATGCAGTGGATGATGAAATGCAACAAAAGAAAACTAAATGCAATGGTAAAACAAGCTAAGTTGCACTAATTAAAGAGCTAAAGAAATAACACAAAGTGAATATGTACAAGGTGGGAAGCGGTAAGAAAGCTAGAAGAACAACAGGAGCACACACGCAAGTCCTGCTAGCGCGCCAAAACTTAGTAGGCCTCGGAATGTGTATATTTTATGGCCTACGGTGGATAACCGCAAGTGCACGGCGTCTATCGGAGACGCTGGCAAGAACGTGTCGATCCACAGAGACTTGTGGTGCTCTTGTATGATCTAAGGCTTGCTGCAACGTAGTTTCAAGGGTGACAGTAACAAAAGGGGTTTTGTGCGTCGACTAAGTTTTAATGACAATGAACTAAGGAATGATAAATGGTGACACTAGGGTCTTCAACTCAACCTTTAACCTACACTATGTCTTCAACTAAAGATGTTTATTTCTTGCCTTCATGACAGATAGGGAGGAGTGTCAATTCCCGCCTTGTCTCTAAGGTGTTTCTCCATATGATAGTTTTGATCACAACTAAGGTATTTATCCCAAGCATTACACTGGCCGTTTAGAGTACAACTAATACGAGGATGAATAACAATCTAATTAGGCTTGAGTTGCAAAGATAATCATCACAGGGTATTCTAACTAAGTTGTATCCATGGCATCGGCACACCGTGAGAGCAATGTATTGATATGCTAAGATCAAATTTTATCTTAAAAATTAATTAAGCATTCAAGAAAAACATGTGATGTGTATGCAAAACACAAGAATGGATTAGGGTTTCATCTCAACCCTAGCCAAAATAAACTACAAAATTAAACTAATCACGCATTTGGCTGGCCGGTATGACTTCTACACAACACCCTTCATCAAGTATTTATACATGCCACGCCAAACCCTAAACCCTAATTCTCAAAAATCAAAATCAAAATTAAAATAAATAACCACTCACCATACTCGATCCGCCTCCTCTTGTCGTGCGGCTCGGGAGAACACCATACCGATTTTCCTTTGATTTATCAATGAAACCTAACCCTAACTACTGCTTTCATTTTGGCTCCCAGGAAAGAAGTTACGAAAGAACTAGAAAGCGCTTAGGTAAGGTGGTGCGGCTGTTGTTTGTCGGGAGATGATGGAGTGGTGGCGAAGAGGCTCTTGTGGTGGTATGGGTGAAGAAGGTGGAGGAGCAGGGCTCGCTCTGTGATGGGAGACTCGAGGGAAGAAAGAGAAAGAAGAAGAAAGGAATGGGGTTGCTCGATAGGGGGGTATAGGTGGTCGCCTGGCGTTGTGAGGCGGGACAAGAAAGTTGATGAGAAGGCCTCAAATGAGCGTAGGATGTAGCAGCTATGATCGAATCTACCGAGGGAAGGCTCGAGTAAACCGGTGTTGAGCTGAGCATCAATCGTTGATGTGCTAGGCGGAGCACCGTTGGATGTAGGCGAGGAGATCTCAATGGCTCGTAGTGAGCGGGCTCGGATCCGGGTCATGGGTAGCTCTAGCCCAAGTCTTCCTTGCCGGGGTTGCAACCGATTTGCGCGCGGACTTTGGCTATCCGGCCCATAGATGTTTGACTCCAATTCTTGCTCTTTAGCCCTCGTTTCTCCGGACTTTATTTATTACCTAAAAACACAAAATTAATTAATACAAATATTTATTCTTGAAAACAAAGAAAACAGCACGGAACTGAATAATATCCGATTTCTAAGCGCAAAAGATGAGTAAATGCCAATAAAAGGTGTATAAATATGCACTATTTGGCACTCATCGGTCAGACGATACGGTAGCTTACGCATCGTCTCGTTGACGCTCTAGGGGTAATGGAGATCGCGGGGTGATCAAGAATCGGGTGGTGAACACGCCTTCACCCTACAATGCCATTATTGGACTAAAATGGGTCCACAAGCTTAAGGAGTCGCATCCACCTACCATCAATACCTTAGGTTTCCTACTCCTTTAGGGGTAATGGAGACTCGTGGGTGATCAAGTCAGGAAAGGAATGCCGGTGCAATGCAAATACAACTAACAATGAAGAAGATGAGAAAAGAAGAACCCGCAAGGCTTGGAACAAGGCAACATCCAAAGACAAAGCCATCAATGAATACTTGGACGGAACCTCAGTGGAAGAGCTTGGCCAAGGGGAACTCCATAGGAAACACTAAGCATCAACATCAACCAAGCAACCAGGATGCTCTCGCCGAACAAAGAATCCGAGCCTACTAAATAGCAATTAAAGAAAGTTCCTCACCTGGGGGAACCAAAACCCACATTCACATCCTTGGAAGCGGTGAAGGGAAGTTAACATAGTAACGGAGGAGAATCCAAAGAAGATCAAGATAGGAACTCTAATGGACGAAGAACGCCAAGCCTCATTTGGTGAAACTACTAAAAAGAATACGCGGACATCTTCGCAGTGGAAACTATCCGACATGCCTAGAATAGACCCGAAACCGTACAACATGAGTCGCGCATTAAACCCGGCACACCCCCGATAAGACAAAAGATACGAAAGGTGGCTACTTTAATATCACAAAGCCGTAGAGACTGAGTCATTAAAAGTCATTGGAGGCTGGTTTCATAAAAGAAGTCAAATATCCTACTTGGATCTCTAACATGGTAATAGTACCAAAGAAGAGTGGTGGGGTCGGAACCTGCATCGACTTCACCAACTTGAACAAAGCGTGGCCTGAGGCGACAGTTATCCACTACCCAAGATCAACTAGTCGACGCAGCAGAAGGATACAAGAGCTATCATTCATGGACTATATTCCGGTACAATCAACTATTTTAGCGAAGAAGATCAACAACATACGGCATTTTACACACCCCACGACCTATATTTCTATGTGAGAATGCCTTTGGACTTAACCGGGGAGCAACATACCAAAGGATGGTCGATGCTATTTTTAAGCCATGGATTGGCAGACCTTGGAGGTCTACGTTGATGATATGCTCGTAGTGCGCATTGAAGAAGAACCATCACCAAGACCTGAGGGACATTTTCGCAATATGAGAGAACACAATATGAAGGTAAATCTGGAAAAGTGCACCTTCGGAGTAACATCCGGAAAATTCCTTGGTATCTCGTGACAAAAAGGGGCATCAAGTAGACCCGCAAAATCCGAGCCATAGAGACATGCCATCCCCAAAGAACCTAAAAAGAAGTACAAAAATCAATGGATCCCTAGCAGCTCTAGGAAGGTTCATCTCGAGATCCTCTGATAAATGCAAACTCTTTTTCAACATACTAAAGAAGGGGACGAAATTTGAGGGACTCAAGCAGAATGCGAAGAAGCCTTCCTAGGCATCAAACAATATCTAGCTGAGATCCCTATCCTTCGAAAACCCGAGACCACGACGAAGTCTTGGATTATACATCGCATCAACAGACGATGCGGTAAGCGCCGATCTTAGTCCGGACCCACACAAAGGAGGAGCAGCCAATCTACTATGTCAAGACCACGAATTCGCGGAAAGAAACTAAACAAGAATCGAACAACCGATTTTAGCCATCGTACGGTCTACCTTAAAGCTAAGGACGTACTTTTAACACATGACATACGAATCCCATGTCGAGCACCCATAGAAGCAATCCTCAAAGGGCGGGGAAAGGTAGGACGCATAGCAAAATGGAGCACGTACCTCGACCAATTCAACATCCACTATGAGCTTCAACACTCTCGAAATCGCAAGTGTTGCAGACTTCCTGAGACCTACACTGACAACGAAGAAGAGGTGCGCATACAAGGATGGAGGGAGCCGCGGGCGCTCGGAAAATAGAAAATCAAAAAGAACCAAATAATATTCTTGAACCGGGTAAACCCACGACAATGGGAGTCTTTGTCTACTGACTCCAAAAATAGAGAGGGCGCGGACAGTATTGTCACTCCACACCCACTCGGGGATAGGATCGTGCACACATTGATTGGAATTTGAAGGCCATACAAATAACATCGTAGAATACGAAGGAGTGGTCCATGCTCTCCGCTGATAATTGAAATGGGGATACAAGAAGTGCGGTTGACAAGTGACTCACAACTAATCATACTACGAGATAGGCTACGAATACAACGTGTACGACGCGACACTAATGGCATACATGGCTCTAGTGCAAACATTGGTTTCCCGATACCAAAAATCAAGTTCCGACATCTGCGTAGGAAGGAGCTCGTGCACGCGGATGCCTTGGCATACATATCACCCATGCTCAAGAACGAGGATGTCAAAGCAATCAAGATAACAAGGGTGTACGAACCATCCGTCAAACCCCAAGAGATGATGCGCTGGCCAACCAACGCAAGCCTCAGGGAGGAAGATATCTCCTCGACGATGATATCCTGAGAGCACATAATCGACGACTTCCGGAACGATGACATCATGCGCCATGCGATGAGGACGACGATTACAAATCGAAGAAGATTGAGAATCGGGAATCCATTCCTTCCTTGAGGAAGGAAACTCCCCAGACACTAAACAAAGCAGGGAAAGTACAATCCATAAAGGGTGGATGTACGAGCTAAGAGACGGAACCTTATACTGAAAATCATTCCTCGGGCCACTCTCGTCGCCGCTGTCCCGATCCGAGGGACATGCCATCTTGAAAGACATCCATAGAGGAGACGCGGGAATCACAGCGGAATGAGGTCCCTTGCGTATAAGGCAAAGACACAGGCTACCACTGGCCAACCATGATCCGAGACGCGCTTAATGGCGCAAAGGTGCGAGGAATGTCAAAGATTTGGCAAACGAATCCACGCCCCCACCTATAAAATTAAACTCGGGATAGTCCGTGGCCCTTGCAAAATGGGGTATCGACATAGTGGGCCCGTTCGTATCGTGGACCGGAAAAGAAGATTCCTAATAGTGGCACCCTGATTACTTGAAAGAAGTGGGTAGAGCCAAGGCAATCGCAAGAATTCGTGATTCAGACGTCTTTACTTTTATTTTTCAAAATATCATTTGCAGGTTTAGCATCCCCCGCAGAGATAGTTTCCCGATAACGGAAACAAACCGCGAGGAAAGAATATCGACTTGTTGTTCGACACTTTCAAAATTGAAAAATGAAATCCACCCCCATATACCCACAGAGCAATGGACAAGCGTAAGCCACGAACAAAACTTTGGCACTTATCCTTAAAAACAACTAGACGAGTACAAGGGGCTGTGGTGAACAATTACATAACGTTCAGGCATACGAACAACTCGAAGATCGCCCACAGGAGAATCTCCGTTTTTACTCACGTATGGAGCAGCGTAGAATCCCCCACGGAAATTCTACTACCAACAACAAAGACGAAGCATGGGAGAAGAACCTCACCACGGACATGATGTTGGAAAAGCTTGACGATCTCGAAGAAAGGAGAGAAGCGGCACCGCAAAAAATGGAAAACTACCAGTCAGGCTAGCCAGAAATATAACAAAAAAGTGAAGCTTAGGAATTTCAGAGAAGGGCAAGTATGTGTTAAGGACCATTCCCCAATACCAACAGAAAAGAAGTGGGAAAATTAGCACCAACTTGGGGAGGACCCTACGTAATACATGACATCAAGGGAAATGGCTCTTACTATCTCGCGTAATGCGAAAGAGGAAATCCTCATGCATCCGTGGAATGCCAAATATCTCAAGCCATACTACCCAGAACCTACCACCCGCGTATGCATTTTAAGAAGAAAATTGACTTACAAGTCCACATGTTTCTATCTCGAGAAAGGAGTAACGCGCCTTAACTTTTCAATCAATCCAAGCTTTCGTTTCAAGTGTCATATTCTATTCATTACCCACACACATTTCAATTTATTCAAAACCCACAACCTATACCATATGAGACACATGTATATATACTACTTACACACCCATCTGTACATAGGAAGATCAACCAAGGAACGTAATATGAATGTACATTGAAAACCATGTCACATCTTAATAAAATATCGACATTATCGTTACCCCGTGGATGTAGGCCTTAGGGCCGAACCACGTAAATCATTGTGCGCTTACAATTATTAAGAACTGGCATTATACTTTAACAAAAAAGGAATGTCCCGCACAAAGCGTGGATCATACCCACCGCAATACATCGGGACAAAGCGTGGATCCTACTCGCAATACATCGGAATATCTGCGCAAAGCATACACATGCAATCTCTCAACTCCCCGTAAGCGTCTATAAGTGTACGACTGACGGGTGACTTGCCGCAATCCAAGGATACCCGAGCAATATTACAAGCCGCGAACTCAATGGAGTATATCCTTGAACGTCGGCCAGACCCCCACCGTTCGAAAATCCTCTGGCCAAGGAATTAGCCGGACGGGTGCAAGGTCACAAGACAATTCCAGGATATCAACCTACGGAATTGCACGAACAATACACTTTCTCAAATTCCGAGGTTCAACATCCTTAGATTACAAACACTATGAAATTAATCATTATATTAACTTGATTTGAAAAACCAATAGATGCGAATTCAACAAAATTCAAAGTCGATTTAAACGCTAAAGTTTGATCTAGTACACAACAACATTACAATCCTAGCAAGAAAAGTAGCAAAAACGCCAAAAAGGATAAGCAATCGAGATCAATCCCTAGCATACTAGCTATGATCTCATCGAGAAGGAGCATTATCCGTGGTTTTGTCCTTCAAATGACGAAGGAACACTACCACCAGAGGAGGGGCCAAGAACCCGAAGGGAGCGCGGGTACGGGACGCCGAGTATAATTCTTGTTTAGCCCATGGTTCTTCTTGAGATCCAACTCAATCTCACCAAGAGTCCCGTTAATCTCTTCGCCAACTGCTTACGAGCCACGAAGCCTATGGCTACACTCTTCATCTCAACTTGATTTAGGGAAGTGGAAAGATGGTCCACCTTTTGATTGGCTTGTTTCAGCGTTTCCTCCTGAGACAAGGCCAGACCACGATGGTAATTGACTTGGCCCTCCAATTGAACTACCTTAGCCTCGAGCTTCGGAAACTTGTCATCCGCAGCTCGAAGCTATCCTGGAGCTCATGATAGTAGAAAAGAACAATTATAACAAATACAACACAAAGCACACTCGATGACAAAGACGTATACCTTCACAATGATAAACCGCGGAGTCCCGTGCTTCGCGGCATAATCATATTCATTTGATAACTTATCATAATCTATCCGCAGTAAGATTATGAGCATGCCGACTCACGCTTAGGTCATCTCGAAGCATCGAGTTCGAATGATGATATCGATTAACCTCATCATTCTTCGATTACAAGCCCTTGTTAAGACGTATACATAGTCACCTCTAAGTTTTTCTCATACTCAACCCGACGGGCCACATCATCTCGAGACGCGGATAAAGCATTACTAAGAGCGCCCATTCCGCCCCTAGCGCATCTCTTTCCTTGGCAAGACGTTGCATATAAGCCCACACATCCGAGGGATGAGAAGAGCGCGCTTGCCGCAGCTTCTTCTTCCATGACATTGAGCTTAACTTCTAGAGGCGGAAATCGACCCACGGGCTTTCTCAAGATTATCCCGCGTCCATAAAAGAGCCTCGTTGAATAAATGACGGTCATGGTAATTTTGGTTTTGCAGATCTACCAAGCAAAAACTTTTTCTTACGCCATTCTTCGGCCATAGATTATGGACATCCGCGCGAGCGTTCCATTTCATCGATTCACTCTTGAGTTTTTCAACTTAACTCGAATACGACCTTTTGACGAATTCTATCACCCTGAAGCCACATCAACTCAGGGATTCCACCCACTGAAGATAGTACAAATGAGGGGGGAAGAAGAAGATAACTTCGAACATATAAGGAACATCTAATAATCAAAGAGAAGGAGATGCAGACACGAAATAGATGAAGAATTCTTCTGAAATTACCTTTAACTTGTCCTTGACCGAAGCTAGCTCGGAACGGCTTGCCTCTTCCACGTCCTGCTGCTCCTTGCGCCTAGCTGCACTTTCAACTCTGCTATTTCCTTATCTTTAGCAGAGGATGCAAACCGACACTCAAAGCACCTCTTCACGATGGCGGAGTTTCGCTTCAAGCTTGAGAGACTTAGCCTGAAGAGCCGTAAAGATTATGTTTACGGACTCACTCCTTATCATCTATTAATCAAAAGGACATTAGTTCACATAACACACCTAAGTAAAATCGTGGATAGAGAGAGCAGGGGCAAACCTCCAACAACCGGGCTGGGGATAACTGTCTCTTTTACCCATCGGCAATAGCCATCATGCCCTGCAACAAGAGGGAGGATTCACCACGAGATCAATCCCTACCGGCCACAAGATTCTTGTCCCACTCTCCATCTACCACCTCCTCGAGGTTAGCTCCATATGCCTCGCGAGTAAAAGAGTCCGAACTCTTTCCCCTTCAATCACAAAAGGTGGATGCGACACGACAAGCAAATCTTTCTTTTAAGCCAAGCCAAAATAGCATCATCACCATCCGCGGTTAAAGACCGCAGAAATCATCTCGAGGAAGAATCTGAGGACTTCCCATCAAGTAAAGCACCCGAAGATACCTTGCACCAAAGCCCCACCAAAGAGGAAGAAGCGCCAACAAAACCCTCTGGATGAACCACCCCGAACCTCAGCATCGATCCCGCGACTCAACCCACCTCCGCGACTATCTTGAAGAACATCCCGGTCATCACCTGGCGGAAGCAATCGAAATCAAGAGGCAAGCCCTATAAATGCGCCATGTCAAAAGATTGTCCCCTAGATAAAACCTTACCAAAGGAGAACTCACAAGTAAGTATCCCCATCCTTATCACTACTACCAAGAGCAACTCCCTTGCCCTTGTCTACAACAACCCGCCGCAGGCCAATACCACCTGTCTCTGCGATCGATTTTCCCAACCTCAATATCCGCGGCCCCACTTGACTTAACACCCCACCAGGGCCCGATCACCACTACCACCACCAAGTGCCCGATCACCACTACCACCACCAAGTGCGATCACCACTACCACCACCAGGGCCTCGATCACCACTACCACCACCGACCAGCCTCGATCACCATCACCTCCACCGACGCCCCCACCAACAACATTGTTTCCTTCTTGAAAGGCGGAGAAGTCTCAATCCGCCTTCCTTATCGAAACATCCTCGTCACCATCCACCGGACCGTTCACTTCCTCGAAGTGCGTAGAATCTTCGGTGGGAGAATTCGGCGATTGCTTGGGATTGATCTTTTTCTTTCTAAACACTGGGAGACATAATGACAATGAAACATAATGATAAAAGACGATGCTAAAAGAACCATTTTTGTATCTCCTTTCCTTAGCATAATCAACATTACTTAAGAAAACGAAGGGGCATATGTACGTAGAAAACAAACAACACACCTTAGCAATGTTAGCACTCTTAACGTAGGAGGGTTAACATCTGAGATATCTTCATCTTCCGCATCATCAACATCACGATTGTAAGCAAAATCCATACCTCAAAACTCATCTTCCAAGGGCAGAATGGGCATAGCGAGAAGGAGGCTTGGCGATAAGGACCATCACCGTATGCTGCCAACCATGGGGTCCGGACCCAACCATAGGCCCACTCGACCAACAACTTCAAAACAGACAGACCACTCATAGTCATGATCACGCTTAATTCTCTCATCACGGAATAGGGAAGACCTTCAAAGACCAGAACCCTCGCCATTTTGGAATCACTTACCTCGCTTTCAAAAGGCAATTTCCCTTACTAGCAACAATATTCCGCACTCACAGACCACGGCTTACGTGTATTCCTCATAACATAATCTCCAAAGGACTTGTTAAAATTTTCAGGGAGTATACCACCCTTTCTCCTCCTCTAACTTGGGGTATAGCAGGTCATCATCGCTTGCCCTTTGCTCGAAGATAGCATTCTCGGAGATGGCGAAGATAATTTCAACATCCGGCTTTGCACCCCACGGTTATGACTCTTCTTAGCGATATCGCGTTAGACAAAACCCGGTAGTAGAAATCGTCACCAGCCTTATACCAAGGCAACATCAAACCACCTCGAAAGCACCGGTCACGGTCACACATAAATGAAAGGCATCGACTTGATAATTGGTAACCATCTCAGCAGGTTATATCTTTATCGTGGCATAAAAGCGCACTTGGAAGTGCTGAAGACCATGCTTCAATTTGAAGGCTTCAAGATCGATGTGTCTGAAAGTGAACTTCTTGTTACCCAAAGGTAAAGGACGAAAGGTAACAAAAAGAGTCATCCTCGTAAACATTTCATGACATCCTCCCATGCAAACCCACCTTCTTCTTAGGAGGAACTACATCTCCCGAAGATCCTATCTCAAGCCTTCCTATTCGAGGCCGATTCTTGGATGACTTGCTGAATTAGGCACGATGAGTCAAAGGAAGATTAGTCCGCTGGAGGCATGGCGCGAAGAGGCTGCACATCTGAAGTTCATCGCGAGGATTCTCATTGTCTCTTAGGAGACCCATCCCCAGGACGATTCACGGCATACTTAGACCCCTGCGGCGGATCACCTTTTTGGCGAAGGCCTCGACCGGAGGATGAGGATGTTCGTCTATCCCGAGGATTACCCCGCGTAGTAGAGCCAGTTCCGCCCCTAATGTTGGAATCCCTCCGAGGAGATCTATGAGGACTTTGACGGAGGAGTTTGATAAGGAACCCACGGACGATCGGACATATCTGCATGACACAAACGCAAATAGAAGTACAAATCGAGTCAGGAAGATCGAAAAAACCAAAAAATCTCAAAACAAAGAAATAACGTGAGAAAAACCCTAGATTTCATCTACAACCATTCAAGCTCTCAAACTATTACTCAAACACAAAAGAAGAAACAGAGAATCAAACGTGGCGATGTAAAACACACGGTCCAAATGGCGACCATTCTCAAACTCCATGACATGCATAAGATTAAACTCATCATGATTCATCACTGTAAAATCAAGAACTCAATAAGGGTATAAAAATGGCGAGTAAACCAAGTAAAAATCCTACTCCGAATTTCAATAAGCAACAACGACAACGGCAGCAATGAACAACAATAATGGTGGCGATGAATAGTTAAGAAGACGAAGAAGAAGATGGAGCTAGAGAATAAACGAGAATGTGAATTTAATTCACATTCCCTCATCCTTCTCTTTTTTATAGGACCAAGAGAAACCGTCCACTACCCAAGGGGCAATTATAGTGGATATGGGAAACGCCAAGACAATAAATGCAAGTAACTCCTTTTTAGGAGAGGTTATGAAGAGAGAGATAAAACGTGCCACACGATTCTTCTCCCAACTAAGGTCACACTCCACCACAAGAAGAGGGGAAAATTGTAAGTACACTTATTTATCTCCCTCACCACGTGTACTAGCTTGCCCACGTGGAGGCCATGTCATAAAAGTAGATGACACGTAGGGGCATCCATAGGATCTAGACGGCGTGCCATCTGTCAAGTTCAACTACTCGAAGATGAAGGAGCATCGAGAGGAGGTATCCCCACGCAACACCAAAGAGCTACTACGCTACACTTTACCTCATCACGAGGTGAGGCATAATCAACGATCGGGGAAGGTCCAACCGGCACCTGACGTGACAAGGAAGACCGACACCGCTTTGGCGCAGATCGGCCCGCCCAACCACTCGCATTTAATGCCAGCTCGGGGGCACGTGTCGGATAACCAAGCGGAGAGAAAATGGCTGGTCAGTAATGAAACGTAGAAACATTAGAAGGCGCAGAATGACAAGGAAGTCCGCGGACTATGCACGAACACAAGAAGATAAAACCTCAACAACTCTTTTCCAAGGGACCCACCTAAATTAGGCAGTATATATACGTCCCTTCCAAACATGAATGGGGTGACACGAGGAGAACTAGAGAATAGGGAGAGAACTAGAGAATAGGTGAGATCGAGAGAAGTAAGTATGAACATCAACCTATGGGTTCGATAAACACAAAGTCTTGCGACTATTCTTGTAATCATTGACTACATAGTGAATACCCCCGAGATCCGTGGATGTAGGCCTTAGGTGCCGATGCCCTTGTTCAAAGCCATTGCTGACTGCAGTAGGACCAGCTCCTTTCCGCAGTGCCAAGAACTCCTTCATCGGCAATGATACGAGTAAGTGCATGGAATGCATTTGTATAGTTCCGACATTGTTCTTGTGGTAATTTATAATCATCAGCTTGCATACGGATAAGTGCCAAATCCGCAGGACTACCAACAGAGGCACCAATAGCTCCAGCAGCCAAACCACAAAGAGCTTGCCAATCATTTGCCCCGATGGCTTTGTTTGGTAATGTCATGACAATTAACCATTTATATTAAAATCATCTCCTTGGAAGATTAATAGCTATAAGTAAAAAATACAACATATACGAGTAAACAAAATGAAACTATTTCCACATGACAAAGTAAAAAAGTAACAAATTAACGGCTAATCATTTCAGAAGCTAGCATGTTAGATTCACCCAGAGTACCGAATACTTTATTTCCCAACTTAGAAGATGAAATTGAGCTTAATTATACAGAAATTTCGGCTAGGTCTCATCGCAACCTATTCATGGGAATAGCAGAATAAGAGCACGAATCACCTGGATTCTTGGTATGAATTAATCAATGATATATATTTACAATGCCGAAGCTAGCCTTTTTGTTTTGCATTGTGTCAGAAGTACATGCAGTCAGTGAGCGCACTTTATCCGTAGTCTTTGTTAATTAAGTTGCAACTTGCAAATAACACAGGTTTTATAACACAGGTTTTGGATTCAAATCAGGAGAAGTTCTATCAACCAAAATTACTGTTGAAATTTCACTGTGGATTATGAGGGAGATTAACATGCAATATGGTGAGACAAACACGGAAAGCAGAAAAAAAAAAAAAACTGGCATCCCAAATAGTTAAACAGAACTATCATGAGAAGAACATGCATACCTGCGGTTTGATTAGGACTTGTCTAAGACCATCTAGGCTCAATCCAACTGCAGTTTGATCTTTCCTTCGTATTATGAAAATCTTGCGCAACATGTTGATTACTCCCTACAAAATGATACATGCACGTATCAAGAGAATAGTATAAAATCCTTTCGCCTTGTAATCTAGGGAAGTAGATATTGTTTTCCATGTAATTACGTGGAGCGGCCACTGAAAAACTGGATGTATAACTGATGAACAATGCATGCTTTCCCAAACTGTGCTGTTTTACCCAGACCATCTCCGAATCATCCAATCTATAAATATCTACGGATTTTCCACTCTGTCCCAAATTCACTAGTAAAAGCTTTTCATCACACTCCACCAAATAACTTGGATGAAAACCACTGAATTGTTTCAACGACTTCGAAAGTATTTCCCAACTGGAATCACCTTTCATATTAAAAACTCCTAATATTCCATTATAATCTAAGCAGTAGAAAGCTCCGTTATAGAAAACTGGGTTGTTAATACATGGCATAAAGTTTTCCAAATACAACATAATGTTGTCCTCAGTGGATTCTACTTCATAATCGAATCTATGAATAGTCCAACCAGTTGCACTCTTTTGCGGTTCAGTGACCAAGAAAGATATCTCATAGTCACAACCTAGTCCCCACCAATTAGAAATGACAATCACCACACAATCAAGAGAAGTTGGTATCGACGAGAATGACATTCCACCGAGTACATGATCATCCGGTAAATCAGGAAGATGGATCGTCGCCCTTGTGAAAGGATTGTAGCAGAATACAGTTTTTTTCCCGTTAGACAGTAAAAGCCATCCATTTTTTGAAAAACGAATTGTAGCACCTATAAGCAATTGATCAGATAATTTCATGAGATACTTGTCATTATTGTGCATCGGGTCTACGATATTGCAGATGGTTTCTTCATTATCTTCAAAGATAGAAATCAACCATGGAGATAAATATTTAGTTGTTGTGGTCCTTGTAGAGGCCGATATTCGGCTTAACGCGGGGAGAAATATTGAATTTTGTTTACACGCTAAACGGAAATGAATGTAATCCACTGGATGGAGAAATCTCGCTATCTCCTCTGTACTGTCATAATTATCAAGAAAACCCCACGGTTTCAATTCTTCTGATTCTCCTCCGCTAGTATTTACCCTGGCCATATTCTCTTCCTCTATGCTGGTTTCAGTTGTATTTTGGCTTACTAGAAGATCCGTTATTTTTCTTCTTCTTCCAACAACTTGCCTGGTAACAAAAAAAATCTATAGTTAGAAGAGCTAACAAATAATAATTTTCCGTTAACACAATGTAGTTTTGGTTGATGCAGTATTTACCTGTTTTCTGTTGTTGGCATCATGATCCAAGTGGGTAGAAAGCATGGAGTTGGAAGCTTGGAACACGGCATGATAATTGTAGTAGCATTGTCTTCTGGTTCAAATATGTACAAGGTTTGATCTTCGGGTAGCGTATAAAATAAACAACCCCTTTCAAGACCCATATCAGCTGCCGAGCAAGATGCACTAGAAGTTGAATAACACTTTCTAGAGGTTAAGGTTAATTTGTCCATGTTTGTACACAAAAAGAGAACATGATCATCCAAAGACTTTAACAAAACCCAAGTCATTGATGAAAAATCCAACTTAAAGATATGTGTCGAGCCAACTTTTCTAAAACCTCTTGGATTGCAGTTTAAAACAACTTTAAAGATTTCGTTACCAGATTCAACCCAATCTTCCATGTAACTAGCGCACATCACACCTCCACCTATTAGTGGGCTATCTGCTTCGTCTACTGGGAAATCTCCTACATCTACCTTGAATTTTCTAAGAAATTGGGTATGTTTGTCAACGAGAACATGATGCCATAGTTTTTGTATATCGATCTCATTAACCCAATTTTCTATCTCACAAAATGCGTACAACTTGCCTTGAAAGCAAATAAGGGATTCAATGAGTTTGGAAAAATCACCAACAGGGCCATCCAATTCTTTTGTTCTCCATTGTGTGTCCCCTGGTCGACAAAAAACTAGAATGTTCTTATCATAACTAACTTCACCTAGATCATCTATGCCTCTAAAAATGAGGAACACCGTGCAGCCATCAGCACTGTCAGGATTACAAGTAGGTGGCGATGATAACACTAAATCAAACATAAAATATTGTTCAGATTCGTTAGAAAAAGACCGACGATCAAGGTTAGGCAACCGAATAATTTCGGAAGATGCAGGATTCCACAAGAAACAATCATCTAACTTTGTAGCATCAGCAACAGAATACTCAGCATTGTCTTCAACATTACCAATAACAATTAGCCATCCTTGATGGCAAGTTTTATGATAATACGCTCTTTCCTTGCATCTCAGGTATAGACTTAATGCAATTTCTATTATCGGGTTCACAAGGATTATAAAAACTCTGAAATTTCCTACCTTTCCCATGTGGAAAAACAAGCCAAGGTGCTACCTTCGGAATCGGTGGGCGTTCCCGTTCACTTCTCTCCGCTGATGCCTTTGCTAATACTAATGCCGATGCTGATAATCGGTTGTCCATGATAGTTACTATATCTATCCAGCAAAGTGAAAAGAAAATGAACGATATACTAACGCTGATGCTGCAGCTGCATACCACTCTTTAAAAATTCAAAGTAACTTTGTTCAAGAAGCATATGAAATATCGAGGAAAGTATATGCTTTTATATATTTTGCGAACATCCAAATTCATTGTATTTTGGAAATCGATTAGGTTTAGAATCTGTTTCATACTTAGAGTTAGAATAGAAGGGCGTGGGGCGGCACCAAACGGGTATATGAGTCGGGGGCCTGCCGTACTGAAAGCCTTTTACAGTTGAAACATTGTCAGTAGTAAGTAGTTTTAGTTTGCAAAGTACACACACTTCCTAAACCGTGTGAGTTGTGAGTTTGAGTTTAGGACAATAAAAAAACAAAAAGTGGGAATGTTATAATCACCCCTGCTATCCATGGATCCTGCACAAATACCCTTATCCATTATGTAAATACCCCTCACCTTTTAAAAGGAAACAAATTTTTCTGGTAATTCCATAACTGCCCATTGAATATTAGTTAAGTTTAAAATAAAAAAACATTATTTCATTTCTTATTCTCATTTCAGATTCGAAAATTCTCTCTCCAGTTTCGCCCATCACCACCAGTCCACCACCCACCACCACTAATAGCACCGTTTCTTCGCCGCCACCACAACCAACACCGTATTCCATTTTAATTTCTTTCTTTCTTCTTCTTCTTCTCCTCCTCCATCTTTTCCATTTTAACATAGATTTAATAGATGAAGATTTGTGCGATCGAGATCGAGAGGTTTTCAATTTCAATCAAATCCCGAAATCAAACTTCATAAGCATCATCGGGAGTTCTTCTTCTTGTTGTTTTAACTGTAATTTCTACATCATTGAAGATTCAAGCGGTCCAGATAGAGTTTTAGGTTTTCGATTCCGGTTTCTGGTAATTATAGATTTTGAATTGTTGCATATTTGATTGATTGAAATTTAACAACTAATTTATTCATAAAACTGCTGTTACAAATCTTAATTTACCTTTTCTCGATTTGATTCAGGTGGAGCTCGAACAAAAATCAAGTTTTGGTTATTTGATTCATGTGTTTACGGCATTCTTTCTTCTCTTTGTGCTTCAGGTTAATATTTTTGTTGCTTAAACAATTGCATTTCCGAAGAGATTTGCGTCACTGTGTGAATATTAACCATCAATTGCTAATAGGTGCTATTTTTATTGCTTTTTATGTATGTTGGTTACCAGCACCATCTATACTGAACGGTGTGTATGGGATTTATAGACACGAATGCTAGGTTGTGTATTTGTATGTCATATTAATGTTGTAGCTTCAGTTAAAATGATGGGTTGGATTGCTGCTACAACTTTGTTGCGGTGATTGTTATTGACGGTGTTTGGAGGTATTTTTGTGGTGCTTATTTATGAGGGTGTTTGAAGTGTACATTTCATTAATCATTAAATTTTATGCTTAAGATTCCAGTAATACAAAAATTCTCATTTTGTAATTGTTGAATTATATTAATAGTGATTAGAATGACTAGGGTTTTGTGATTGATACGTGTAGACGATGTTTTAGGTGTGATTACTTCTAGTGGTTGAGCTAATGGTTTAATCCAGAATAGTTCTTATTCAATGAAGGTTCATAGCATGGTTTAGATAGATAAATTAGGATGTTTGAAGTAACAGAACTTAGTTTATACTGCATAAGACTATTATGACTCATGGTGGTAGGATAATGGGAAACCCTGTCGTCCTTTTTTTTTGGTGAGAGCAGTCATTTCATGTACAAGTTGATTGATATGAAAATGCATATCCAATTTTTACAAACATCTACTATGGTATATCACTTTTAAATGAGTAGCTTATTCTCAAGTCTATCTAGTTTTCCAAGAACATATGTACATGGTTCCATTATGGCTTGGGATTAATAGCTTAATTTTATCTAATTTGCTTTATTTCGTACTTGGACTTTTTCTCGAACAACTTGAGAAAGTTGCTTTCACTTTTGGAGACAACTTGAGCTAGTTGATTCCAAAAATGGAGGCAACTTGAGCTAGTTGATTCCATTTCGGAGAAACTTGGTTATGTTTTTTGGTCCATTCATTCATCTGAAATTATCTTATATGGTAACACAAGGTTGTGTTGAGTTGCTGATGATGGTTGTGCTGCTGATGGTGTTTGAGTAGGGGCATGGAAGTGACTGCACCTATTGGCTCATGTTGCAAGTGTGCATGAGAGCGGTTGTGGTCATGAAGTCATGCGGTGTAGAGTTGCGAGTGCACGATGGAGGGTGTGGTGTTGTATGGTGGTTGTTTGAATTGTTGGTTGAGCACGATGGTGTGGCGAACCCGTGGTGCAATGGTAGCACAACCGACTATATGTCGATGATGTGTGTTCGATTCACACTAGGTTCACTTATTTGTGTATAATTTTTATTTTTTGGAGACAACTTGTGCTAGTTGCCTCCATATATGGGAGACAACTTTGGCTAGTTGATTTCACTTTTTGAAGACAACTTTGTGCTTTAGTTGCCTTTATTGTTGAGACAACTTGAGCTAGTTGCATCTCCGATATGGACACAACTTCAAAGAAGTTGACTCCACATGGTGGTGGTGGTTGGCGGCGGCGATGGTGGTTGACGTCGGTGATGGTTGGCGGCGGCGGTGGGTGTCGGTTGTTGGCGCGGCGTTGGTAGTGGACAGTGGTGGTGTTCGTTAGCGGTGGCGGTGGACGGTGGTGGTGGTTGGCGGTGGTGGTGGTTGGTGGTGGTGGTGGTGGTCTTCGGTGGTGGTGGTCGTCGGTGGTGGTGGTGGTGGTCGTCGGTGGTGGTGGGAGGCGGTGGAAAGTGGTGGTGGTGGTTGGCGGTGGACGGTGGTGGTTGGCGGTGGACGGTGGTGTGGGCATTAGATTTTTTTTTTTTTTTTTTTTTTTGTGGTGGTTTTGTATATACACTATATAAAAGAGGGTATTTTAGTAATGTAGTAGGCTTAGGGGTATTTGTAAAGTTGATAAGGGTATTTTTGCAAGGGGTCTGATAGTAGGGGTATATAGATAATGTTCCCAAACAAAAAAGAAAACAGGAACCCTGAACCACCTTTACCCTCTTTTCAACTGCATCCATCCCTTTGGAGGAGAGAGGAGAGAGGAGAGAGAGTGATAAGATGAGAGAGAGCATGGAGCCCGAAACTTGGATTTCCAAAACCAGATTCACAGATGATAAAGCTTTTGGTTTTGGGTTATCATCAAATCAATCTTCTGCAAGATGAACAGACAAATCTTGCAGCCTGAATCCTAAGGTTTGTTTCTTTTATGTGAAGTTGTTATATCATATTCTGTTTGGAAATCAAAAACATTATGTTGACTCGTATTCTAGATTTAAGACATCAATTCTACAATAGAATAAAGGCCTGATTGTTAAAGTTGATTCATCATCTTCTGTTGATTTCTATGTTCATTCATCATCTTCTGCTGGGAAATCAACAGGGTTGCAGTAAGCTTTGATTAAGTTGATTCATCTTCTAATTCTATGATAGAAAAGGCCTGATTGATTTTTATGTAACATCATAGGTGCTTGATTTTATGTTGATTCATCCTCCTGTGTTGAGAAATTATCAAAGCTAATTGTTTTGATCTATCATCTTTATTAACTGTTGATGTTGGTGTAATTTGGAAAATCAGATTTGATTCTGTTGGGTAAAATTTCTTTCTATTGAAGATTTGATCTTTTCTTGAATCTAGTCTTGACATCATATTTTGCTTCCTTCTCACAGATCTCAATTCCCCCATTTTCCATCTTATTGATTGCTTGATTGAAATCCCCCCTTCTCTCCGTTTACCATCTTTGTATTCTATGTTTGTGTTAAAAGGAAGTAGTTTCTTCATAGTTTGTAATTAAATTGATTCCCTGGTCTTTCTGTTTACAGCCGCTCAGTTTTTTAATAGTTTCTTCATAGTTGCGGAACTGATGGAGATGTCTCTTTTTCTGATTGTAGGGGTCCATCTCGACTTCAGCGACGCCAACTCCGCGTGGATGATCAAGTAGGAAGTCCAGCTTTAAATGGTGGACAGATAGGGAGTTAAGAGAATGATGTGAATTCTCCTATATCAAACTTCTGTGAATCAATTGATTGTTCTCAAGGCAGCTGATATTGTTCATGAAAGAAATGTTAATGAATATAATCAAAGAAGTCAGTGAGGGAAGTGTTATTACAGGTAACGGGTTTCATTCAGTACCGTACAGTAGTCTGCAGAATATACGAAAATGAATAGTATTCATTTCAATGTTGATTCCTCATTTTCTATGGAGAAGTCAACAAACAATTTTATAAACTGTTGATGTTTGTGTAAATTAGAAAAGAAGGTTTAGTTGTGTAAATTTCCTTCTTTAAAGTTTTGAACTTTCCTTGAATCTAGTCATGAATCTTAATATCATCATATTTTGCTTCCTTCACACAGAGATCAATCCCCCATTTCCCCTCCTATATATTTTGGTTTACTTTTGAGTTTCTAAGAGATTATGTTCATCCGAGACCCAGAACTCTTCTTTTCATTCCTCTTGGATTTTTTGGTTATCTGGCTTGAAAAGTTGTTGCTTTTTGTTGATTGATGTTTGGGGTTTTGAGATATCTTTCCAAATTGCTTTAATTCTATTGTTGCATCTGATATGGAAGTACTTTGGATGGTCCACCTGTTTAGTAACCTTGAAGGGGATCGGAAAGTTGTCTAGGTGACTACCTGAAATTTTTGGGCATGCAATCTTGGTTTGAGGTTGAGATGGTCTGAATTGTTTGATTTTCATTGTTGCATTTGATATGGGATGTTAGGACTGCAATCTGTGTTTTGTCGTCGTTACGTGGAATTACTTTGATTAGGTAGATCGATACAATTCCACTTATAGCAGGGTTCTTGACCAGATATTAATTTGGTTAGACATGTCTGTGCAGAAATATATGTTTTTGTGTTTGGGGTGCAATACTGGTATAGGGTGGCAGTACTTTGAATGGTCTTCCTGTTTAGCAGCTATTAATGGGAAAGTTGTATGTGTGACTGAGACTACCTGAAATTTTGGGGTTGCGAATCTTGGTCTGAGGTTGTTGTAGTCGGGAAACACATAACATAGATTTTGTAATTTCTTATGTGCATTTAACCTGGAGTCCAGTTAAATGCTCTATGCTCTGATTTTCCAATGTTGATGCGTGTTGGTGTTTAAGCAAGTCGTTTTGTTTAATTGAGATGTTGTTAAGTTTTAATTCAATTTTTCTTACTTTTAAATCACTGTGTATTTTGGTGGATGTATTTGCTTGCAGATTTTTGCGGTTGCTCGAACCAGAAACGCATTGGCTTATGCAACCCACACATATTTTCAGAAGCAATGCTTCAGTTTACTGAGGCTTGTGGTATCAGTGCCTGTACAGCTGTCAGGATTAGAGGGGTGACTGTTGGGAGTGTCATTCTTCTTAATCCATTAGTGAAAAGCATTGAAGCAATCATTGAGGTGAGTCATTATCTCGTTACTAATTTAGCTAATGTTTGATATTTGCGCCAAGTGTGTTTATGAAATCATGGAGTAGTAAGTGATTTTTCACCATTACTCTCGCTGCTTGGATAAAAAACGAATTTCGTTTATCCGCAATAATTTCGAAATATATGAATATATAAGCAACCGGACACCCTTCAATGGGGCCGCTTGATACAGACTCGCAGCTCGCTTAATAAGGGACTAATTATATTTGACAGAGAAAAGGTTAAGGGCACAAGTTTTTTTTTTTTGATAGATAGAACGAAGAAAAAAAAAAACAGTACATGAAAATACCAGTTGTATACTCCATACTGTTAAAAAGAAAATAGGTTTTCTTTAGATCTCTGTCATCAAGCTATGCAGACTCTCCTAACCGAAGTCTGGAGAAATTAGGATTACAACTAAGATTAGATTATAACTGTATAAGAATGAGATGAAGAGGGAACAAGTAGCTCAAGTTTAATCTCCATCTGCATATTTTCTCCTCTTCTTCTGCACCTGCATACAAATAAACGAAGTTAATATTCAAGAGATGAAATTCCATAGATTGTTCTTTGTGCCTTAGGAAACATGCATGTGAAGTACAAGAACGTAAACAAGTAGCTATCTTATGCAAATAATTTGTCTTGGTACTGAATCAGAAAGCAATGCAAGTGGCAGCATAGTTTCCTTCTATTCCACTTTGTCATAGTTTTCTTCATAAATTAAATCGTATTTTACAGTGACTTGACGATGTTGACAACACAATGGATGAGATATATGAGCTCCCAAGAAGGACTCTGAGGAAGAAGACGGGTTGGCTGCATTACAGAAAAAGACCATCTTAAACAGGTAGTGGCCTCTTACCATTTTGCATTTTATGAAAAGAGAGAATAAAATTACGTAGTCACTGGAGTCCAGTCCCAGTAAAATGGTGAATTGGGTTGGTGCGTGCTAATTGCTACCCGATATTTTTTTATGAATGTTTATGATTAATAAAAAACTGGTTTCTCACTATTATGAATTATCACAACCTTTCCCCTTAGTACTCACCTCTGCCATGGCCTTCACCAAACCTATATCTCAATAGAAACAGGTATGGGAATATGATTCTAAAAGGATAAGAATAAGGACACCTTTTTATACTGACATCAGGAACAGGTTATGAGCTGAGGTACAAGTTATTAGGTGTAATGGAGTTTGTGAATTCATGGGGTGAAGTTATGAGTGGAGTTCCATTAACGAAACCACCATTCCTAGATCGAACCATACTCAAAGCATATAAATCCTGAGGAAATCATAAGAAACAGTTTGTGAATTCATGGGGTGAGTTTGTGAATTCTTAAGAAACAGTTCACCCTTATACTTGAGGAAATCATAGACATCTCGAACACCAAGGCTCTGTCAGAAGAAGGAAAGCTTTCTTAATAAATCCTTTATTCTTCACCCCGGCAAGTTAAAAAAACAAAGGGAAAAAGCCATGGAAGATGAGGTTCTGAAAAAGTTAACCAATTTCGAAGTACTAACTGCTTTCATGTTGAGAGCGGGATCTAGGTTTGACCCCCCATTACAAAAGTTAATTTGGCAATGCATTCGCTTAAACAACTGCCAGTGCAGGGTGAGTGAGATGCTAGATAGTCCATTGTCATTAACAATAGAGCGAATTCAACAATCGATTAGGTTGATTACAAGTGACTACATGAGATCGACCATAGATTCCTTAGAAGAATACGAGCGACTGTTGCCTAAAGCTCATACCCTACTTATAAGTGTACATGACTGTAATTTAGGTGTTGGAAGAATATTTTGAGAAGTGACTAAACCATTCGACTAAGCACATACTGTTATTCTAATGGAGACAGAGTTTGGGAATTCACTCCCTTAGATTTGTCTGTATGGCTTTATATTGATATAATCTCCGAATTTCATAGATTAGGACTGCATTATGAACAATTATATGCGAGGTATGTTTGTAGCTTACCCAATCACAAGTTTAGTTATTTAAGAGTGCTTCTGACTTTTGTATCTGGTGCTTTGGGAAACTGGTTTTAGTATCGAAAACACGATTATATTTACGGTTAGTTCTTTATAGGTTACAAACGTATCACTTATTATTTATCGCTATATGTGCTATTTAAACGTTTGTTTACTAGGTTTTCCTCCTCCCTGAAGCTTGTCTGGTGAAGTTGTTATGATATATTAGCTCTGTCAGATGTGGGGTTCAGGCTACTACCAGTTCCTCGTCTTGACGTAATTTTTCATGTTTTCAGGCTAAGCTACACCTGGCATTGCTATGTCTGGGGAATTTGGAAGAAGAAAGGATCTAAGCTCGCGTGCAGGCATTGAGAATATCGTGGTTGAGTCATTTCAATCCCCTATTGAAGAGATAAAATCTGCTGCCTCCTATGCACTGGTAAACATAGCTGTTGGAAATTTATCGGTCCCAACTCCCCCAAGTACTTTCAATTTACTTAGGAGCAGATTGATAACCAACAAAAGAAACAGTATTCACTACTTCACTCATTAAGATGAGATGGACTCTTTATAAAGGAAATAAACGCATTCTTAATGGTCAGTATAGTTACAAGCTTGTTTGAATTCCACAGGTTAAAGCCAGGCAGTTGGTATATAAAGCTGGATGGTCTGAGTTTCAAGACACAAGTGTTCAGAAGATACTGAAGTTGCTCTCCAGTCGATGTGAAAGTGAGGAAGAGGGAGTTAGGAATGTAGTGTCAGAGTATCTAGGTAAAATTGTTCTTCATCTTGACCATAATTGCCTTATTACTCATATTTAATTCAAAATAAAAATAAAATTTTATTTTAATGAAAATGTAGAGGTATGAATTTGTACCTTTTTATTATTGGCTAATAGTGGACCGGACAACTTTGGTGACAACTTGTTCTGGCGGAGGGGTGAATCTCTGTAATTCAATAAAAACAAATTCTATTCAATACCCAGGTTTGGGGATTTTGAATCATTTTCTGTGATCTCGAAAGATACCTGGGTCTTGTGGCTTTTGTCCAAGTGATTGGCGTACTTCTCCAGGCTGCTGATCTGTTTCCCATCTCCACAGAAACAACAGGTTTTTCGATTTTTGAGCCAGAATTTTTTCTTCAACACTTTCTGGGAATCTGTGATGGAAATTTTTTAATAATTAAAAACCCTAATTAGAGATTATTAGAGAGAGAATGAGAAATGTGGATTAAATAATTCTAGATTATCGAATAGAGAATGAGAAATGGATGTAGATTACAAACCTGTAGAGTAATAAGGTTCATTATCCATCTTCAATCGGAAAATTTGGTCGTCTTAGAGTCGGAGGATGCGTTGTATTTTTGGAAGAAGATACGATTACTCCTTTTCCTGGTATTACAGTGTTTTAGTATATTTCTATTTTGTCAATCCCTTGTGTTTATTATAGCGGGCATAGGATAACCACATCACCGCTTCCTTGCCTCCTGTTATTCTATTTAGCCACCGTGATTTGCCATACCGGGTATAGTATCGTACTGCTTGTCACTTGTACCGATATAATTTGTCAAGTTGGGTGCCGATATCGTATCAGTCGTCACTTATACAAATATAATATGGTGGTATACGTGATATTAACCGGTATTATCTAAGGGCAACGGCTATGGAATGAGGGTGTTTTGCACTCATTCAATACCAAATCCAGTGAAAGAGTGTTCGCTGCAGTAGAAAATAGACTAAGAGCCTGATCGCTTAAAAAAAAAAAAATCACCCAAGCGGCTTATTTTTAGCCGTTTTTGATATATTTAGAATTTTTTAATTAATAAAACTAGCATGGGACTCGTTTTCAGAGTTTTAAATAAATAAAAAGCCAAAAAAATGCTTGAGAGGAAAAATCTTTAGCCGCTCAAGGATTTTTTTTTCCAAGAGGCCGATTTTCAGCCGCTTAGTGTCCACTTTCGCCCACTCATTCGTTTCAATGAGTGTATGAATGATTTTGATGAATGAGAGGGTGTATTCACTCCATAGTAGCACCTAATTAGATCAAATCCAGTGAGACTCATTCATATTGAATGAGAACCCTCACTCCATAATCCTTGCTCTAAGAGGAAGGATCCCCTTACATGGTTATTTTGACAGTATCTGACACATTATATGTCGTTTTTGTGAATAAAATCAAAACAATAACGGATTTGAAATTAATATCCCGTGGATATGTTCCTCGTACCAAGCTCTACATTTCTGCCAAAAAATAAGTGTATTCCGAAATACTAAACCTGGCGTCATTAAGGGTGACCCCGGAAAGAATTAGAGACGACATAATAAGACAAAATAGGTTGAAAATACTTATATATCCCTCCATAATCGGTAGTTTATTTTTTTTTTTATCTACCGATTGTGACTATGTTCTTCTCTTCTTTGAGAAATCCAAAATTCCATTGGTTTTGAAAAATTTGAACTTGGGGCTACTACCACAATCGGTAGATAAATAACACCAAGATAGATAATAAACATAACGAAACTACCGATTGTGGAAATAGAGAAATTCAAAATTCCATTGGTTTTTGAAAATTTCGAATTTGGACAACTACCACAATCGGTAGATAAAAGAACATCACGAAACTACCGATTGTGCAAATAGAGAAATTCAAAATTCCATTGGTTTTTGAAAATTTCGAATTTAGGGCAACTACCACAATCGGCAGATAAAAGAACATCACGATACTACCGTTTATAAAATCGGTAGATAATAAATATCATGAAACTACCGATTGTGCAAATAGAGAAATTCAAAATTCCATTGGTTTTTGAAAATTTCGAATTTGGGGCAACTACCACAATCGGTAGATAAAAGAACATCACGATACTACCGATTGTACAATCGGTAGATAATAAACATTGTGAGTCTACCGATTGTGAAAATAGAGAAACTCAAAATTCCATTGGTTTTTGAAAATTTCGAATTTGGGGCAACTACCGATTGTAGTATTGTCTACCGATTATGGTACAAATTCGAAAAACTTGAGATTTTTTCAAATATCAATTTTGGGGCAACTTCATAATCGGGAGACATGGTAAATAAATACCTTCCGATTGTAGGTTTTTTTCAAAATAACAAAACTTTCAAACTACATATGTACACAATAACCTCTGATTATTCTAACATCTACCGATTACGTAAATAAACTACCGATTGTAGTTTTATCTACCGATTGTGGAGGGTATATTTGTCATTTCAAAAAGTCGGAGATAAGGGGTGGCTTTATTTTAGTTTTTGGTGACCCTATTTTGTTTTATATGTCGCCCTAATTCTTTCCGGGTCGCCCCTAATGACGCCAGGATACTAAACCTCACATCGAGAGACCAATTAAAATTATTTTCTTAAATTTTCTCTCATGGTCAACTTTAGCCGCTGGGTTTGACTAAGGTCAACATATTCAAAGTTCGTATATCACTCAGATTTCTTGTTCTTGAGAAGTGACATAGTGTTCTTAGATTTAATATTCATCCGAAGTAGGAGAAGTTAATTCAACCAATGATATCAAGCAAAATATTTCAGCTACATTTCCCGGGATTTTGTTTACATAGCCTTGTCTTCTCTCGCTCTCTTCATCATCTCTCTATTCTTCTTTGTTTATTAAGTGACCAATGGATGAACAAGCACCGTACCAGCCGCCCAACGAACAACAGTTACCAAAATCTACAGAACCATTATTACCGATTGATCTACAAAAGGTCCCAGAAATGCCATGGGCACCTGGTTGACCGACAAATCTACAAAAGATCCTAGGAATGCCAAGGGCGCCTGATCGGTCGTCAAACCTATAGAAGTCTATGCAAAGGGCGCCTGGTTGACTGCCAAATCTACAAAACCCAGGAAAGCCAGAGGCGCCTGCACGACGGAGTAGGCGCGTCCCGCCAACGCATGCCCTAACCAACACGCTTTCGAAATAAAAAGAGGGGATAATAAGCGCGTTTACTAATGCCCGCTTGTCCCACTGCTTCCCTCTGGAAAAAAAAATAAAAAAATAGTAGGTGCGTTTATCAACGCATGCCTTAACCAACACCCTTCCGAAATAAAAAGAGGGAGTAATAGGCGCGTTTACTAACGACCGCTTTTCGCGCTGCTTCCCTCTGATAAAGGGGGGGAGGAGAGTAGTCGTCCAGCAAACAACATACTTAAAGAGGACGAGAACACTCGCCCAGTCTCACGCACCTCCCAATAATAAGACAAGAGAATTATAAATAGCCAAAGAAAAAAAAAGTGAGGAGTAGGCGCGTTTATCAATGCATGCCTTACCCAACACCCTTCCGAAATAAAAAGAGGAAGTAATAGGCGCGTTTACTAATGACCGCTTTTCCCACCGCTTCCCTCTGATAAAGGGGGGAGGGGAGTAGTCGCCAGCAAACAACATCCTTAAAGAGGACGAGAACACTCGCCCAGCCTCACACACCTCCCAATAATAAGACAAGAGAATTATAAATAGCCAAAAAAAAAAAAAATCAAGGATAATAAAGTACCAGTAACAGAAACAATTGATCAAACACCACAAAGTATCCCACAATCCAAAACAAACAAACAACAACAAACGCGGCACCTAAAAGGCATGTTCAACAAAAGAAAATGAAAGGAAAGCCAACACAGGAACGAAGCGCTTCAAGCAAATTAGAGCCTATCCAACTCTTGCCGTTTCTTCTCAAGCTTAGCACGAACCGTCGCTTCGGCGGCCTCGGCCCGTAACACCTCGTCATTAGCCACTCCAACATCAGCAAGTAATAGATCCAGCACCACCTTCTTGCTAGAAGTTGTCTCCAAGCACTTCTTCAGCTCCCCCAACTGTGGTGCTAAAGGACTAGCAGACGATCTCACATCTATCCGCGGAGGCTTACGGTCGGAAAATGACCCCCTTTTCGGCTTCGCAGGCTCATCACCCTCGGGAGGGGCCCAAGAGGTCACCAAGGGTTCTGAGGAGCAACCTTTATTGGCTGGAACAAGGCGGTCCTCGGCAGCTACACCATCATCAAGTTTGATTCGGCCAGATGCATGAAGTGCTCGAAGATCTTGAAAAGTTAACTCACGAGGAAGAGACGATTCGCGCAACAGAAAATTCAAAGCTCGACGCCGTAAGAGATCATGGTACTCGTGGTACCTTTAAGTAACCGCTAAAGAGCGCGCGGAGATAGGCTGCTTGAATGAAAAATTGATTCATCTATCAGACAGACGAGTCGCCCCCTTACAGACATAACAGTCGAAGCTAGCGATGACATCCCCAATGTTGGAGCTTTCCAAGGGGGGAAACCTATGGGGAACCCCTTGGTCGAAGCCAACTTGCCGAGCTGCACGATCAAGATTGTAAGACATGGCGATGAACCTACCAGCATAGAAACCAGGGAGATAACCAGGCAGCACCGCCATCGCCGAATCAAAGTCCGCCTCTGACAAAAGCTTTGTCGAGTCCAACTCCGCGTCAAATGGAGTAGTGAAATCGTAATGCGCAGGACCTGATCGACCATCTTGGTAGGGGAATGGTTCAAAATCCTTAGCTACATCCAAGTGCTTTCCAAGGCCGCCCTTGGGTATTTTTCCCTTCAGATTCCAAAGAGCCTCTTGACCTAACCATCGTCTTGCTTAACATCTTCCTCACGGTGAATCGCAAGCTCATTAGGATCAGGCGCGCATTGAGGAACATGCTCCCAATACCACGCCTGCATGAAGGAAGCCGGGATATAGGTCTCTATCTTGTGAGATGAACCCACCGTTCGAAGATCCTGACAGAATAGATCAAGATGGTGATACAAACCACTTAAGAACATCGACGCAAGTGGAAAAGAGACGCCGCGGGATAACAACACCGTCATTGGCACGATCTCACCCTTAATAGTATCATGGGGACTGTATTCAAACACATCATGACAAAGCCAAAATAAGATAAAAGCAGCTAATTCCGCACGGGGATTTTTCTCTTTGCGCTTGGGGGGAAGAACTTTCCCATCAACTATCCGCGAATCCCAATACTTCAACCAAAGAGGAAAGAAGAACATCGATTGACTTTAACAACCCATTCAGGATCAGCTTCTATTGGAGCTAATGAGCCATGAATCGCCTCATAGGCGCGAATAAAGCTAGACAACAGTCTCTCTCCCATTGAACGTGTCGGAGGAACCTTTTTCTCTTCAACCCACTTGGTTTTCCCCTTCGCAACAGATGAAGATGCCACTTTCTTGTCTGAGCCAACAGCCTTCTTGCCCTCACTTTACTTCGGCGGCACCTGGTCTTTTCGTACCAATTCACGGCGAGAATCATCCTTACATTTTAAAAGATAAGTACACAGATCTCTGTCCTTGTTAGGGCTGTCAATGGGTCCGGGTCCTCCTGGGTGTCATACTACCCGGAAACGGACCCTATTATTTTTCCCGGTTCCGGGTCTCATCGGTTCCGGGTCCGGTTATTAAATTAGTAGGCCCAAAACCGGACCCGATTATATTGCCGGGTACATACCGGTTCCGGGTATTAAACGAGTATTCCAAGTCCAGTTTTATTCCACATTGATTAGTCATAGAAATGAATACAATTCGTACAAATACAGAGTATTAGATAAGCATTTACTTAAGATTTGTGGAAATCGTAAGAACATCAAACTAGTACATGGGATCACAACAATTCGGTTGACATCATCAACTGGAGTTACTTCCCAGATCGCTAGACCAGTTACACCTCCAGCGTACGTATCACCACGTTCGGACCATTCCTCTGGGGTGTAGATCGGATTGCAACAACATAATTAATTAAATCCCCACCCTTTATCTTCCCAATCTATAAACAATCGTCGCCATCATCCATTACCAGTAGAACCACCTCCATCCATCTCAAGTTCCTACAATTGAAAATAGATCGAATACAACGCCATCACCATCACCATCAAGATATAGCTATTAGTTAAGATGAACTACCAATTAAGAATGAGTAGAAGATAAGTAATTAATAAGTAAATATAGTCACCAACAATTTCAAAAACTAAACAAGGAATTTATTATAATCAGTCAAAATCTTCTAATTGATCAAGAAATCAAAGACATGAATTTATCATCACAGAGAACAAATTTGCAGTAAACAACTACAAATTACAAAACATAACAACTTTAAATTTCAACTTGTAGCACACCCATCATTAAACATGAATTGTAGCACATAAAAAGAAACAAACTTTATCAAGATCAAAAATAATTACGCAAATAGAGAGTGAAAAAACCAATTTTGAGAGGAGCTTGGAAGAGAGGATGAAAATAGAAGATTTAGATGCGGCAGGTTTAGGTTATGTTTTTCTGCAATCGTCAACACTATATGTATAACCCTTCACATGACGAAAGTAGCCCTTGGAAAACTAAAATTTACAGTACCCGACTACCCGCGGGTACCCGACGGGCAGGACCCGGTTGGAGCCGTTTATTACCGGGTCCATTCGGGTTTACCTGGTTAGGACCCAAAATGCTTAATGGGTACAGTTATGGGACCCATACCCAGACCCAATTCACCCGGTTCTGGTCCGGGTCCGGGTATTTGGGTACCCATTGACAGCCCTAGTCCTTGTCATTTAGCGCTCCATAGACGGCCGCTTCATCATATGAGTGATTGTCGTGGATTCGTAACCCTGTAAGGGCGACTACGTCCTCTAGAACGATGGTTGCTTCTCCTCACGCTGTAAAAAGGGTATGAACAGGAGGAGCCCAGCGACAAAATAGCCGTGTTATGTCGCGTATACACCTCTGCACTTCCCGTTTAAGAGGCGAGTTTATAGCTTTATCAATACCCGCTCTACGAAGAGCGGCTGTGTGACTGGGATTGGAGGGTATATGGGATGCCCAATGCTGCCATACTGGATGAGTTTTTGATTTGGACCGGATATCAATGAGGGGAAGATCATAGTCGCCACGATGAATGGCCATCCGCGGTACTGTTTTGAACGGAAAGGCGTCCATGGTCTCCGACTCGGGTCGCATGAGCCATCCAGGGGCGGAAGGATAAGGTAATACAGGAGGATTTAGAAGGCGAGAACTAAGATATCGTCGAGAGGGAAGACGCACTTACCTCCGCGGAGCTCTCTCAGTCTCAGCACACGCTTCAGAGCGGACCCGCTCGTAAACTCCGCGATTGTATATGATCTACTATGTGCTGGGGCGGGTAGGAGAATGTCATCCTGCTCTGAGTACTCGGTCTCTTTGGAACCTTCGTTCCTGGGTTCTTCGGATTCACTAGACTCTTCAGAAGAACTACTAGACATGGCGAGTATATGGATATGTTCGAGATGGGGAAAGAAGAAGAAAGATAAAGGGGAAACAAATTAACACCCCTATATATAGAAAACTCTAGGGGCTGAACGTGGCGGTTATGCAGGGGGAGTGGTAACCGGCAGAAACTGAAATTCGCACGATGAAAGGTCAAGCGTCGCCCATGATCGTGGGACTAATAAAGGGGAGCGTCATCTCAACTGCTTACAAAAGGGAGCGCTCAAAAGGATTTTATGACTATTGGGTCATTTAGCAAATTGACCCAACAGTCAGGGGACTAATGTTGATACATGAAAAATGAAACCCCTTAACGGGCTAGGGGTACCCCTAGAGGGAGAGACAAGCCTAATATGAGATATGGGGACTTGGGGATTAGGCCCAAGCCCGATGAGGAAATGCCCATGAGGAAAGAAGGATAAAGAAGGAATTAACAAAGAAGAAGGAGGTTATCTTAAGGAATGACATTAGGAGTAATTAAGAAAGGTTAGGACACGTGTCATGATGTAATAAAAAGAGGGGCTTTTGGGAAAGCCTATATAAGAAAGGACAAGTTACAATAGAAAGTTAACTCTCTCTCTCTTACTATTCTTGGTATAGTGAGGTCATTTGGTGTGGCTAGGACGGGTAGAACCTAAACTCGAATTCACCCCTCAACACTGTCCAATATCGTTTCGGTTCCAAAGAAGAATGGTAAAATTCGTGTATGTATTGATTTTACTGATTTGAATAAAGCATGTCCGAGTGATCCGTGCCCACTTCCTGAATCAATGATTTGGTGGATGCAACCTCAGGGTACGGAAGACTGTCATTCATGGACAATTTTTCGGGGTATAACCAAATACCTTTGTTCGGGGGAGATCAAGAACATACTGCCTTTGTCACTGACATAGGAGTTTACTGCTATACAGTAATGCCGTTCGGGCTAAAGAACGTAGGGGCGACCTACCAGCATTTGGTAGACCATATGTTCAAATATTTGATTGGAAAGACGATGGAAGTATATATCGACAATATGGTGGTGAAATCTGAGCAAAAGGAGTCACATTTTATCGATCTACAAAAGACGTTCGATATCTTGAGGCGACACCGTATGAAGCTCAATCCAGCAAAATATTCATTCGGGCTATCATCGAGAAAGTTCCTTGGATATTTGATGACAGACAGAGGAATCGAGGCGAATACGGATCAAATCATAGACATCCCCAAGAACGAAGAAGGAGGTCCAGAAACTAGCAGGACGTTTAGCAGCTTTAAATCGCTTCATTTCACGCTCGTCGGATCAATTCAAACCATTCTTTGGCATTTTGAAGAAAGCAGTGACTTTTGGTTGGACGGATGAGTGGGAAAGAGCATTCGATGAAATCAAACAATATTTTTCAACTCCCCCAGTATTGGTGAGTCCAAAAATTGGGCAACCTGTCAGAGTGTATCTGGCTGCAACAGAGAACGCTGTAAGCGCAGTACTGTTTGTTACTGACCCACATGAAAAGTCTGTTTACTTTGTCAGTAAATCTCTGACGGGGGCGGAAACACGGTACAAAAAAATTGAAAAGATAACACTTGCATTGTTGCATGCATCTCGTCGCCTCAAACAGTATTTCCAAGGGAGACAGATCGTAGTCTACTCCGAGTATCCACTGAAGAGAATCCTGGACGTGTCTTTGATGATTCCAAATGATCGGCCATATGGTCGAATTTTCTGGGGGCGTATGAGATCAAGTACGAAACAAGAACTGTAGAGAAGGGACACGCTCTAGCTGCACTGTTAGCAGATTTTTCTGTGGACGACATAGAAACGGTGACCAAAGAAGAAGAGGAGGTGTTGAACAAACCCATAGAGTCAACCACTAATCAGACTGGGGTGAGTCCGCAATGGAAGTTGATACACCTGAGCCACTATGGACTGTGTTTACCGATGGATCATCAAATATTGGTGGAGCTGGAGTCGGATGTGTCATCCTTACTCCCGAAGGTTCAAAGATCGAGAAAGCGACTAGATTAGGCTTTCGAGCATCAAACAATGAAGCATCCATTATCGGTTTAAGAGCTGTCAAACAGTTAGATGCAAAGAACGTGAAGCTGGTAACTGATTCTATGCTAGTAGTTAACCAGTTTCTAGGGACCTACAGAGCCAAGGAAGAGAGGATGGCCTTATATTTAGATCGTATGAGAGAGATGGTAAATGAATTCGACCAATTCTCTCTTGGGCAGCGACCACGGTTGGAAAATAGGCACGCAGATGCTTTAGCATATCTGTCTTCCGCAATCGAAACTGATACCACCCGTTTTGTTGTAGTGGATTTCCAAGAGTTTCCTAGCATCTCCGACAACCACTTTGTTCTAGCTCTCGAACACACTAGTGGGGGCGAGAGGGTAATTACATCAGCACAGGAACATGTCGAAAACGTTGACAGCAATATGGATGTTGACAGTCCAGTGATAGACGATTCAGGCAATCCGCTTCAGACTGGCGTCTATTAGACAACCAGTGAACTCCCAGAAGATGTGCAACTCGCTTCAAAAGTGAAAAAGAATGCATGGAGATATTCAATGATCGAGTGACAGTTATACCACAAACCTATAGCTTTGGAGCCATTCTTACGATGCATATAAGCCAAGGAAGGACAACAGATATTGGCAGAGGCTCATGAAGGAATATGTGGCAACCATTCTGGAGGGCACAGTCTCGCGCACATGATACTTACCAAGGGATACTTCTGGCCATACATGCAGAAAGATGCCAAAGAATACGCGCAGAAATGTGTGCCATACCAAGAGCACGCTCCAATTCCTAAAAGGCCCGCCAACGAATTGCATCCAGTTTTTAGTCCCTGGCCGTTCGATAAGTGGGGACTAGACATCGTCGGACCACTCCCCCGAGCTTCTGGAGGAGTGAAATATGTACTGGCCGCAACTGATTATTTTACAAAATGGGTTGAGGCAGTGGCATTGGTACATGTTACCATATACGACGTAAAAAGGTTCATATGGGAGAACATCGTTTGCAGATTTGGAATCCCACACGAGCTGGTGTCAAACAATGGAAAGCAGTTCGATTCCGGAGTGATCAAAGAATTCTGCAAGAACCTGAACATTCATCATAACTTTTCTGCTCCATATTATGCTCAAAACAATGGGCAGGCAGAAGCAACTAATCGTGTTATTATGGACAATCTCAAGAAAAGACTAGAAAAGGCGAAGGGTAAGTAGACAGAGGAGTTCCCTAAAATCTTATGTTCTTACCGGACAACCCCAAAAAGATCCACTGGATTCTCCCCATTCACAAGAACAAGTATTGTACTCTCTTCTGTTTTCTCCCCATTCCCTAAAGTCCTTCGAATTTAAGCTTTTGCCCTTGTCCAATTTTCACCATCCACAAAAATGTACTCTCTTCTGTTTTCTTTTAACAAAGATTCCTTTCCCTTTCTTCAATAATTCTCTATAATCTATTAGCTTTAAAAAAAGTTACCAAAATAGATCATACAATTTTTTTTTTCTTTTTTTTTTTGAATAAGAAAGATTCAATTAGATAAACTGAATTACACAGACTTATTCACTTGAAAACATAACTGTATCCAGAGGGGGACTTCTTCGTACCATTCTTGTTTGTTAACAATGACATATTTGGCCAAAGAGTCTGCAACATGGTTTGCTTCTCTACGAACAAAAGTGCAAATCCAACCATCAAAACTAGATAACATAATCATATAGAACCTTAATATGCTAAGCTTGATCATCAGATCCTTACATTAGGTCCCGGTTAATTCCGCGGAAGCAAACAGTGTTGCTGATGATATTTCTAAATTTGCAAGAAGCCCATCTATTTGGGAGCCATGTTGAGTGGGAGCTGGGCCAGGTGGTTCATCAGCATTAAAGAATTTCAAACGTGCAACACCAAGAACTAGAGCTAGGAGAATGAGGAGACCCGTGAGAAGAAGACCATATAACCATGGCCCTTCAAAAATATATATATTAATTCTTCAACAGATGTATACAGCAGACTGGCATATGATATATCTATCAGCATATGCAAGGACAAGGAGTTTCAGCAACACCACATGTTACGAGAAATAACAGGAAGCTTAGAAACAGCCTGCGAACTAACTAACCAGAGAAAGGAGGGAAAACATTTTTGCTAATTCTAGTAGGAATATAAGACAACAGCACTAGCAATAATACCTCGCACAGTTATGTACAGGGCACAATGTGGGAGCTGGAAAGGAGGGCATTGCTGACAAAGGGCATTTTTATAGGCGCCAGTGGGGCATGCCTGCAATAATTGGAATCACCTTCTATATTAGAAATTTCGATTTTGAAAAAAGATACAGCAGTACGGTGTTTCTAGCATGAGTTTCAACAATTCAACCACAGTCAAGTGGGAGACAAACACTTGATCTGAAAAAGAATATCTGATATCTAAAGAAAGCGCACCATAGAGAGTACCAAGCATCCTCACAAAACGTCTCGAAAGCCCTTTTGGACATTATCTCTACTTATTCTCCACTGTCACAAACACAATTCCTTAATCTGGGTTCTGGGAACAAAGGAAGTTAAAAAATCATCAAAACAAGTTAAGGAAAGCTAGCAGACATACGTTTAATAAGATGCATAGTTTAAATGAACCCTTCCACCACCATCACCACAACATGAGAACAAGCTTAACATGACAAATTTCATCAGATCCTTACATTAAAATTTAAAAATACACCAGGGACCGAAGCTTATTACATCTAAGTCACTTCTAACTATTCATGGAGTATATTGGCTTGTTCAGCTGAGGTCTGAGAATAAACCATGTCCATATGCTTACCAATGATACCACCGCCACTAGTATAGCCATTCAAGAGCATTTCCACTTCCACTACCAAGTTCACAAGGCAAATCAGCATTTCCAAATACAACACCGCCGGTGGAAAAAAGTGCAATGACCACCACCATCTATCACTCTGTTGCTCAAATAGACAAATACTCGATATGTAACAACAAAAGGAGCAAAAAATAGACAAAGAGTACCGGGTGTAGAGAGTGGCCCATCCTTACTTCATGGTAGAAGTAAAGGTTGCCCCTCCAGAAAAGATGTCCGAAATTCAAAAATAATGGGCAAATAAAAATGCGCCCAGTCTCACTATGTCTCTCACCAACAGCAGTCTCTATAGTGGTGGTGATAAAGAAATTTTGCCTGAAACCAGAAATCTTGTCATTCAATCACTTCGCCGTCGCAAATGGCAGCTGTGACAACTCTTATGAAGAAGCTCGGAAGCAATGTTTGGAAGAGAACAAGAGACGTTTTGAGGTAAGTTCCATTCCACCCTAAACTGAAAAAAAGGAAGACACTTTTTTTTTTCCCTTTAATAATAACACACATGGTTTCTGTTTCTTCATTCCAATCCAAAACTTTTTAGCATCTTTTGTTAATTTATAAAGTATTTGCTTTGCTGCACTCTTGATTTGGTAACTTTGAAGGTAAACCCAGAAAGGTTTTTCATTCCTTCATAAATGACCCACCATCTACCCCAACTTGTATGGGACTAAAGGCTTGGTTGTTGTTGTTGCATAAATGACCCCACTTAAGTAAATAATCCCAGAGATGTGTTTTTGGTTGGAAGAATTGGATTCCAAGTAATTGAATTCAAATCCAAAAAAATAAGTGTTTGGCTGGAGTAATTCAATTACTCTTGTTTTGACCCTGGAATCCAATTCCATTGCGCACTATTAAAGCACATCTTTTTTAACTTAAGTTAAAGCACATTAAAGCAGAAAAATTGTGCAAATGACAATAGAAACATGGTCCCAGAAGTTACTTGTCATAGAAACAGACGAGAGAAGAAATAACATACCCATTACAGATGCACTTATGCTCCAGACGGTTGGACAACTACAGCTCTCATGCAGTGAACATGAACAACACTTTAATGAGACCTTTGACAGAAAGGTCTTCAACGTGGCAGATCTGCAGACAAAAGCAAGCAAACGAAATAGGGAACAAAAATTAAATATTTCAATATGTTTAGACAGGCTAAACAAAAGCATAACTCTTCATCCACAAAATATACACCTGAAGAGTGAATGGCAAAGGAAGAGTTCACATCGTAGTTTTAGGGCAGATGAATTAATTCGATTGCGCAATCTTAGATGGCTTCAATTGGGAAGTAAAGGTAGATTGTAAAAGATCTTACATTACATTAACAGTTGCATTCTATAAAGGGTCCTGTAAACCAGATCCTGGCCAAGAGAAAGGAAAACTTTAGTTAATCAGAAATTTGACATGGTAGATCAGAGTATCAACAAAAAAAAATTATTAGAATATGGTCAAACAATATTCTGCAAAACAAATACAGTATTCAATATTGAATACTCTCAGAAAGATATACAAAATGCTCAAGTGAGGAAGCTCCTTTAGCTCCGGATAGGTTCCATACTTTAATGTACTTTTTGTTTGAAATTAATAGAATGGACCTGGTGAAATACCGTATCGATAAGAAATAACTGATCGCGCATAGAAAAGAAATAATGAAAGAGAGACAGCTTATATTGATGCTATGAAACAGAGAGATAACAAGACGTGCTTCGATCAGATCTCCAGGTTCAGTTAAATTTAGTTAACCTTGTCCATGAACTCCCAAATTTGCATTGGAGTCTATCACTCAAGAGTTCTGGGAAGATATGGTTTAGCACGTCAGAAACAGTATAGAAAGCAAGGATTCAGGAGGAAATTGTTAATAATGCACGGTATCATACCCTGAGAACAAGAAAGTTGGTTGCAATCGTTGCGTCTCCACAACCATCAATGAGCAATTCTAATTTCCACACAGGAGCACTTTTACAGGCATGAATAGAGCACCAAAAAAATTGGACAGTGAAATATTTATGAAAGATATGAAATTGTCGGAATGCTACAACAGCGTAAACAAAAACTAAACAATGGGGATGTGACTATGAGTAACAACAGTCCGGTGGGGTAAAATAAACAGCAGCACTAAACTAAGTTAAATTTTTTCTTTTGAAATATAAATAAACTCCAAATCTAGCTCCGAATAGATCTCTTTCAAAAAGCATCGGACCTTTGTGCATTCAGGATTGGGATGTAAGATTTCGCAATTATATCAAATTTAAGAAGAAGTGATAATAGAAATCCACTATAGGCTACCCAAAGGCAACTTGGCCCAAAAGTAAATTGATCAAATAAATGCTTTCGCTGAATAACTTGTTTCTCATTCCATTATTATGCTCTTTAGAAAACAAACACATAGAACAGATGGAGTATTTTGGTGGACATTAATGGATAATTTTTATACTGTCGATCACTTCTCTATCCTGTTTATGGTGGTGACTCCTATATGACAATAAGATAAAAAAAAGTTTGAAAAAGTAAGATTCGAGAAGATGAAACTTAGATGAAGAAACTACAGTGAGGTGGGAGAAAGTAGGTAATCATATCACCAGCATTGAGAAGAAACTACAAGGAAGTGCAAAATGCATAAGCAACAAGTAGCTATAACTAACAGGGATGTTTAAAGCAGAAAAAAAAAATCCAATGCTCTTGCTTCAGCCCCTCCTTAGTCAGGGGACAGAACCAGACAGTTGCATGCACTTAAAGAATGTCAATCAGTTTGTTTTCTTGTTAGCAACTTAGCCTTGCACATTTTTTATACTGAATCAGCACAGGGAGGCAAACAGATAATTTTCTAACAACATTACTTTTTCATTTCTTTTGTCTCCATTTTTCAAGATAGAGAACACAATCTACAGCTAGCAAAATCTTGAATTAGTAAAACTGAACGTAGAGAGTAGATGGACTTCCATTTAAACATAACAGATCCTTTGATGCAAAACATAGCAAATGACCTCAAGTGCAACATTAGTACATTGCACAAGGTTTCGTACTAGGCATACCTGATAACGACTCCAAATCAAAGGAACAGCAGCCCTAGCACGGTCACAAACATAGACATTTCTCCATCGTATCTGTTTGAGTTGACATGTTGAGATTGCAGATAAAATGGCTTTGGAGAACAGCATCATAGAGCATACCAGCAGCACCAGAATTTTTTGGGCAACTATAGCTTCTTCCTCCAACAAATACGAACTAAGGAGTTTGTAATCGACATAACCTCCACCTTGATGACCACCAACACCTCCTTTAGCTAAAACACGCCCATTAACCTCAGGAAACCCTTTTACCACAATTTCAATCCGCCCAGCACCATGACCACCAAGATCTGTCTCTCTACCAGTTGACCCACCTTTACTACCATAACTCCAAAGTTTATCCAAGGCAGACAAACCATACGTATAACCTCTCCAGACATCCTCTTGAACTTTGGTCTTATCAGTTAAGCACGAAGCACCTCTTCCACCATGACCACCACCTGCACCTGCAAGTCCTTGTGGTGAACCACTAGTTTGTGGAGGCAGTTTAACCGCTAAACCCACTGTGTTTATCTGACTTATTACATATATATGCATTTGCTGCAACAATCAAAGGGGAGGTTATGATCGCGAGAAGGAACTAGTAAAGGGTTATAGATGCTAAGCTGGTACTGTCAGGCTCTTGATTAGGACTTGCCTAAGACCATCTAGGCTCAATCCAACTGCAGTTTGATCTTTCCGTCGTATTATGAAAATCCTGTGCAGACTGTTGATTACCCCCAACGAAATGACACTTGCATGTATCAAGAGCATAGTATAAAATCCTTTCTCCTTGTAATCTAGGGAAGTAGATATTGTTCTCCATGCAACTGCGAGGGGCGACTGCTGAAAAACTGGACGTATAGCTGATGAACAATGCATGCTTTCCCAAACTGTTCAGTTTTACCCAGACCATCTCTAAATCATCCAATCTATAAACATCTACGGATCTTCCGCTCTGCCCTAAATTCACTAGCAAAAGCTTTTCATCACACTCCACCAAATAACTTGGATAAAAACCACTGAATTGTTTCAACGACTTCGAAAGCACTGTCCAACTGGAATCGCCTTTATTAAAAACTCCTACCATTCCATTATAATCTAAGCAGTAGAAAGCTCCGTTGTAGAAAACTGGGTTGTTAACACACGGCATAAAGTTATCCAGACACAACCTGATTTTGTTTTCAGTGGATTCTACTTCATAAATGAATTTATGAACTGTCCAACTAGTTGCTCTCTTTCCCGGTTCAGTGACCAAAAAAGATATCTCGTTGTCACTCACCATTTCCCACCAATTGGAGATAGCAATCACCACACAATCACGAGAAGTTGGTACTGATGAGAATGACACTCCACCAAGCACATGATTATCCGGTAAATCTGGAAGACGGATCGTAGCTCTTGTGAAAGGATTGTAGCAGAATACAGTATTTTTCCCGCTAGAGAGTAGAAGCCATCCATTTTTTGAAAAACGAATTGTAGCACCTATAAGCAATTGATCAGATAATTTCATGAGATACTTGTCATTATTGTGCATCGGGTCTACGATATTACAGATGGTTTCTTCATTATCTTCAAAGATAGAAATCAACCATGGAGATAAATATGTAGTTGCTGTGGTCCTTGTAGAAGCCGATATTCGGCTCAACACGGGGAGAAATATTGAATTTTGTTTACAGGCTAAACGGAGGTGAATGTGATCCACTGGATGGAGAAATCTCGCTATCTCCTCTGTACTGTCATAATCATCAAGAAAATCCCACTGTTTTAATACTTCTAATTCTCCTCCACTATTATTTACCCTGCTCATGTCCTCCTCCTCTATGCTGGTTTCAGTTGTATCCTGGCTTACTAGAAGATCTGTTACTCTTCTCCTCCTTCCAGCAACTTTCCTGCCAAGACAAAAAATCCATAATTAGAAAAGCAAACAAATAAGAATGTACTGTAAACACAATGTAGTTGTGGTTGCATTGCTGCTGTGTGTACCTGTTTTCTGTTGTAGGCATCATGATCCAAATGGGCATAAAGCATGGAGTTGGAATCTCCAAACACGGCAAGATAATGGTAGTAGCATTGTCCTCTACTTCATATACGTACAGGGTTTGATCTCCGGGTAATGTATAAAACAAGCAACCCCTTTCCAGTCCCATATCAGCTGCTGAGCAATACGCGCTGGATGTTGAATAACACTTTCTGGAGTACAAGTCTAACATGTCCATATTTGTGCACAAAAAGAGAACATGATCATCCAAAGACTTCAAGAGAACCCAAGTCATTGATGAGAAATCCAACTTAAAGATATGAGTTGAGGCAACTTTTTTGTAACCTCTAGTATTGCAATTCAAAAAAACTTTAAAGATTTCATTACCAGATTCTACCCAATCTTCCGTGTAAACACTAAACTCTTCACCTCCACCTATTAGTGGGAAATCAGGTACCTCTACCTTGAATTTTGTAAGAAATTGGGTTTGTTTGTCAACGACGACATGATGCCATAATTTTTGTATATCGATCTCATTAACCCAATCTCTATCACAACAGAATGCATACAGCTTACCTTGAAAGCAAAGCAAGGAATCAATGAATTCTGAGAAATCACCATCGGGGTTAAAACGGCCATCTAGTTCCTTTGTTCTCCATTCTTTGTCCCCTGGTCGACAAAATACTAGAATGTGCGTATCTCTACTAACGCGCTTACCATTCATACCCCTAAAAATGAGGAATACAGTGCAGTTGGCTTCATTGTCAGGATTACAAGTAGGTGGTGAGGATAATACCAAGTCGAACATAAAGTACTTTTTCGATTCGGTACTGAAAGACCGACGATCTAGATTAGGCAATTGAACAATTTCAGAAGATACAGGATTCCACAAGAAACAATCATCTAAGTTTGATTCAGCAACAGAATACTCAGTATTATCTTCGACATTGCCAATAACAATTAGCCATCCTTGATGACAAGATTTATGATAATATGCTCTTCCTCGCATCTCCGGTACAGACTTGATGCAATTTCTGGTATTGGGTTCGCATGGGTTATAAAAACTCTGAAATTTCCTACCTTTTCCATGTGGAAAAACAAGCCAAGGTGCTGCCTTTGGCATCGGTGGGCGTTGTGTCTCAGCTGGTGCTGATCCTTGCTGCTTCTCCATGGATTATAAAGAATAAGTGATAGATAACTGGAGAAGAGACGGAATTTTGTTTGTAATGAATGAAAGTATTTGTATTTATAGGAAGCGAATCGTTATTCATAGTAATTAGATCTCTGTGTTTGAATAGGAAACGAATTGTTATGGAAATCTTCATCTCAGATTCAGAAGAATAGAAGAAGGCAGCTGCTGCTCAAAGTGCAAATGCGTAATAACAAGAAAAAAAGAGGGTGCTTTTCCTTTCTCTTCCTGGGGCCGCACGGGTTAAACGACTTTAAAGCCTGACCCGTGAAAACGACAGAACCCTACTAATAGCAATGGGAATGGGAATGGGACTCACTCAGAAGACGTACGGTCTGGATGTAGTTTGGACCCTCGTGCAAAGCAGAGTAAACATAAACTACTTTCTTTTGTTTCTCTTTCTTCAACCTTCTGGAGGAAGAGAGAAGATGCCGGAAATATCTTTTTCTTTTTTTTTTTTCTCTTTCTTCAACCTATCTCAACCTCCTCCAATCAATCTCATAGGTTTGATTATCTATGAATGAATTGAGATTCGCTGAGAAGGATTTTGGGTGTTCATCAAATTAAACTTCTGCAAGCCCAAACAGAGCTTTCTTGCCTGAATCCATGAGTTGCAGTCATGCTTTGTATTTTGAGTTGATTCACCTTCTAGATTTAAGAGATCAATTCTGTAATAGAGAGATCAACCACTTTGATAGATTGATTTTTATGTTGATTCATCATCTTCTCTGGAGAGTCAATTATGTCTTTTAAGAGATCAATTCTATGATAGAAAAGGCCTGATCTTTATTTAATTTTTAGAGATCAATTCGCCTGGTTTTGAGGTTGATTCATCGGCTTCTCTGGAGTCAAGCTTTGATTTTTAAGTTGATTCATCTGTTAAGTTGATTTATAGTTTGATTGATTTTATGTCGATTCATCCTCCTATATTAATTGTTTAATTGTTTTGATCTATCATCTTATAAACTCTGTGAATTAGAAAAGTAGATTTGATTTAATATGTATATTTCCTTGTATTAAAAATTATCATAGGTTTATGAAATTTACGAAAATAAATAGTTTTCATTTAGTAACCTTCAGTTCGAGTGCTTTTCGTAGGTTGTCAAGAATACATCAGATTGCAAATGTGCTGGAAATTGTTAAAAGTTTTCTTGGAACTCCATGTGCAGCTGTGAGCCTAACATGTGAAGTTGATTCTGTATGAAATAAGGTCACGGCCAAAGTCATGAGGAAATGAAGTAGAGTTACAGATAGTTCGGGAAAATTCACCGGTGGTAGGATTTAGTAGTCGCAGTGACTACATATGAAGTTGATTGTTGAAAATAATGCAGTAGAAAGCAACTTTGTGATGACTCTTTCCCGGACAACTCCCTGAGCTCACAAGCGTTGCTTAAAGAATGTATGTGTTTTCTGGTAAAACTTTTGTTAGAGGGAGGTCTTATGGACTTGTCTGAGTTCCTTCCAAGAACCCCATGTATGAAAATTCCAATTTTCTACAACCAGATCTATTTGCTATCAGTTGTGTGACAAGATTATCATGCACACATTTTCGTTGAGTTAGGGGTATTAACCATGAGTTTGTGACAGGTTAATAGAGAGCTGATGGTTGTCACTCCAGCGTAAGGCCAAGGAGGAAAATGGGAGGGCTCAAGTGAGGAGTTTGATAAGCCCAAAAACATGACTGAAGAAGGGAGCAACTTCTGACTCGGCAGAAGGTAGTCCAAAAACTGATGGTGAGCTTAAGCAGATGAACAAGCGCTTAAAGACTGAAGCATCATGTAGATGAACCTGCTGCGGAGGAGATGAAACTTGATGTTGCAGATGGAAACAATGTTGTGGGAAATAATTCAGTAGAAGAAAGTATTACAGGTAGCTGACAGTGGAGGCAACTGGTTTCCCCAAAGAAAAGCCTGTACCAAAGAAAAGAGCTAGCAAGAAGAAAACCGAGGCAGCAGTGGCTGTTGTTGTAGACGAGGGTAATGTTCTAGCCCTCTTCGAATTGATTCAGAATGGGTGAGATTGAAAGCAATTGCCGTTTGATAAGTAAATGTTCCAGAAAGTGTGATAGTATACGTCCGCCAAATAGAGAGAGGCTGATCAACCTTCATGTGAATTGTCCTAAAGACGCGGCTCCTTGGAAATCAATACACAGTTCTCAACACATCAAGATTGATCAAATTCTTTTCCCAATGTCGATGAAGGCAATCAAGGAAGTTGGTGAGGAAGTTCTTATGCAAATAAGAATTTTTGTTCAGCACCTTACTATAGTTTTGTTATAGTTTACCAAAGAGTAATAGTTTTAATTTAGACTATTTAGTAACTCTCTATTCATGTTTTCTGGTGTAGGCCGTCATGTTAATGCATAAAAATTGTTAATGTGCTGGGAAATGGTCAATGGAGCAAAAGCACATTTTCTGACTCGGTACTACATTTACTACGCATTCGGTTTTCCTGTTGGCATGAGTGCATCTGCATGGGAATCCTCTGGCGAATTTGGTTGGAGACTGGATTACCCCTTTACCAAACTGGTCGCTACAGTCGTGTGATTCAGCCACGTAGGAAGGTGGTCTGGTTTAAGATGAATAGTACTCGATCGTAAAGTTCTGCAGTGCTACTTGTGCAGATTGGAAGGCTGGTTTGCTGCAGATGCACACATCATCTGTCCATCGGGAAAGAAACTTGCCGCCGTCTGGGAATGGGAACCAGCATGTACCCGTCATCTGCATTCCCTAGGTCAGAGCAAGGATGGATCCGCTGCAGCTTTACAGGTTGATGAAATGATCGAACAAGCAGATGGTTTTGCTGGTGTTCTTCCTGGTACTGTTGTAATAATAGCTACTTAATTTGCAAGCTACGAGATCATGAAATATCTTCAAGCTACGAAGCACGTATGTGGGATGACTGGTTGTGGAGTTGACCATGCTCCTGCTCTTAATAAGGCCGACATTGGTATTGCTGTTGCGGATTTGACTGCTGCAGCTTGAAGAGCTTTTGACATTCTACTCACTGAGAATTTGATCCTGGCTCAGAGCGAAATTTAGCTATATACTTAACCCACATGCAAGTCAAACGTTGTTTTCGGTTAGTTGTGAAAAGAAGGCCCAGTCTTAGTGTTATTATTAGTATCGTGATGACTAGTCGAGCTATCTTCCTAAGGATGAAAAAACTACACGGTAATGTCTGGTTCTTTGTATTCAGTACAGTCAGATGAAATCTCTTCTAATTTGTCCATAGAAATTCAACTCATATAGTCGTGCTTAGTGTATAATCTTCGTTTGTTATGTGTTTCTGCAGATTTATGCTGTTACTATCACCATCCATTTGCGTTGCCTTCCCTATTGTGGTAACTATGTTTCTTTTGATTTGAGCGGCTGTGGTTCCTATCAGTAAGTTTAAAGGTTCTTATCCACCGCCTCGCACGTGATTTTGTTGTGGCAGTTTGGTTTACTTTCTGCTCAGCTGGTGAGCATCCTTCCTTTGTTGTTGAATGAATCAAGGAAAAGAGAAAGAAAGTCTTGCTAGAATATCCTTCAAAAGTCTTTGGATGGGGTTGGGCTGGTGTAATCTGGCTGTATAACATCGTATTCTACTTCCCTTTGTGAAGTTCATATAATCTCTGACTCTATCAGGGGGAGGGACTGGGATCTTGTTATTGAGCAAAGAGTACGAATTTCAATGGTTTTGTCTGATGTCGGTGGTTCTTTTTTCGGGGATTGGTGGATTTCTCTTTTTGCGGGATGCATTCATGAGGCACTAGGATTTCGGCAAAAGAAACACGAGAGCTTCTTCATGGCCTTCACCCACCTGACACTAAAATGTTCCATGGTGCTGGTGGAATAACAAGGTATGTGTCCATAATAATAAACAATACATTTACCTAAAAACATGCAAAGATTACCTTTGAAAGCATCACATAAACCAAACACTTGCCTGAAACATACATAGATTACCTTCAAAAGCATCACTAACTTATAATATCTGTGCCGTGCTCATGACTGACATGTCCAAAAGTATCATGCTAGAGTAGATGTAAATTTAAATAACAACAAGTCTTAAATGTATATAATACTAGTTTAAAACAACACATCATCAGACTTGATAGATATAATATAGCATCCGGCATTCAGGCTTCACTTGTATTTGCACACACCTGTTGAACAAAAAGAAACACAATTAATAGATATACCAGGAAAGCTATTCTTTAACATAAATGTAAATTAATGAATGTTATCAAAAAAGCTAGTGAGGGAAATGTTATATAGGTAGCAGATTTCATTAAGTAACATACCATAGTTTGTGAAATTTTACGAAAGTGGACTGTTTTTATTTTGCGACTTGCAAGTGCAGAGCATTAGGTAGCATAGCAGATTTTTATATAGAAGCCCATGTATTAGATTTTCTCCCTTCTATAGTCCAAGTAAGCAACACAAATCACCTATTACTAAATGTTCTCACTATTGATAGACATGCTTATCGGTTAGGTTGTCTGTATTGAATTACAAACTTACAATCACTGATGACGGATTACATTTCAGGTCGACTGAAGATGGTATCTACAGGAGCTTGCTCTGTTATTCGAAGGCAAATGATGACTAAAGAACAACTGGCCGATAACAAAGGTGTAGATCCAAAAATTCATATGAAAAAAGATTATTGTTTGCCTGCGTGCAATGCAGTGCACTCCAGATCAATATGGAAGTGTAAGATCTTATTTATTATTTATATTAAATTAAAATTTTAGTACCTTAAATGTTGTGAATGCCTTGGTCATCCATTTGCTCTATAATGGCCTGCTGCAGTTCCTGATTGACTTCCTATACTCTCATAAAAAAGAAAGGAAAAAAAAAAAAGTTAGACCTAGATACAAATGGGTAACAGTATATTTGCTATCTTTCAAAAAAAAAAAAAAAAAAAAAAAAAAATCAAATTTGTTTGAGTTTTGTTACCTGTCCATCATGTTCTGCTCGGACATGATCTATCAACCTGGGGTAGTGAGTAAATCTAACGTGGGGATCATTACAAAAAGGGCAACGACTGTTATTCAAAGTCCAATACCTTTTGATCCATGTTTTTTGGCTGACTGTATTCGATTAAAAGAAAAAAATGGGTTAAAAAATTCCCAAATTGGAGAGATTATTTAGATTTAGAGAGAGATTCAAATTCCAAATTCATACCTGCCACATGCTGTTGATCCATTCTGAAATTCCTTGTTGGATTATTACTATGAATCACCTTAGATCTGGACAAGAGGAAGGAGAATCTGAATAGGCAACTGATTTTTGGGAACTTCTATTTTTTTCCCTTCTTTTTCCTTTCTTTGTAGCTTTTATTTCCTTGGTTAGGGTTGCGAGATACTCCCAACTACAAAAGCCAATGTGGCATGGACGCATGGTGGTGGTGACGTTGTCATGCTTAGGGTTTCCATCCTTGGACCTTGTATTATTTGTATTCAAGGATCACTAATTTACCACTATACTGACCCATCAAAAAAACATTTAGGATTTTTTTCGTTTCATCGGGGCACTGGTTATCTTTTAATGGTGTTTAGTCTTCGATATGGGTTAATGTAGTGTAAGGAAACGTGAGTTTCCTAGTTTAGGTCAAAGAAGACGCCTAAATTTTAGGAGGTTCCGGAAAGGCTCCGTTTGGGAAACGTAGCTGGTTTAGGACAACTTCCATATATAAGATGGGTTTCCTAATTGACCATGGTTTCCTTGGGACCAAGTTTGTGACTCTTATATAAGGAGGTCTAGGATAAGTCTTTTAGTCATGGAATCCTCAATGTAAATCTCGTAGAGATGTGAGGGATTCATCCCACCTATTGAGGTGGTTATGTGAGAGACCTAATGGTGGATGTAATACATCATTATGGTGCTTATAGGATACTTATCGATGTTGGAAGATATGTCGTTATGGAGTATTCATATGGAGATGTTGGAAAGACATCTTCTTGAGGAGAAGATCATCTTGGTGGTGCTGGATTAGATTATTGGTGTTGAGCTAAAGGTGTCCATGGTAATCTATATCAGGGTGTGCAGAGAAGATCATCTTGTTGTGGTAGATAATGTGGTAAACGTTATCTCGTATGGGTGAAGACACTACTTTGGATCTTATAGAGTGCTTGTGAGAGTTCTTGTGTTCTACACACGTTGTGGTGAGTCGATGGATTGATTTATTCAATCGGTTACTGTAATTCTCAAAGGTGATTCTATAATGAATAAAGAGGTCGTAGCCGTTTGGTGGATGTAGACAATATTACACACATTGTGTATATTGTTGAACCACGTTAAATTCGTGAGTACTTTACTTTTGTTGCTTTGTTTATGGCTTGCATCTATGCGGTTCTCTTTCTCTTCTTCTTATCCTAGATCATTGTAAGGTTCATGGAGCAATCCGAGAGATCAAGTGTTTCTTGTTAGCTAATATGTTTCAGCAATATTAGCATTTAGATGGCTCGAACCCCAACAATTGGTATCGAGCTTAGTGGATAAAAGATTTGAAGAGAGAAGTTTTGGATTTTTTTTTGGATTTGCAAGAAAATTTTGAAGACGAAGGATTTGGTTTCATCAAGTATGTGAGGATTTGATGTTACAGCTTCCGAAGATGCAGAGTTTGATGATATCAATTATGTGTAGGATTTGATTTCATCAATTTTGGGAACAAAGAAAAGCAAAGTAAAGTGTACTTCAAGGAATGAGATTATATCGGGTGATCTCGCATTCGATGTGGTCAAGATGTGTGGTCTTGATGTTTTGGTGCTCTATACTGGAGATTTGGCATTGATACTTATTGGAGCAGAAACGCTATGCATGGATTCAAGTAATTTATATTTATTCTATATACTTCATACCATATTCTTGTGAACTGTTTGAAGGACCTACATAGATTTGGTTTTCAATTAATCGGTGTTTGCTTGGCAAGACACAAGAAGGCAAGAGTATCGTAGTTGAGATACAAATATTGGTTTGTATGTTTGTGGAAGTAAAGATGAAATATAAGCATGTCAAAGTCTCATTATTGGTCCATACTATGGGAAACAATAATTTGGTTATATCAATCGTCATCAGCTGGATCATGTTGCTGAGTTTCTTTAACCTGAAGTTGAAGAATGTGAAGATGAATTCATACTCGTTCTCCCTTAGTTGTTTGTTACAATAAGGATTTGGAGAAATCTCGTAGTAGGTTTTGATTTTGGAAGTGTTGACCGTTGGCCAGGATTTGATACGTTCCAGAAGTGAAGAGGCATGTGGCTACAAATAAATTGCAGGACAGTGATCGTTGGATGAGATGTGATATTGGTTGTGGTGGAGCTATGGATTCTTATTATTGTATAAGAAGCAGTTTGTCGACACAGTTTGTAGGGTTTGTTTATCCGTGTTGAGTATGGCATTGTGTCGGGTAGAACAATGTTTTCTGGAGTTTCTATCGTACTGTTTCTAATGGAGAAGCTAGATAGTTTGTGATCTTTTGATTCTTGCCGATGTCGTTCATTCGAAGAGTTATTTTTGGTTATACACCATTTGAAGTCGATCGGAGCTGGTTGAAGTGCAAGACCATTGGAAGAAACAGGTTGGTCTATTTGTGTTGTACGTTTCTATTTTGGTAAAGACTCGTTTTGAGGAATTAAAAAGGTATCGCTTGGACACTTCAAGAGTTTAAAGAATAAAGATACAATACTACAATATGTGTGGTTGTGTGGCTATGGAAGCTAGCACATACTACTTAGGAGAAAACACGGCGCATGAATTTGAGTAGGGCTGCAATTTTGGCGTGTTTTTTCCATCAACCTTTTGTTATCCATTGTCTATTTGATTTCCTGATGATCGGTGTGAGACTTTATGTTGGAGAGAGCTACATTATAGCAATGGTAATATTGGGGGTTTTCTTGTCTGCTACAGTTATTGAAATTGATTTTAATAGTGACAGAGACTGTAGAGATGAAGGTAAATATTTTTTTTGAGAAATTTGGCTCAGCAACGATATAGTTTCCATCAAGTTATTTTCTCTAAATAGCTTGAGAAAATAAAAACAACAGCGTCTTGAATTACTTGGAGCTTGAGGAAGTTACTGAAGGTTTTAGATTATGGTTGGGTGTGATTGGGTCTTTGTGTAAATGACGAATTATCAGATTTCGAACGTTAGTGTACGTTTGGAGCAAGATTGAGAAAGGGATATGCACAAGGTAGAATATGTGACTTTATGTATTGTTACGACGGTAACAATGAATTCTTCGACATTAGTCAAATGTTATCCAAGTCTTATTATGTTGTGGTTTGACTGTCGCGAAGTCGAAACTACATGCTTGCTATGAAATTGATAAAAGACTATCTTGACAATTATGTTAAAGCTCGTAAAAAGGACATTATTGTCAAAGCCCATTGAGGTTGCTGAAGTGATGAAGATAATTGGTGTGTCATAGAATCATGATCCAATTGGGAATGGTCATAGAATCATGATCCAATTGGATATAGGCTCGTAAAGCAAGATTCATAAGAGATGAGCTCGAGATTGGTACGCAATGGCAATGATCCATCGATTGGTTGTATTTGGTACACAGTTAGGGTCATGCTCAATATGCTTTGGTACATACAAGATGGTTAGTTTCTTGGAAGCTAACATGAATGTTGGTTTATGACAAAATAACGCAAGGTTTCTCGTTAACTCGCTTTGGAAGACATGCTCGTGGAAATGAGCAAGTGTGTGATTAGGTGTTTGAAGAAGCAATTAACTTGGCTGGAGTTTAGAGACGAACATGAATATTATGGTTCTTCTAAGGTAATACTTAGGCAGGCACTTAGAGGCTACTGTGGTAGTTTCGTTTGGTGATCGAGTAGTTATGGATTTCAACCCTAACGGATGTGGTGCGCAACTTGGAGTTAGTGGCTTATAAGAGCGTAACATTAACTCAGGTGGATCAAGGAAGGCCAAGAAGAAGTTGTGTTCATAGTATGGATCAAGTTTGAAGGTGGCAAAGGCTCAAGGGCGCATAGTGACTATAACTAAGTTCGAAGGTGGCATATGGACAACGATCGTGTATGATCTGATTGAGTTGGCATGCAATGCACATGTAATGATGCCAATTAATGTGGAGTTGTGAACATAAAAGAGTAAGGTGTATTTTCTCAATATGTTGCATAACGGATGGTCATATGATGATGGTTGGTGAGATGGTCAATATTTTTCGCCGTGGTGGAGATTTATACAATCACCGATAGGTTGGATTGTTAAGTCTGAGTTGGTGACGTTCAATTTTGGTTTGCTCTCTTCTGGAGGTTCTTCGGAACAATTTGGGTGAAATACATTTTTAGTTTGATTCCTATTGAGGATATGTAGGCAACCAGTGATGGTGCAATCGATGTTAAGAAGATGGAGGGATAACAATTTGATCGTCTCATGCAAGAAGACGGCTAAATTCTAGGAGGTTCCGGAAAGGCTCCGTTTGGGAAACGTAGCTGGTTTAGGACAACTTCCATATATAAGATGGGTTTCCTAATTGACCATGGTTTCCTTGGGAACCAAGTTTGTGACTCCTATATAAGGAGGTCTAGGATAAGTCTTTTAGTCATGGAATCCTCAATGTAAATCTCGTAGAGATGTGAGGGATTCATCCCACCTATTGAGGTGGTTATGTGAGAGGCCTAATGGTGGATGGAATACATCATTATGGTGCTTATAGGATACTTATCGATGTTGGAAGATATGTCTTTATGGAGTATTCATATGGAGATGTTGGTAAGACATCTTCTTGAGGAGAACATCATCTTGGTGGTGCTGGATTAGATTATTGGTGTTGAGCTAAAGGCATCCATGGTAATCTATATCAGGGTGTGCAGAGAAGATCATCTAGTTGTGGTAGATAATGTGGCAAACGTTATCTCGTATGGGTGAAGACACTACTTTGGATCTTATAGAGTGCTTGTGAGAGTTTTTGTGTTCGGTCACGTTGTGGTGAGTCGATGGATTGATTTATTTAATCAATTGTGTAATTCTTGGTGGTGATTCTATAATGAATAAAGAGGTCGTAGCCGTTTTTGTGGATGCGCATAATATTACACACATTTTTATATTGTTGAACCACGTTAAATTCGTGAGTACTTTACTTTTGTTGCTTTGTTTATGGCTTGCATCTATGTGGTTCTCTTTCTCTTCTTCTTATCCTAGATCATAGTAAGGTTCATGGAGCAATCCGAGAGATCAAGTGTTTCTTGTTAGCTAATATGTTTCCCCAAGATTAGCACGTAGATGGCTCTGAACCCCAACATGTAGTACGTTGTTTGCCGGAAAAACTTGTATTCTAGCCAAATGAGTTAATTAAAATAAAGTAATACAAAAATAATAAGGTTTATTATCCTAAAAGCCTGGGCGACGATTTACTACTCTAAATCCAACAGGGGTTGAGGCATCGAAATTCTCGTAATTTTGCGCTTCTCTTAAAATTGGTGATTAGATTGCTTTTTCAACCAGACCGTATCTTAAAAGCTAAATACTTTCAGTCATTTGATCGAATCTGCAGTTTCAACAAAAAATAAAGCTATCCTGGATTAGGTTTTTTTATTAAAAGAGGTCTTTTTATTATTCATGAGAATTATATTTACCGAATTCAATCCGGTACTTCCATCAGAAGCTGCCTAACCACTTTTACTGTCCAAGTGTCGCGGTGTATCACAACGACCTAGATTTGAGCAACATCTTTTTCTCATAATATATCTCCATTGTTTCTTTAAAAGATTTACTATTACTTTCTCAATTAGGAAAAGAGTATCAGAAACGGAGGTAATATTACATATAGGAAATCCGTATTGGTCATCCCATCAATTTGAATCTACGAGCCTTTAATTTTTTGCATGCTTAGCCCATAAAGCAACAGATCCTAAAACCCAAAATCGATCAAACCACGTCAAGGGTTATATTTTCTTAATTATCTATTTTTTTCTTTTTTTAGAAAACCCAAACGAAGAACAGAAATTAAACTCAACGACTCTTTTCTTTCTTTCTTAATATCCTATTAGCTTACTAGACGGTCTCAACTATATCCCAATACGAAGTTTGATAGTAGGCTAGTATTTGTAGCGGCTAGTGTGTTCAAATTGGATGAGGTCCCGCAGATTTTTTCGTTAGCAAAATTTTTGTTTGTGTGCGCGCACGCTTTTACTTTTCTGGATTTAAATTTTTTTAGTTATTTTAATTGCTAAAAGTCAACAAGTTCATGCTCCAATCAAATAAAAATTTGGTGATGTACTAGATACCCATCAAAAAACTACTATACTGACCCATCAAAAAATTATTTTGGATTTTGTTTTCTCGTTCTTTCCAGAATAATCATGATACTGGTTATTTTTTAATGGTGTTTGGTATTCGATATGGGTTAATGTAGTACGTTGTTTGTCGGGGAAAACTCGTATTCTAGCCAAATTAATTAATTAAAATAAAGTAATTCAAAAATAATAAGGTTTATTATCCTAAAAGCCTGGGCGACGATTTATTTGTCAAATCCAGCGGGGGTTTAGGTATCAAAATTCTCGTAATATTGCGCTTCTCTTAAAATTGGTGGTGTGCCCGTGCAAAAATTTGTTTTCTTTTTTTTATTGAATTATGCTTTTACTAATTCTAATTTGATGAAAATTTATTTACTTTTTATCCCAAATTGTTTCTCTTATCTAATTTTTTTTTTCTTTTTTCTTTTTCAAAGGTAAAGACCATTTGTAGAAACACCAGAAAGAGTTACAGAGTTACAATACAGTTGAAATACACACTGGGGGTTATTAACCCAAACATTGGTTATATGTGATTTCATAGCCAGTGCATAAGTTGCTCGTTCTGTTTTCACGGCACATATTTACATACTCAAGTAGTGAATAAAGAAAATTCATTTTTACAGTCTTGAATATACAATAAAACTTCGATAAATTAATATTCTTGGAAATGTCAAATTCTATCAGTTCAGCGAAGTATTAATATATCAAAATATACCAAATTTAGATTTCAAAAAGTAAGTGTGTCCACATAAACATGTATCCATATTATGTATGTTCTTATAATGAGATTTAAAAAATAAGTGTGGAAAACAATTTTCCTATAATAACACAAATATTAAGATATTCTATTTCCAAATCGAATTATTTTCTCTTTATTTTGTGACGTAAAATCGGATAGTATATTGTGTGTAAATATATAAACTTTGATGTTAAAATTAAAACAATAAGAAAAACAATACAACAAAATCAATGTGGAACTTCTCAACGTACTACAAAAAATTAGAGTTGAAGTCTAATATTATATAAATATGAACAAGAAACAAACAACTTTGGGTTCTTATTTTAATAAAGCACCATAATGTAGTGCTACTACACTGATTATTAATTTATATATTAATTGGGTCCTATTGGAAGATTAAAATTTTTATTATCTTATAAATTTAGCAAGAATAACCCAAAAATATAGCTAAAGTCTGAACTTTGGATTAATCGATTCTTTTATGAAGAAAAAAACTTAAAGAGAAAGACGAAGAAACAAGAAAGGGAAAAACTGTATAATAAGGGGGGCTTATGCTTTAGTTGTTCATAGGTTTCACTAAGACTTTCATGTAGAGACACAGAGGTATGTAGAAGAACCAAATACTGGTTTGTGTGAGAGAAATGGTGGTGGTGTGGGTGGGGGTCGGGGTGTGGGGGATTATGTCCGAAAATTAGTAGTAATAACGGTTGTTTCTTATCTATTTTTTTTTTCATAGAGAAAATCTCTATCCATATTCCTTTTGAAATATGGCAAAACTTTAGGTGCAACTTTAAGTATTTTTTTCTTTTCTTTTTTATGTAAAAAGGAATTTATTAATAAAAAAACATAGTACAAAATGTTTATAAGCTCATTTTTATCAAATATATTGAAAATTACACTAGATTTAGAACCCTATGCTGAATGTAAGAGAACATGTGCCAAAGATGCTTTACTCGAGCTTCTTTTGCAATGTAGTCCGCCGCACAATTATGTTTCCTGTTTATATACGTTACCTGGGCTAGCGGAAGTTTTAAGTCCAAAACCGAAATCGGGAGTGTTTTTTAGTCCAAAATCGAAACTAACATCGGACATAGGGTGAAACACAAATATCAAGAGTGATTGTTATTCTTGTAAGTAACTGATAAAAATCTAGGATCACCTCTATTCATTGATGGATCAAAAATTGCATGCTTGAACCTTTGGTAGAAAAATGAAAAATAAAATGCTTAGTTGGAACTGGAAGGGTTCCCAGTTGAACATTGCTGGGAAAACTATCATGATTAAGAATATAACAACTTCTATATATGTTTATCAAATAAATTGAATATATGTAAACCTAAATATCAAGGAGGTCAGTGAATTAAAAATTAACACTAAAAAGGGATAGCCCTCATTAGATACGATGAATTAAATACATGTGGCAAATTAGAGACTGAGCTTTTATTCAAAATTTGGGATACACTTGATACCAAACTCAATAACCATTCTCAAACTGGAAAATAGGGAAGAACATATCATCAAAAGGTTTAAGAACTAATTTTTCCCCGAGGAAACGTTGGTAATTCAAAGATCTTTCACTAGTGGAAAAGAGCTGTTTTAAGATAGTCCAGAAGTGTCGTATTAGAAGGTTATAAGACACTATTGAAATGCAGATGATAGTGCCGTAGATTCAGTGTCTTTTTCTGGAACGACACTTTCAGTTTGCCTCAGAATTACGATGCTTTGCGGTTGTCGCTAGGTAAGACACCTTGATTTCGTCGTTGATTTAATCTTACTATAATAAAGAAAACCGGGACTTTTCGTACGACCTCAAATTTTCCGTGTGTTCTTTCGATGCAGTCCGTTGGATCAAATGACATTTAAGACACGGAAATTGATGAAGGTCGTCCATCTGATAAGGATTTCGGCATATTTTCCTTTCTTCATCTGCTTCCGTATTTTCAATGAAAACCACCAACACTTTCACCAAAATCACCACTTATGACTACCAAAGATCGATACACCACACCACCGGTCCACCACCCTCCATCTCCACCAGCAGCACCACACTGCGGTTCAAGATCAATTCTCCTTAAGTTTCATCTTCAACTGTTACCACGCCCTCCTCCTCTTCCTCTCCACCACCCTAATTTCTTCAAACCTTTACAAAAATCTTTACCGAGAATCTGAGCTCTCTTTCAATTTTATCTAATTCCGAAATTTTGATATATCAATTTCAAATCAAGTTTTTTTTTTCACAAATAATGGGTTCTGCTTCAAGTTTCGTTATGCACAACTTAATTACTTCACTAATTTGAGTTGATTCAGATGATTTGGATTCACAACTCTAGGGTTTTAAACATCAAACTTTTCGGCAGGATTCCAAATAGGTAAGTTCGATCGTAAATGTATGTTGTGTTCTACCTGATTTCAATTTGAACCTGAGCTGTTTGGCAAAATACCTGAACGAAAATTATCATTTTGGTTGCGTGGGAGTCTTATTTGCCACTTCTAAATATGCTAATTTTCAACCTTGCATCCAACTTAACTTTTGTTTAAGTTGATTATGCTTATTCAATATTCTTTCTAGGGAGTGATATGCTCCGAATTTTGTAATGACATAAAATGAATTGCATACTATGTTGTTAAGGTGACCACTGGTGGAGCTAAGTCGGGCCTCCAGCTTAATCATATCATAAAGTTAGCGTAGGGTTCATCATAAGTAGAGTTTATGTACCGGTGTGTATGAGTAATCTCCCTTGGCAGGTTCAAATTTTCGTATTATTTCGTATTCCCGTTCTCATTCTGGACTTCGAAATTGGAAAAAACAATGTTTTAGAACCTAAATTAATTAACTCCTTGTGTTTAAGTTTTACTCCATGTCAATTAAGTTTAAGCTTGGATGTTTTCATTGTGTATGGTTCCTTTCTCAGATGATTCTTTGAGGGTATGCTCAAGTTGTAACATAAAGTTTGATGTGGTCTAGAATGGGCTACTGCAAATGCGTGGAGAGATATTTGGTCGCTTAGATCCATCTTTGCCATCAAGTTTTATGAAACTAGATCTAGGTATTTGTGGGATTACAATATATAATTGTAGGTAACTTTTATATATGTTTGAGTTGGGAAGCACATACTATAGGCATGCCATCTTAAAACAGTGGTAATACAGTGATAGAAAGAACCGATTCACTTAAATAAGGGTTGGGAAAGATGATGTTCAATTTCCATGCACCTCAGATGAGCTTGCTTTCATTGTTAGTCAAAGTGAAGCAGAAACTGTAGTATCTAGGATTAGAATAGATACATTGTGTATAAGAAAAGGTGTAAATAACTCTTTTTTCATTGATACTTCATATATTCCGTCATTTTTATTGTGAGAATAATTTAGCTCAACCATTAAATATATATCATTGTGAATTCATTTTAATACAATCCATTATCTTAAAAAACTGGTGTGTATTAGATTTTATCAAAACAACCAAATCTCTTTGACCTTTTTGGTAGTTTGTGTGACAATTGAACTTAACCACGTAAGTAGTGGATTGATTGGAACTTTGAATTTACAGATTATGAGGTACTTTTCCAGTGCAGAAACAAAATTACATTTATGGATGTTAGTTGGTGGTCTTTTAGTGCATGGATACAAATAATGTACTGCTTTCAAAGGGGAACTTCTGCAGAAGAAAATTGTTAGTTTGTACATGAACCAAGATGCTAGCAACAATCCAAAATTATGATTTACAGGTCTTAGAACGGAGGGACATCTTGGGAGGTCCGCAACTGCATCAAGCGTGCGTCTTTGATTCAAATCAAAATGTCGTATGGGAACTAAAGAAAATGAAAGGATGTTGATGTCAAATGGTCCCACGTCGAAGAGATATTGAATTATAGGGATCTGTGTGCATCCGAAATGGATGTCCAATCTTCGGTTCAAACTGCAGGTGCATCGCGCGTGCGAATTCACTAGTTTTATATTATAAAAAAATAGAAATTCAGCTGAATTCCAAATCTGATTCAGCTGAATCCCAAATCAAATCTTGCTGACTGCAGTATTCTGACTGAGATTAAATGAGATTGACTTACACTCATTACCCTGAAATAAAACTTGTATTTATCTCAATTGGCCAATTAAATAAATACCATCGTACAGGTTACACAATCCATAACTGAATTCAGTTTACAGTTAGTTTATTGAACTTCAAAATCACAAATGAAAATAAATAATCAGGCCCTTAATTCATACATGTCATCATAAATAATCAAGCCCTGAATTCGTACAAGTCATATCTAAGTTCTAAGGCTCATGAAGACAACTACAAACCAGCAAAACGAGATTCTACCGGATGATGAACTGAGCCAACGGTTCTAGAATGACGCACCTACAACAAACAAAAGGCTTTAACATCACCGAAGTATATGCAAGTGTGAAAAAATCACAGGAAAGTGAATATACTAAATGGATCAGACAAACACTATCATACAAGCACCATTTACTACCAGATCAGTTGAAGCATCAAGAATCAAGGATGTACTACTATGGATGGACATCATTTTCATCATCGTCTTGAGCTGCAGCTACTGTTATCGCTACTGCACCTTGTTTTTCGAATTCTCTGTATAGGTTGTCCAAGTTATCAGGCCCTGCAAACAAATTACGAAGTTCTTCATACAAGATCCCAAGATGCCATTAAACTGTCCTAACTTAACTCCTTAGCAAATAGGAACATAGAACAGGGATGATATCTTGTAATTTTGCGACAAAGAAGTACAAGCATTAGGTGATCAAATGTTGGCAGCAAATCTGGGGCTCGAATATTTCGTCACTCAAAAGGCATTACAGAATATCCATGCACGAAATAGAACTATAATGACTAAAATATATACAAAAAACTCACATTTGAATAACCAATAAAACGATGAATAGAATGTGAAAAATCAGAGGATCATATAACGCATTCGTTAGTGGGGCTTGCTTACAACTGACGCACTTATTGGCCAACAAGGCAACGATCATGATGAAGTAAAAAAATTGTCATATACATAGATATAGATAGATGATAACAATAGACATAGACGTGAACCAAATTAACAGAAGGAAAGCATATACATGAGTAATTAAAAATAACAAAGGATTACTGTTCGTTTGAGGAAATCCATTAACGATCCATGTGTTTGCAGCGATTGAGCCTTAAACTGAGCAGAAAAGTAAACGATATACATTATAACAAAAATGATAAACTCAGAAACAAGTAAACTTACCACCATCACAAAGATTTATTACTAGTTCACATGCAGGAGGTCACGATCATCGTAGTAACTAAAACCAGTTCCAATAGGCTGGTCAATGATCGAATTTTGTATAGTGGTAAATAGAGTTGTCGTTCACTCGGACTTGTTGAAATCGATTCTAGGATTTAATAAAGAAAAATAATAAAAATAGAGAAAATATACAATTTATGTCACAAGATGAAGAGAGTTACTGGGACTCGGGATTCCACCAATTCTCACATTCATGCGGTTCATCTATTAATTCTGGACAATTAAAGCTCATAAAATAACAAACATCGACTCTAATTCTTTGCCAATATAGATTTTATAAAGAATTATATGTAATTCACAAGCATGACGCATCTAAAGTACCTAAGACTAAGCATGCGACATCTAACGAATTCACAAATAATCAAGAAAAATCATAAATCAATTATAATAGTGCAAATAGTCATAAAGGAATTAAATAAAATTACCACATGGGTGCAAAACAGCTTCCTCCGTCGTCCCAGTGATGGGTTCTAGCTCCGCATGGTGAAAACACTCTCAAAGGATTTTTTTCATTGCTCAAAAATGTGTTTACCAATGATGAAATGGAGAAAATGATGAAAATCGGGTGTTTGCAACGATTATAATTGTTGCAAACACCATTACAAAGAACGATAAAGATAAGTCGTCATCATTGCTTTAAGACTGTCCTATGAACTACGACCCATGGCTGTGAGTCGTTGTCATCAGAGCGAAAACGATTTGGTCCCTCGTGCGTCTTATGTTCTTCGTGTTCTTGTTGCGACGAGAAATGGTGATTCTGCAACTTGATTTTCTAAGCTCGTTGACGCTCTAAACTCTCCCAAACTCTCCTCTCCCCTTCTTTGATAAACCAAAGAAATATTTATAACCCAACATGGACAAAATCTTCACTCATTACTCCTGAAAATCTTCATTTACTCGGTATTGAAGAAAATATTCTCGGGAATATTTTCTCTCCATTCTTATCTTCTCACGTGTTTGTTGTATGAAGATTCACTCCTACACGCTTCCAACATAACTTAGATTGAGTTTATGTCTTTGTAGCACACGGAAACTTCCCAAAAGCACAACCAAAATCCCGTGAATATCTCCTCGTGAACGTGCTACCCTGTTCTCTTTGTTTGGATTATATAACCAAATTCAATCGAACCAAAGACATACACCAACTCTGTTGAGCCAAATAAAATCATCCCAAGAAGTTTCAGCCATTGAGTCGCCTTCTAGCACGCCCAAAAATCCAACCAAGAATCGCCGGTGAAGAAAAGAAATTCCTTAAAACTGAAATTTGAATGAAGAAGATGGTGTCCCCCTATCCCATTGCAGGGTGCGAACAAGAGTGCCCAACCGAGGTGCCCCTTAACCAAATTAGGAGTCCGAATAGCAAATGTCCTCCGGGGGTGTTCCGAGCAACTTTTCGAGCCGAATTTTCCAACAATCTTTATTTCCAAAAAATACATACAAACACACAAAATACCATAATAAGGACAAAAACGAGTACTAAAATACGAAATATTGAGGACAAATTAGACACATAAATGTGTCTATCAAATACCCCCAAACTTATTATTTGCTAGTCCTCGAGCAAAACTATTAAAAAAAAAATGACTACACTTAGCACGTGCAACAATCCGTTAAACCGCTAGGTGGCCCTAGTGGCGGAGTGTTGTCTCCGGAGGGTTTACTAGAGGTGTACCCACAAAACCTTTACTCCAGACCCTAGCTATCTACGCAGAACCTTGGAAGGCACTAAAGAATCTCCTTGGTTGGCATACTTATTGACTACAGGAGGAAGTTCCCTGATGCGAAATTCCAATTGATGTACACGAGTTTGCACTCAAGCATACTAAAATTCATATAAAGTGATGAGAGCTCTACTCGAGATAGTTTCGGACATCATAAGCCGGAGTCAACCAATCACATGGATAGATTAAGAAGATGGATGTAGAAAAACGTGGATGATGTTGACTAAGGTGAACAAATGGTCGATAATCCTAACTCTAGGTCAACTCAGCTGGCATATACAAGGGTACCAGTGGTCGACTTTATTGTATTTATTCCTATTGGTCTAGTGGTCCTGGTCTTTTTTTTTTTTTTTTTTTTTTTTGTGTGTGTGTGTCTCAAATCACTCTATTTCACCTAGCAATGGTAAAGAGAAAAAGAAAAGAAAATAAAAAGAAGTGATCAGGATTCTTTTGATGTTTCCATCACGAGGATATGGCGAAACTACCATGTTTTCTTTTCTAACACCTCGAGCTCGTGCTTTTATGAATAGACTCTTCTAGATGTTTCCATCTAATCGATTGGTTCCTCAACTCCTACAACCAAGATGTTCCCATCCACTTAGATTAGTTAGTGCCATCCTTAATAAGCATAAATTTCTAGTCTCTGGAGTTTATTTATTGCAACTAAAAAGTTTCTCCCATACCCCCAAACTTAAATCTAACATTGTCCTCAATGTTCTAAAGATGAAATTAAAAGCATGAACAATGAGAAACTGTTACCACTTGAAGAAAAGAGTAAGGAAAGATATTACCGTGTTGCAAGAGCATGGGTTACCTCCCAAGAAGTGCTAAGTTTAAAGTCTTTAGCCAGACATTGAAAAGGATTAGTCACTTCGAAGAATCATATAGCAAATGCCGGAATAATCAGTGTCGTCTGGATCAAAAAGTGCTAACCACAAGAAGAGGAATCTGCCACATACCAGAAGATATCCAACACACCCTTATATATTGTTTTGTTTAAGACAACTACATCTAGTTGTGCTTCTAAGTTCATGCTCTATAAAAGGGTCTAAATAAAAGTTTTCATCGGTGGATTTCCTCAAAGGCAGTCCTGAAGATCGAGTTCTAGAGTCCTGAAATACTCAATTAAGAACTTAGAAGCACATAACAATAACCCGAATAATCGGGATCCTCTAAGTCAATCGGACTTGACTCACACAGCACCACGGTATGGTCATCCTTAAGCAAATGTGTCGACCCTAATCTCCTTAAGTAATTAGGTTTAGTCTCAAAACTTAATAATTGACACATCTGAAACTTATACGTTCCCACAATTGGAAGAAAGGTTTTTGGTGGGAAAACAAAGTCAATCGTGGTATCATAGCCTGGGTTAACCACATCTACCTGAGGATGGGTTCTTAACAACTGAATTTCTTTATGGACACAACTAGGTTCAGGAAAAAGTGTATAAAGATAATCTTTTAAAATAGTTGAGGCACATATGTAAAGTCCCAAGTTAGGGACCTTTCTAAGAGTTAAAGCACATGGAGAATGATAATCACCCCCAAACTTAGAGTTTTCAGTGTATCTAGAAAGACTAGTCACAACTTCCCTAATTTCAAGGTCATCGATTCCCGAAAATGGTCAATTGATTCTTCTAAGTCGTTCATCCTCACTTATCTCTACAAGTTCATCTTCTTTGTCTAAGATTAATGTTTCTAAATCGCTAGACTCAAAACAATATTCTCGGGATAAAATCAAGCTCCTCTAAACTATTATCGGCTTCGTAATCATAAGGAAATACTACATCGTCTAAAACGGGGTATCTCTAGTCAAATCCTCGTCCTTTTGAATAGGTGAATAATTATTAAAATTATTTGGATTTGAACTAGAAATAATATTATCATTATAAAGCTCAATTGGGGTAACAAATTCCTGATCACTATGCCTATTTATTTCAAATTCTTCTTCAACACTATCCTCACCATAATCATCATAACATGAAAATGGTTGAACCTCATCTAAACAAGTAGTGTTACCAATTCTAACCTCGTTATCCTGATTATAAAAATTGTCCTCATTTTCAGGGGTACTATTGGAAACACTAAGATTATCTCGAAAGCCCCAGTTACGGGCCTCTAACAAAAGCTTTCAATCGACTCATATGACTTCATTATGGTATCGTGACTCGACTCACATGACTTCCTTATTTTATCGTGACTCGACTCACATGACTTCCTTATTGAATCTAGGAAATAAATTTCACTCGTTGCATTGCTTTCGTCCATAACTAAGTTATTCATTTCTGCGAACTTACGTGTCGACTCAGCTAACTTACGTGTTGACTCTAGTAGAGAGGAATTTTGTTCGTATGACCGGTTGGCGTGTGGATAGTAATTGGGATCACCATGGTATGGGCCATAACCTTCAAAAGTTTGGCGTTCCCAACCACTATTCACACTATGGTCATAAAAAGAGTGATGTCCATATTGTTCAGTTGGATATTCATATTCATTAATGTGATGGCTATTGTAATAACAGTTTGACATCCTAACCGCAAGGGAATTCTACACAAACACAAACAAGGCTGACTCGACCACAACAAACCTACTGATTTCTAGCAAACAAAAAGCATGATGGCTCCACTTAGATTGTTTCTAGACCAGCTTCTAATCCTTCGAAAGGGAATTCCTTAAAATTTGAGCAAACCCCTCTGGAATCAATCTGAGTTTAAGTAAGTTGAATAAAGGCGAGGGAAGCTGTGTGGAGCTTTGATACCCAAGGCCTCACCGCATTACAAGGCGGCGCAGTCACGCATTCAACTTACATAAACCATCATAAACTTCGAAGTATGCTTAAAGAGTAACCAATATTTTTCGAATGACTTTCCTATTAAGCTCGTTACCTATCGGTCTCGTTCTAGCCGGTATTTTAAGCTTAGGTTCGTGTTTGGTATTGTTTTCCTAAGGCGGGCAAGAAGAGAACGGTGATGAAATCCAACCCTTATCTTGTATGGCAGTCCTTTCCCTTTACTAGGAAATTAAAGCGGCCGTATTCAAGACCTCAACATATATGCATACAAAATCATCCAAGAAACCCAATATGTGGGATTCACGGGTGTTTATAATTCTTACCTCCGTTCCAGGCAGGGGGATGAACCGGGCCGAAGTCGACTCAGACCACCGACTCCCTATGTCGGTGTACGAACCCGAGGGGGAGACGATATCGTAATCGCTGTCTTTCCTCGTGCGGTTATATTTAAATTAACCCTTCCTTAATAAATGTCCAAAAGTCCAAAAATAAAGTCCAAAAAGTGTCCAAAAATAAAAAGAAAAATTACAACAGTGAAACCCTATTTACAGTTTCTAAAAAAAAAAAAAATATAAAGTCAAAATAAAATAAATATGTACAAAATCTTCTTCACTCCTTGGACTCCTCTTTCTTTCCTTCTTTGGTGATGCTTTCCTTTTATAGCACTCTTTATTTCATTATAGCTTCGCTCCAAATCTGAAAAAGAATAAAAAAAATTACCAAAGGCGTAAAAGAGAACAAAAATAAAAAAAAATAAAAAAAAACCTAAAAACAAATCTATACACAAGTCCGCGTCGGCGACGCCAAAAATTGATCGAATTTTGTATAGTGGTAAATAGAGTTGTCGTTCACTCGGACTTGTTGAAATCGATTCTAGGATTTAATAAAGAAAATTAATAAAAATAGAGAAAATATACAATTTATGTCACAAGATGAAGAGAGTTACTGGGACTCGGGATTCAACCAATTCTCACATTCATGCGGTTCATCTATTAATTCCGGACAATTAAAGCTCATAAAATAACAAACATCGACTCTAATTCTTTGCCAAGGTAGATTTTATAAAGAATTATATGTATTTCACAAGCATGACGATCTAAAGTACCTAAGACTAAGAATGCGACATCTAACTAATTCACAAATAATCAAGAAAAATCATAAATCAATTATAATAGTGCAAATAGTCATAAAGGAATTAAATAGAATTACCACATGGGTGCAAAACAGCTTCCTCCGTCGTCCCAGTGATGGGTTCTAGCTCCGCATGGTGAAAACACTCTCAAAGGATTTTTTTCATTGCTCAAAAAGGTGTTTACCATTGATGAAATGGAGAAAATGATGAAAATCGGGTGTTTGCAACGATTATAATTGTTGCAAACACTGTTACAAAGAACGATAAAGATAAGCTGTCACTGTTGCTTTAAGACTGTCCTATGAACTACGACCCACGGCTGTGAGTCGTTGTCACTGTAGCGAAAACGACGGTCCCTCGTGCGTCTTATGTTCTTCGTGTTCTTGGTGCAGCAGCAGAAATGGTGATTTTGCAACTTGATTTTCTAAGCTCTGTTGACGCTCTAAACTCCCAAACTCTCCTCTCCCCTTCTTTGATAAACCAGCAACTATTTATAACCCAACAGGGACAAAAATCTTCGCTCATTACTCCTGAAAATCTTCATTTACTCGGTATTGAAGAAAATATTCTCGGGAATATTTTCTCTCCATTCTTATCTTCTCACGCGTCTGTTGTATGAAGATTCATCCTACACGCTTCCAAAATAACTTAGATTGAGTTTATCTCTTTGTAGCACACAGAAACTTCCCAAAAGCACAACCAAAATCCCGTGAATATCTCCTCGTGAACGTGCTACCCTGTTCTCTTCGTTTGGATTATATATCCAAATTCAATCGAACCAAAGACATACACCAACTCTGTTGAGCCAAATAAAATCATCCCAAGAAGTTTCAGCCATTGAGTCGCCTTCTAGCACGCCCAAAAATCCAACCAAGAATCTGCCAGGGAAGAAAAGAAATTCCCGCCAAAACTGAAATTTGAATGAAGAAGATGGTGTCCCCCTATCCTGTTCTGGGGTGCGAATAGCAGGTGCCCAACTGAGGTGCCCCTTATCCAAAATGGGAGTCCGAATAGAAAATGTCCTCCGGGGGTGTTCCGAGCAACTTTTCGAGCCGAATTTTCCAACAATCTTTATTTCCAAAAAATACCTACAAACACACAAAATACCATAATAAGGACAAAAACGAGTACTAACAATACGAAACATTGAGGACAAATTAGACACATAAATGCGTCTATCAGTCAACATACAAAAGATTTGATACCTGCAGAATTGAGATATATAGCCGTGTCAACGAATTTCATCAAAAGCAACCAGATTCAACAAGAACTTGAATAGTCACAAAAGTAAATGCAATCACTACAGATAGACAATTATACCTTGTCCCAATCACATTCATTCCAAATAGCCAGAAAACCTGTATAATCCTACAAAGCACATCCATTGAGGGTGAAAAGTAAGTGCAGATGATCATAGAAGTTGGAAGTACTAGGTCACATGGCAATGACTTCCATTGTATTTTGTATCACGGCGAATGAACCTTTTAGATGATACTGTCTAGAAACTGAACCAAATATGCAAAATCTGAGTTCCAGTGGTTGTGGTAGTGGGTGGTGGTGGTTAATAAATGGGTCTTCATAGACTACCACCAGCCCCCAACACCACCACATCACTCACCAAGACCACCTTCACCACCACTAACCAAGACCACACCACCAAATTAAACCATGCAACAATGTATCAATGTACAAATGGTGGCAGAATATAAAATCCATCATATTAGCGTATACTATACACTAGACTTCAAGATCAGTCGGCATAAAGACACAAGTCAAGCTGAACATCTAAAACCTACAGTTCAGGTACATACTTAAGAGTTGATAAAAACATTTTCTCACAGGACGTAAAAGAAAAGATTACTTACGTATTAACATCTACGGTGGCAGCATTTCTTACTTCAAGTGTGTGTTCCTTGCGAAGAAACAAGAGACCACTGAAGGACCTGAAATTGATAAAAACAAAATAGATGATTAATAGTAGCTCACTGAAGGAGTTTCCCCGTCGATTATTGTTAAGACTATCTCTAGAAGTTCCTAAAAGGTTTGAAACGAAGTAAAAGAATCAAAAAGAGGACCTAAAGTAGATGATTGCTCGACATGAATTAAAAAAAGAAAAGAAGAGAGCTTACTGATTCAGTTAAATCCATTATGTTGCTTCCTATCTCGCACTCTCAAAATAAGAATCCCTTCTTGTGCCAATTCATTTTTCCAGATTTTTGGAATGGTTATCCTCTGCAAGCACAATTTAACACTTAACACAATTGTAAAGTAAGCAAAATAAATAATCAGAGCATTGCTGGTTTTGCGGACTGACAGTTAAAGGATTTGGATCGAGATTATGCTGAATAAATTTCTTCGCATCCACGAAGGGAATGTAATCAGCATGGAATATCTGCATATTGAGTAAATTCGGTCTCTATTAGTCTCTAATTTAGATTCTATGAAGCAGAAGAAGAAGGTATCATATTGAACTACTTACCTTCGAACGAAACTGATATGCAGGCAACATCATAGCGAAACCTAAAACAAAAAAATACAAGATGAACATTTCATGTCATGTAAAGAAATGGAAAAACAAAGTCAAATATATGTGTGAATATATCCTGTGTGGTATACCTTTATCTTCATTGGTCGACGAGCATTGTACACACTCATCCATTGATATGCAGGCAACCCCAGCAGTACCTTCTTCTTTGGTTGTTCTTCATCCTCTTTTTCTATAGTGAATCGGCCTCTCTTGTGACCTGGAACATCAGCTTTACAGAACATAAATGCTGCTGAACTTAAGATATCCAAAACACACCACAAATCATATGAAAGCCATGTGAACTCAAAACATAGTAACAAAATACTTATTGAGTAATTTTTACAAACAGGTTATGCTCAACAACAATCTGAACAAATATTACACACTATAGAGCTTGAGATCCAATGATTGGGGAACAAATATTTGATATGGCAGAGAAAACATGATTAAGGTTGAAAGTGCATGCTATATCATTAGTCAAAAAACTAATAATTCAAAAAACTAATATCCTGCACATATAGGAAAAAAAGTTACTCACTGATAAAAATGTAACAATGCAATATCTACACAAAACAGAACATAACATTGAGGCTTTTTCATGATATACTTACATCTTATTTCCTCTTTTTTTTCTTCCCTTGGAGGTTCTCTTGTTTTTACTGTTAATACATATAAAAATAAAAAGGCATTACTAGCAGTTAATAGAGAAATTCAGATGCAGAGATCAAACCGGAAGTCATTTACATGATAGCCATGGTTGTTGTTGCTTGAAGATGAGGTGGTGCTGGTGCGAATAGAGGTTTCAAAGAGTGATATCAGACTTCAAATTTATTGATAATTGACCAGGAGTTCTAAAAGAACACTGAACTTAACCCTAGAAAATGAGTTCTATTTAGAAATATCAGTTGATAAAACTGAAATTAAAAGATGACCCATGCTTTAATTCTCAATGAAATACAGTGTACAAAAAAAAAAACACTTGCAAATCTTTCCAAAAGAAATTACCTTATCAAGATACTATTCACTAGATTAAGTTAAAATCAAGCAAAAACGGAGAAACAAATAACTGAATCACAAACTGAATCAATATGAAATCTCATTCTTAGAGTCTATAACTGAATCAATATGAGATGAGGTTTTGATTTTGATGTAAGGTTAAAAAAGAAGGGTTTCCTTTTAGATCTAATACATCAACAGATCGGCTTTGATTTTGATATGGGAGTTTGAGATAGCCTTTGATTTCTGAGAGTTAACAAGCTTTTAGGTCTGATAGATAGTTTTCTCTTTAGGTGTAGAAGAGACCTTGAGAGTGAGGGAGAAGGAGAAAGAGAGACCAGATCGATAGTTACGGGAAATCTGATTTCTCTTCTAAACATATACCTTTCATAATTACCAAAAGAAAAAAATAAAATAAATAAATTCCTTTTCATATCCTTTTTGCATCTAGCCGTTCACATAAAGCAAATTAAATCCGAACCATCTGGAGTAAAATATCCTACCAGGGAAAGGTTACTACTGGTATGTCGTTGTCTAAGTCAACTAAAGTCATACCACAACCAAATCTTGACTTTAGTCAGCGATTAAACCGCTTGTGTCGTTGTAGAAGTCAACCAAAGTCATACCACAACGACATTTTGACTTCAATCATCCATGTGTTTGGTATGTTGTTGTTATGACACATTAGGTTTTTGTGTCGTTTCATAACGTCTCAAATAGCCTCTTTTCCACTAGTGTTTTTGGATGATATGATGAAATAGTAGCATCACCAATCTGTTTCTTTATCTGTAAAATAATGTATGTAACTTTCAAGTGAACCGGTCTTCCCGATCCCGATCTCTCATAAAAAATTTAAATTTCCCCTGGAAGAATCTTTAAAGCATCCAAGTTATTCCAAGAATTAGATTTTTCATATGGGAATTAGTCCAAAAACCCTTTGTAATTCAAGTCGTTTTGCTTCTCGTGTGTTGGCAATATCCCAGACGTGTAATTACCAAGCACTAGAAACATAGCAGCATTTGTTAGAGATTGCCCCTTTCTATAGTAGTTTGGTTTTCTTTTTCTCTAGCTCTAGTGGTTTCTAAACCCTCCTCAGGACCCATAAGTGACATACATTAAGTGACATGCATGGTTGCTAATTAGTTAGTGTCTTTACCAGAAAACACATATGTTCAGTGATTTTTTAGAATATTGCTGATAATTCCAACATCTTGATTGAACAAATTAGAAACCATCTTCAAGCTATTCCCACCAATAATTTGCGACCTATCTCATAACCTCAAATCTCGAAGTCAGTAATACCATTATGGTATTCATAGGAACATATTGGATCTTAATTACTGACGCTTCCTTTAGGGAAACATATTTTATATGGGTTATCATCTGTACTCGGTGGACCATGAAACTTTTATGTATATTGCGTCGGGATTAAGATGGGTCTCCTTGGCTATTCATGTAAAATCACCTTCTCTATTAAATCCAACCAACCGGCAACAACATGCTACCAAGTGTCACCATCATAATGAATTGCAACCGAATAATGGATATATTTAGCAACAAAAGTATAACGGTTCCACGACAAGCAGAAAACATAATCACCAAAACCATATATATTTTGGAAAATCTCCCATAAGCGCAGGTAGAATATATAAACAGGTTACATAATGCAGTTGTTAGAACATCACTCGGTAGAACTTAAAGTTTTGGTATGTCAAGCTTGTTGTAAATTTTAGTTGATCAAAACTAAGTCTTGATTTATAGTCTACGAAAGTCAGTCTCGGACTATGATTAAAGCATGATAGTTGAGTATAAGAGATCACCAATTGACCTTGAAAAATTGAAGATTGAAGACAGCATCAATGAAAACTTCATCGACAAAGGTATGTGAAGATTGACTATCCTATTTACTCAAATTATCTATTATTCTATGTACTGAGACATGTCGTATGACTTTAATATTATGATGAACATTTCAAAGAAGATTGCAAGCTATAAGGATCAGTTAAGTTAGTTCTTAAAATTCACAAACTGTTTGGCCAGTTCACGAACTTGAACTTGTAAATATAAAGAATTTACTCCCTCCGTTCCAATTTAGATGATGTTGTAGAGTTTTTCACGCAGATTAAGAAACATCAAAGAGAGTAATGTTTTTCCAAGTCTGCCCATATTAATACCTTCCTAAAACTTTAAACCTCCTAGTTTTTGTTTCTAGATTCTAGTATAAATTATGAATCCCCATGTAATTCCACTTGGGATGACCAAATATCCTAAGATAATAGAGAATAGATTTAAAATCTTAAATTAGATTAATTATCTCTCACTGATAACAAGGGAAATAAATGTTATGTTGTGATTCCAAAGCAGGGGTAAATCAGTAAGAATTTAGAGAAAATAGCTAAACTCTCATCTATTTTGGAACATACAAAAAACCCTAAAACATCATCTAAAGTGGAACAGAGGGAGTATTTTTAATATCTCAAAACTGGTCAGTTTGCGAACTAGTCGATTTTGAGATACCGAAACTATTTATGTCATCATACATGAATTGATTGCTCAGTTCGCGAACTAGTTGATTTTTGATGTTCTTATACACTTTTTATTTTCAATTACACAGACTGTTTCACATAGTTCGTGAACTTGTCAATATAAAAACTGCAAAATTACGAGAAGAATTTTTACTTCACGAATTATTTTGACAATTCATGAACAAATTTGGTCTTGACAAATTAAGCTTGTCGGTTTCAAAACTACTTAACCGCGGCTCTCTGGAAAACCATATGGTGCACTTTGGTTGTACATATTTTTTTATAGTTTAAATAAAACTTATCATATGCTTTCGTGTACAATCTATATATAGAGAAGTTTCATATACTTGGCAGTTCTATACAAGGCAATAGTTAATGAACTTAGCTTTGTTTGTAGGCTACCAAGGTTTCCATCAATATAAAAGAGGACTCCCTGCACACAGTAAACTCAATCCACGGCACTTTTAAGGTCCTCGTTGTGGACTAGAGTCATCATACAAAACCTAGGTTTCTTTGAAAAACATAATTAAGTTACAATTTTGAAAGACTTCACTAAGAGATTCGTAAAACTGATCATACTATATTTACCTGATAGTTATTGTTATCTGTTGTTATTGATCTGCTAAGTTCTCGAAACTTTAGCTCAGGAACTTGATAGATAGAAATCATAAAGTACTCTTCATCTCCGACTTTGTGATTCCAAAAGATAAATATCTAGATCACTTCTGACTAGATTAGTTTAGATTGTTCTTATGAGGTAGAATTGATTAGCATCTTTATAAATTTTGAAGAGAGTAAGTTTAACCTAATCTTTGAGTTTGCTTGATATCTTATTTTCTTGAAGATCCCCCGTGACATATAAATTTCCATACCTTGATTAAATATCTTTCTGAAGGAAATCTAGTAGGATTTTTGTTAGTCATAAAAGTCTTCTCTTAAGTTGAAGCAACTCTTAGGCCTGTAAATGACGTCACCAAAGGGAATCGTGTTGCATAAGGTATTACGAGATCTGTTAGAGCATTGCTCAGTCAAACTCGCATGTGTTGCTATCTCAAGCATGTTTGTCAATGTTAGTGATCAAAACTATAAGTCTTGATTTCTAGACTATTTGTAGATGTCTCGGACTAGGACATAGATAGTGTAGTTGAGCTTAAATCTCTCGACGTTCATCTCTTGAAGACGAAGAACTACTAAGGGGAACTTGTGGAACTTCTTCGACAAAAGGTATGTGGAGACTTGAGCTTATTTATCACTTGGAAAGTCTATTTCTACTATCTCCTATATTGAAACATAAGTCGTGTTACGATATAGTTTTCTCTATACACATTTGAGATTTCAAGCTGAGTATATCTCGCTTACATATTTCTCGAAATATATGTTGGTAAGCTTTCTCTTCGACAAAGTTCATCTTATATTATGAGAAAATTTCCGAGTAACATCTTACATGGCTTATGTGATACAATCATTTGGTGTAAGACTTGGAAGGTTTAAATAATGATTATTTCCATATCTTGAAAATTGCTTTGATGCTAATAGTGCGTGAAAACGGCTATTGACATTATAGAAGAATGTTTCAATGATTAAAATAAAGAGTTCATGATGTAACCATCTTTGGATATAAAGCATTTATAGTGTGTTCGCACATTAGTGTATAAGTCCATAAATCGGAAGCCAAGAGTATGCATATGTGTGTATACGGAATTGGTGAAGGAGACAGGTTAAGTATGCGTACATGTACGCATACTAGCGGAAATTCTCAAACCGAGAATTTCTGCTGAGTTTGGTTTTGGCAAAACTCTTAACTAGTCACCTTAAGTATGCGTACTGGCGGAAGTTTTTGAACCGAAAATTTCTACTGAGTTTGGAAACTTTACAAACTCAAAACCGGTTGCTTAAGTACGCATACTTAAGCTGGTTACTTTGTCAAATCGGTCAAGTCCATGAACTTAAACATTTAAAGAATAAGGAATGCAATCTTTGCAAACCGTAGATATAATGTTCATGATTGATTCAAGTGAATCAAACCGATTTGATTTCAATTGTGTTTTCTAAACAATTGAACAACTCTTAACTAGTTTCATTTGAGTCATTTGAACTAGTTATGTTTAAGATGAATAAGGTTGATATGAGAGTAATCATATGGCGAACCTCGGTTAACTATTTGTGAACCAACCTGGTGTACACGTTTAGGTACGCCTACATAAACCTAAATGAGGGTACATTTCATTTGTGTGTAACAAGCTAAGTTCGATCTAACGGTTGAAAGATATTAGCTTGGTTGAATCAGGTTTTCATATAACGGTGAATATTGAATGCTTTGTTACCAAGGTAACTTGGATTGCAAACCCTGATTTGAAAACTATATAAAAGAGAACTCTAGCAACTAGAAACCTAATCCCCACACCTCCTGTGTGCTACTAGTTTCATAACTAGAGTCGATTCTCATTTAACCTTAGGTTTGTTCTCGATACCTTGTAGGTTAACGACTTGAAGACTTCATTGGGATTGTGAATCCAAACCCAACTATTATCTTTGTAGTTGCATGATCTGATCTTGATGTTTCTATCATGTTAAGTGTAATTGAAATAATTGGCTCGAGATTTTATATCTCTGATAGGCAAGATAGAAAAGTAATCACAAACAAACTTCGTCTCATCGTTTTTGATTCCACAATAACTTGTTTCGCTAGTCGATTAAGTTTATTGTGAGGTGATTGATAATACTAAGTTGTTCTTCGGGAATATAAGTCTGGTTTATCAGTTAGTTCATGTTCACCTTGATTTATCAAAAGACAAAACACAAACTCTTGGGTATTTCTGTGGGAAACATATTTATTCAATCCTATAGACTTTTCTGTGTGAGACAGATTTGTCTATCAAGTCTTCGACTTTGGGTCGTAGAAACTCTTAGTTGTGGGTGAGATCACCTAAGGGAATCAAGTGTGTAGTATCCTGCTGGCATTAGAGACGTAAGGAGCGCAATCGAACTTGAATCAAGGTGAGATTGATTAGGTTCAACTACACCCACTCTGAAGTTAATTGGTAGTAGGCTAGTGTTTGTAGCGCTTAATACAAGTGTGGTGTTCAACTGGACTAGGTCCCGGGGTTTTTCTCGCATTTGCGGTTTCCTCGTTAACAAAATTCTCGTGTATGCTGTATTTATTTCTATTCCGCATTATATTTTTTTATATAATTGAAATATCATAGGTTGTGCGTTAAGATCAATCAATTAGAATATCCAACATTTGGTTGTTGATTTACATTGATTGACACTTGAACATTGGTCTTTGGTACCGTTCAAGTAACTCCTCTTTGATGCGTGTCGTAAGTGCAATCAAATTAATAATCTTATTTCCACACAATTAACTAGTAATATAATGGAAGTAAGGATCGTTCCCACAAAGAGCAGTGAGTTTTAGTTGTCAAAGTGTCACAAAGGGGGGTTTTGTTTTAGATTATGAGCAAAGTAAATAATCAAAGAAAATAAAATTGTATTGTAATCAATAGAGAGATATATGATAGAGGAATCCTTCTTCGTATATAAACCGTCAATGATTTAGTATATTCATTTATTCGTCATTAATCATAGATTATCACCAACCGTAGAAAAGCAACTAGAGCAGTGCTAATCTCTAAAGTCCTTTGGTCACTGGGTACCGAAGAGCTCGAATACCAGATTCTATTCGTCCAAACCACCAAGCAGTAGCGCACTCAAGGTGTAGCTTGTCGAATGCTTTATGTTTTGTGACTTAGGTTAATCCTAGTAGTTAGACTCTTAGTGCAAGGTCCACTTTCTAGTGTTATTTCTACACGTGATTGCTCCACAGAATCCCTCTGCAAGGTTTCATGTTTTTTACTTGTGTAGGGGTTATTCAACAATTACACGGATATCCCAACCCTTTACTAGCTTTAGATTAATCAATAAACTGATTTAGTTGGCCACCTAGAACAATCAATCAATCAATCATAATATATTTACTCATAGTAGAAAGAAACGATAATCATATGAAGAAGGCAAAATAAATTCATATATTAAATCAAATCAAGTTTATAACTTAGAATTTATCCTCAATCAATAGGTGTTTAGCTACTCATGGATGTAGAAGCATCCATGATATATACATACGAGAAAAGTAAGAGATAACGTTACGATTGATAATCGCTCCGTGTGATGTTTCTTCTCTCCAAACCCTAATAATTTCTTCACCTTCTAAGATATCTTATTTCACATAACCTAATACCTTTTTATAGGTTTTACATTGCTTGGCCTTCACGTATTTAGTTAGGTTTAGGAACCCGACCATAAAAAAAGAAATAATGAATCCAAAAGTGCCCTTAGGTCTTCCAAGGTGTGAATACATGTTTCCCATTTGCTAAGTTCGTGAACCCAGTCCGCAAACTTCAAAATCCAGCAGAAATTTTCGGAATTAAGTCTGCAAACCCGGTATGCGAACCTAGTTCGCGGACTTCACTGTCTTCGGTATTCAATAAAAACTGTTTTGGCCACAACTTCTTCATCCAAACTCGGAATGACTTAATTCTTTTTGAATTATTTTTATCTTTCAATTCTCTTCAATATGGTGATGATAAATCCTTAATTTGAATGAGTTAAGATTGCTCTTTGGCCCTTCTCTTGATTTTGAGCGTTTTTCTCCTTTTCGTTGCACTTTTTCCACTTCGCTTGGACTTGGGCACTTGGATACTTGGAATACTTCTCATCCTAGCTATTTTCAGCAATATATGGCTCCTTTGTGGATGATTCACCTATTAGAAGAAAATAAGAGAAAACAAGAGTAATAATACGAAAATATGCAAGAATAGTAGCTTAAACAAGTATGGAATGGACACTAAAATCATATGAATTATGCACTTATCACTATTATATTCAATCAGGCTCGCAGATTTCTGTTTACCGATTGTGGACTGAATTGAGAGTTAGAGATATTAAACTCTTTGATATACTTTAATCTATATTGAGTCTGACTATCTAGTTGATTCTCTAGAAAGTGTATTGGAGTAAGTCCTATCAGATTGCCAAACGAATTGTTGGGTGTGGTTGTTAGACCCTCGTATTTTCAATTGGTATCAAAGCAGGAAAATACATCAAAGACCTCATAAGTTTTTGGAAAAGAAAGGTATGTCTGTCCTCTTTAAAAGTTGGGGTTAACCACTCACATCAGACTCCGTATGAAGTCTCGAGAGGTATTTTCGTGACAAGTGCGCAGTCAGAATTTTCTGACGAGAATTCGTCAAAACTTTCATTATAGATATAGGACTTGTAAAATCTAAGATGGGAATGCAAGATATGATATGCAAAACTAAGAAAGTTAAAAACAAAAGGGATAGAGATACAAAACTGATGGGTTGCCTCCCATTTAGCGCTTAGTTTAATGTCCTCAGCCCGACTTGGCATTCCGATTATGCTACTCCTCCAGAGGGAGTGAATCTTGAAGTTCAATTATGTCCACATTCTCCGTAGGGAAATTCTCGTAATATGGCTTCAATCTATGACCGTTGACTTTGAAGGTTGTACCTATAGTTAGACTAGTAACCTCAACTGCACATTAGTAACAACAAATGGTCCACCCCATCGGGACCTTAGCTTTCCAGGAAATAACTTAAGACGAGAATTAAATAAAAGAACTTTTTGACCCACAACAAAAGTCTTCCGAGAAATCATCTTGTCATGGAAAAGTTTTGTCTTTTCTTTGTATATACGAGAACTCTCATACGCATCATTACGTATCTCCTCTAGCTCGTTTAGTTGTAACTTCCTTTGTTTCCCCGCATTGTCATAATCCATGTTTCACATCTTTATCGCCCAATAAGCCTTGATTTCAAGCTCAAATAGAAGATGACAAGCTTTGTCATAAACCAACCGATATGGAGACATACCAATCGTTGTTTTGTACGTCGTTCTATATGCCCAAAGTGCATCATTAAGCCTATAACTCCAATCTTTCCGTGTAGTGTTCACGGTTTTCTCAAGAATGGATTTAATCTCACGGTTTGAGATTTCGGCTTGCCCACTAGTTTGTGGGTGATACGGCGTACCAACCTTGTGTGTTATGTTGTACTTCTTGAGTAGAGCATGGAAGGATTTCTGAAAATGCGAACCTCCGTCACTGATAACCACTCTTGGTGTACCATGTCTAGAAAAAATATATTCCTTCACAAACTCACAAATAACTTGAGAATCATTAGTAGGGGTGGCTTTAGCTTCCACCCATTTAGAAACATAATCCACAGCAAGAAGTATATAAAATTTTCCATTGGAATTGACAAAAGGACCCATAAAATCAATTCCCCACACATCAAACACTTCAACAACAAGAATTGGTGTGAGTGGCATTTGATTTCGAGCACCTAGATTGCCCGTTCTTTGACATCTATCACAAGATTTGCAAAAAATATATGCATCCTCAAATAGGGTAGGCCAATAAAATCCACTTTCAAGTACTTTGAAAGCAGTACGTTTAGAACCAAAGTGACCACCACATGCATAAGTATGACAAAAAGTAAGAATAGATTGAAATTAAGAATTAGGTACGCACCTGCGGATGATTTGATCAGAACCGTATTTCCATAAGTAGGGCTCATCCCACACATACTGCTTGGCTATTTTATTAAGCTTAAGCTTTTGAAAATTAGACATTGTACCAGGTACTTGTCTTGTAACCAAGTAGTTCACTATATCCGTGTACCAAGGTGTTGAATCTTCAATTGAGAAAAGTTGTTTGTCTGGAAAACGATCTTGTAAAGGAAGTTCTTCATCGGAAACAACAAGTCTACTAAGGTGATCAGCAACAGTATTTTCAACACCTCTTTTATTATCCTTTATTTCAAAATCAAATTCTTGCAATAGTAGAATCCACCGTATAAGTCTTGGCTTAGCTTCTTTCTTCTTTAGTAGGTATCTAAGTGTTGTATGATCAGAATATACAACCACTTTTGAACCCACTAAATAGGATCTAAATTTTTCTAGTGCAAATACTATAGCCAAAAATTCTTTCTCGGTGGTATAATAGTTGATTTGTGAATCGTTTAGGGTCCTAGATGCATAATAAATCACATGAGACAGCTTGTCTACTCTTTGACCCAAAACGGCTCCAACTGCATAGTCACTCGCATCACAAATTAATTCAAATGGCAAACTCCAGTCCAGTGACTTGATAATTGGTGCAATTGTCAACAATTCTTTCAATTTATCAAAGGCATCCTTGCACTCCTTATTGAAGTCAAAAATAACCTCTTTTTGCAATAATCTGCACATCGGCATTGAGATTTTTGAGAAATCCTTGATAAACCTCCTGTAAAAACCTGCATGACCAAGAAAAGAACGAATTTCCCTCACCGAAGTGGGATATTGTAAGTTTCTTATCAAGTCTATTTTTGCTTTGTCAACTTCAAGCCCTCGAGAGGACACAATGTGACCAAGCACTATGTCATGGTTTACCATAAAATGACATTCTCCCAATTAAGAACAAGATTAGTGTCTATTCATCTTGTAAGAACAAGTTCAAGATTTTGTAAACAAAAATCAAATGAATCACCATAAACACTAAAATCATCCATAAATACCTCAATGATGCGTTCTACATAGTCAGAAAATATACTGACCATACATCTCTGAAAAGTGGCAGGCGTATTGCAAAGACCGAACGACATTCGTCTATAGGCAAACGTACCAAAAGGACAAGTGAAAGTTGTCTTCTCTTGATCCTCCGGTGCAATAACAATCTGATTGTAGCCCGAATAACCGTCAAAAAGCAATAATATGAATGTCCCGTTAACCTTTCTAACATCTGATAGATGAAAGGCAAAGGAAAGTGATCCTTTCGGGTTGCGGTATTAAGATTTCTGTAGTCTATGCACACTCTCCATCCTGTTTGAACTCTTGTAGGAACAATTTCATCATCTTGATTTCTAACAATAGTGACACATGCTTTCTTAGGTACCACCTGAACTGGGCTAACCCATTTGCTGTCAGAAATTGGGTAAATTACCCCCACACTTAGCAATTTGAGGATCTCTTTCTTCACGACCTCCATCATTGGGGGGTTAAGCCTACGCTGAGCATCACGTACTGGCTTAAAATCATCTTCCATTAGGATTCTATACATGCACATGGATGGACTAATGCCTTTGATATCAGTAATTGTCCAACCAATAGCCGTTTTGTGCTCTTTCAGAACCCTAAGTAGATGTTCTTCTTGTATTGGGGTGAGGTTCTTTGCAATAATCACCGGAAGTTCTTCTTTGTCACCCGAGTACGCGTACTTTAGGTGGTCCGGAAGTAGCTTTAATTCAAGTTTCGGTGCCTGCACAATAGAAGGCAATGGAACCTCATTAGTTACGGGTAAATAAATATATGAAATATTACCCGGTTTAGCTTTTTGTAATGCTGTTAAGGCACCACAAATCTCGACTAGCTCTTTGGCTAATTCAACGTCCAGGTTTGGTTGTCCATGAACGTCCAAATCAATGTTATTTCGTAGCACAACTCCAAGTTCATCTTCAGCATTCAAATCAAACATTTGTTGTGCTAACGAACCAATAACATCAATAGAGAAAGCTGAGTGCACATCACTAGGATAACGCATGGTTTCAAAAATATTGAAACGTATTATCTCCTTATCGAATTCCATAGTGAGTGCACCACTATTGACATCAATATTCGTCTTTGCAGTCTTCATGGACGGTCTCCCAATAAGTAACGAAGTAGATGAACAATTATCTCCATTGTGCATATCCACAATGTAGAAATCAACTGGAAAGATTAACTGATTCACTTGAACTAATACGTCCTCCACGACTCCCTTAGGATATATATTGGACCTTTTAGCCAATTGAATAGTGATCTTTGCCTTTTTTTTAAAGGTCCGAGATTCAAAGAATTATAAACATCGGCTGACAAAACACTTATGGAATCTCCCAAATCAAGCAAAGCTCGCTCAAATCGTCGGTTACCAATGGTAACGGGAACTGTGAAACCACCTGGATATTCACACTTTGTAGGCATCTTCTTAAGTAACATTGTTGTAGCACTTTCACCCACTTGAGTAATCTCATTAGCAATCAACCTATCCTTGTAAACAAATCCTTCAAAACCTTAGCATACCTGGGTACGGTTCCGATGGCCTCAATAAATGGAATGTTGATGTGTATCTTGCTGAAAATATCCATGATCTCCTTGTCTTGAGCTTCTTTCTTGGATTTAGCAAAACGACTAGGAAAAGGAGGTGGTATGGTAAAAGTGGGAACCGTGTCCTTAGGTTGTCCGTTTGAGGTTGGATTTTTCTTTGGTACGGTTTCCTCTTCTACTTCCTTTTCGATGTCGTTACTAAACTCTTTTTGTTGATGTGGCTCTTTAGTTTGTCTCACACTTCTTAGAGTTACTGCATTAACGTGCTCTCTTGGATTCACAAAAGGTTGTGATGGGAGTGTTGTAGACGCATGAGCTTTCATAAGATTCATATTCGTTGCCAATTGCCCAATCTGAGTATGCAAATCTTTAATGGCAGCATCGTTCTTTTGTTGATGTTTCATTAATGTTTCCTTAAGATCCTCATTAGAAGAAGCAAAACTCTACATAGTTCGCAAGATGCTATTGAGCTTATTGTCTCTGAGATGAATCTGTATTTTGTGCTTGATCTTTGTTGTGGTTCTTTGAAATCGTTGTTGAAAACCACCCTATCTTGCATATGGATTAGGATCTGCAGCTTGCTTGTTAGCATAACTAAAATTAGGATGATCTTTCCAACCAGGATTATAAGTACTAGAATATGGATCATACCTGGGCCTCTGATTAGGAAATATAGCATTTACCTCGAATTTCTTCATCTTCATATGAAGGAATGATCACTTCTTTGTCATCCTTTGTATTACCTTCTCCATGTTGTTCATTCGTTGCTCGATTGCGAAGTTTCTTCCATATTGCTAACTCTTCGACATTTGAGTCATGTCTGGTGTAAAATTTTTGAGCATTCGAAGCCATACTCTCGATCAAACTAGACGCCTGCGAAATTGTCTTCTCAGTAATTAAGTGAACTACCAGTGGCTGCATCAATCAAATTTCGTTGCTCTGGAAGTAATCCTTCGTATAAATATTGAATAATGAGTGTTGGAGATATGTTGTGGTGAGGGCAACTCGCCACCAACTTTTTGTACCTATCCCAGTATTCATAAAGAGATTCCTCAGTAATCTGAAGAATACCACTAATCTCTTTACGAAACGAGAGGTTTCCTTAGAAGCAGGAAAATACTTCTCTAAAAATAGTTTTTTCATCTCCGCCCATGTTGTAATACTCCCTGGGGAAGGTAATACAACCATTCTTCCGCTGAATCTATTAAAGAGAATTGGAAGGCTTGCAGCATTGCTGTATCGATGTCTTCGGTACTTTGCCTAAGACTTGTCATCTTTTGTTGAAATTGTCGAAGATGACGATTCGGATTCTCGCCTGGAAGTCCCTTGAACTTTGGTAAATGATAAAGTAGACTCAACTTCAGCTCCACTGGATTAGTAAATAGTAATACACAGTGGTTGTGAATCTAAGCATGGAGATGTCAACTCTCGTAACTTTTTCTCCGCAGGTGGAGGTGGTGGATTATTTGTACCGCCTACCATTGTTGATTGATCGCTGTCGTAGGCGTCAAAAATAATTTACACTTTCTTACTACTCAAAATATATTATGAAGCAGGGGCAAGAAAGGATCGTTCCCAGAGAGAGGACTTAGGTTGTCAATATGTTTTGGTTTCCTAAAGATAACAAGGGGGATTTTGTGATTTTTATATAATAAACTAAATAAAAGCAAACAATAAAGGTAAACAAATCAAATCAAGGATGTGAAAATATTGGGTAAAGGTTTGATCTTCAATTGTAAACAAGTTTTGAATGTATGATTAGAATTCGTATTTAATCTCGCTATCATCAAAAGCCCTAGAATATCTTGATCGCAAGTATATCCCGCAAATCTCCTCTTGTCATCAACAAACACATTAAAAGATGCGAATATGAATCCTATCTAAGAGAACAACCTAACGTGTAAAAGCATTAATCAAGTTTAATTCCCTAAATGCGTTAAGTTCTATGAAATCGGGCCAATCAAAGCAATCGAACGTGTAAAAGCACTAATCTGATTTAACAAAGGTTATGGTTCACATAAGATCATAAGAATATATCACTACAAACTATAATCATATTTATGCTACTTGCAATCAGGAATTATCACTTTTGCGTATAATAACCCTAATCTAGCAATAAAGATGAAAGTAAACTCAATCGATTCGTGACTCGACTAAACAAGCATTCAAATCATGTAACAATATTGATGGTGAATCATAAACGATAATACCGAGACAAAACTAATATATCAAACAAGGATTCATGTTATGTGAAATCAACTTTATCCATAACCAATAGAAAACTCTAGCTCATGTTCATGGAGTTCATAACAAGAAGAAAAATCAGGGTTTCCATCGTTTCTAAACCCTAGAACAAAAGTAGAGGCAAAAGATATTATCTCCCAAAAGGAGAGGTGTCCAGGTACAGAGAAAGAATTCTCTCTTTATAGCCTTTCTAAGTCACGCCTATCTGCCAAAATCAGTCCCTGATAAAACAGCCCATGAGCCAAGCCCACAGGTCCAAGTCCATCCAAGTCATTGAATATTTGGCTTGTCAGTTTTAGAGAACTGACAGCCTAATTTTCACTCAATTGTCAGTTTTAGAAATGTACTGCCATTCTTCCTAGCAACAACAAACTGGTGCTCTTGATTGCAATCCCAGACAGCAGAAGCAATTCCTATTCTCTTTTAATCTTCACATCTTTCCATTTCCCTGTAGCACATTCAAATTCCAAAGAATCCACTCGCTTATTCATTACAACATCACCTCTTATGCAATGTTGTCACAACCATTAGCAGCTCCATCTCCTCATACTACCACCAATAATCATCTCCTTTCTTTTGTAGCTTATTTCCTGCTCAAAACCAACATCTTCTCTGCTTGTGCAAACACCACTAGAAACTGCATCTTAACTAATGCACCAGACCTGCAATCATTCATTTGTTCTCTCGAACTCAACACTACCACCCACTGCAATTTTCTGTAATCTCTCATGTGACTTGAAACACCTGCTCAAGCTCACAACTGCAACATATCCGTGACAGACTCATGTGCACATCCACCATTCAAAACCATTACAGACTCCAACCTCAAACCCATCTTCATTATCTGAAGCCAACATTTACTCCACTGAGAACCCAAGCTTTAGCTTCATGCCATTCCCATCTGCAACTTCAACTCTGTAACCTGAGCTTACAACCACCATCTTCTGCTTCCTCCATATAGTGCCCATTTCAGTTCCAGTGTCAGCAACACCATGAGCTCAATCTTCTCAATGGCAGCAGACTCCTCTTCCTAAATTATCGAACAAATCCAGCTCATCTCATCCCCCTACAATTCAGTAACTCCACCACACAAGTACATACCACCACCAGCAAACAACCCCATATCATCCACAACTAATGCCATTCTCATGTTCCATCTAAATCAACATAAACCCACTTGAATACTCTCCCTAATTCAGCATTTGAGCTTGAATTTCAATTTCTGCTCAATCTTGTTCATCTTTCTTCATCTGTTGCAGCTCAAATTCATTAAACCAACATCAATTGTATCAACACCTCCATATCTTCAATTCTCCATCTCAAAGCCCTGATCTCTTGTTCTTTTCAGTAACCAACGAATCTCAATTCCACCATCTTCTCAATCTCAATACCTAATTCAACCAAAACCCATTCCTAATTTCCATCTCACTTTCTCAAATTGATAACAGTGGCCTCATCTCTTTCCCTTGAGCTTCACAGAACCTAATTCTGCCAATTCATTGTAAACTTCGAATCTCAGTTCTATTTCTTCAACAGCAGAATCAAATTCAATTATCATCTTGAACTCAAAACCGTGTTTTAATCCAAACCCCATGTCTAACATGTTGTGATTTTCTCAAACTCAACCCTGTAATAACCCTATCTGCCTCCTTCATCGATCTTTTTACAACTCTCTAGTCCGACGACGTACTCCACCAGACCTGAGCTTTCCGGCGTGAACCATTCTTGGAAAGGAACTGAGAGCGGCGACGAGATTTGGCTGAGAGAAGAACTGGTCGTGTAATGACCAACTCGACCTAGTTTCTAGGTTATAAGGAAAACGGATTTACAACACCCACTCATTAGGATAAGGGTCACCCAAATGGAGGTGTGACAGTTCAGTTCCATGTATAATTCTTCTTGATGTTTCTAGTTCATTCGTTATCTCCTTCTTGTGAAACCTAGCCTGCTCCAGATATAAATATCGCCTGTGAATTGACCTTTTTGCCTTTTACGCTCCAAACATATGATTTCTCCTTCTTTTGCTCCCAAAGACTCCATTGCACCTAATAACTCAAAACTAAACATAAGAGATGCAATTCCCAAGGATAATAGCAAAGAAAGCATAAATACTAGATATAAAATTAGGTGTTTACAACACCTATCATTGATGTAGAAGGTTCTTCTTGCAACTGTGGGCGTGCTTGTAATATCGTTCCCCTACGAGTTTGGATTCGGCACCTCTGGTATTCCCAGTTTTTCGGTGCCAGAGATTAATTACCTGAAAACAAAAATCTAGAAAACGAAATTAAAAACTAAAAAGAAATTCTAAAAACAAGATTAAAACTAATAAAAATAACAACTAAAGCTACCGACTGCTCCCCGACAGTGGCGCCAAAATTTGATGCGTGCCGTAAGTGCAATCAAATTAATAATCTTATTTCCACATAATTAACTGGTAATATAATGGAAGTAAGGATCGTTCCCACGAAGAACAATGAGTTTTAATTGTCAAAGTGTCACAAAGGGGGTTTTGTTTTATATTTTGAGCAAAGTAAATAATCAAAGCAAATAAAATTGTATTGTAATCAATATAAAGATATATGATCGAGGAATCCTTCTTCGTATATAAACCTTCAATGAGTTAATATATTCATCTATTCGTCATTAATCATAGATTACCACCAACCGTAGAAAATAAACTAGAGCAGCGCTAATCTCTAAAGTCCTTTGGTCACTGGATACCGAAGCGCTCGAATACCAGATTCTATTCGTCCAAACCACCAAGTAGTAGCGCACTCAAGGTGTAGCTTGTCGAATGGTTTATGTTTTGTGACTTAGGTTAATCCTAGTAGTTAGACTCTTAGCGCAAGGTCCACTTTCTAGTGTTGTTTCTACACGTGATTGCTCCACAGAATCCCTCTGTAAGGTTTCACGCTTTCTACTTATGTAAGGGTTATTCAACAATTACACGTATATCCTAACCCTTTACTAGCTTTAGATTAATCAATAAACTGATTTAGTTGGCCACCTAGAACAATTAATCAATCAATCATAATATTTACTCATAGTAGAAACAAACGATAATCATATGAAGAAATCAAAATAGATTGATATATTAAATCAAATCAAGTTTACAACTTAGAATTCATCCTCAATCAATAGGTGTTTAACTACTCATTGATGTAGAATCATCCATGATATACATACGAGAAAAGTAAGAGATAACGCTACGATTGATAATCGCTCCGTGTGATGTTTCTTCTCTCCAAACCCCAATAATTTCATCACCTTCTAAGATATCTTATTTCACATAACCTAATACCTTTTTATAGGTTTTACATTGCTTGACCTTCACGTATTTAGTTAAGTTTAGGAACCCGACCCGAAATAACGAAATAACGAATCCAAACGTGCCCTTAGGTCTTCCAAGGTGTGAATACACGTTTCCCATTTGCTAAGTTCGCGAACCCAGTCCGCAAACTTCAAAATCCACCAGAAATTTTCGGAATTAAGTCTGCGAACCCGGTATGCGAACCTAGTTCGCGGACTTCACTGTCTTCGGTATTCAATAAAAACTGTTTTGAGCACAACTTCTTCATCCGAACTCGGAATTACTTAATTCCTTTTGCATTATTTTTTATCTTTCAATTATATTCAAGATGGTGATGATAAATCCTTAATTTGAATGAGTTAATATCGGTCTTTGGCCCTTCTCTTGGTTTTGAGCGTTTTGCTCCTTTTCGTTGCACTTTTTCCACTTCTCTTGGACTTGGGAACTTGGATACTTGGACTACTTCTCTTCCTAGATATTTGCAGCACTTTATAGCTCCTTTGTGGATGATTCACCTATTAGAAGCAAACAAGAGAAAACAAGAGTAATAATACGAAAATATGCAAGAATAATAGCTTAAACAAGTATGGAATGGACACTAAAATCATATGAATTATGCACTTATCACTCTTATATTCAATCAAGCTCGCAGATTTCTATTTGTTGATTGCGGATTGAATTAAGAGTTGGAGATATTAAACTCTTTGATATACTTTAATCTAGATTGAGTTTGACTATCTAGTTGATTCTTTAGAAAGTGTATTGGAGTAAGTCCTCTCAGATTGCCAAACGAATTGTTGGGTGTGGTTGTTAGACCTCTACATTTTCAGTTGGTATTAGAGTAGGCAAACACATTAAAGACCTCATAAGTCTGTGTTTGTAGCGATCTGAGGATGGACGATATAGTCTCTGATAAACTCATCGCCAGAAATAAAAGTTTTGTTTCCTTAAAGTCTATTAAAGAGAAAGATTTGTCAATCTCGAATATAGAAGAACCTTGTGTTCAAAGGAAATAGACAAACATTGACAAGTGTTTTCCTGACTATCTTACCGAAGACTCTATCTCCGAAGTTGAAAGGAATGCAGCCAAAGAAAGTAATGTGATTCTAAAACTTGTTGGAATCCAGGCTGATAATGTCAACCGGCTGAAACACAAAGTCAATGTTCTTGTTGGTATGATAAGTGAGCGCGACTCTTGTTTAAAGATCCTTCAAGAAGTAAATCTCAAAAAGGATGCTTTGAAAATTGAACATCTCCTAAGTAAACTCTCAATTTAAGAGTGTTCAAAAGAGTCCGCCATACCAACTGCTTCTGATTTAAATATAAGAGAATTAGGTTCAGAAGCAAAACCGAAAAACCCTTCTCTTGAAAAAGATGTGCTTGTATCTTCTCCTAATCAAGGAAAACCCACATCACACAGAAGGAAGAATTTTCTCAACAATGGTGTCAGAAAGTGTGTCTCTTATGTGATTCAAAAGGACCAAGTAAACAAAAGAGGAACTCTAGGTTGAATGACAATTCTATTATTCATCTTCAACACACCTTAGATTTAATTCTCAAAGGGGTAACTTACATTCGTATGTCTAAACTAATTGGTTTTAGTACTCACCCTGTGTACCCCACCAGGAAATTCAGTTCAGTGTGTTCCTCAAATATTCAAACACATAACATTCTTCCTAAGCCATTTCGACGAAGAAGAAGAACTTGTGGATATTCTTCTGTCAACAAGGGAGATTATATTGTTCATGATGTGAAAAAGATACCATATTAAGAAAGCAAAATTGGAGGTATGGAAGACAACTTAAAGACGATAATTGAAGAATATAAATAAATTATCATCAGGATGTCAATTCCCTTTGGCCTAAATTCTTCAGGTAAAAATCAAAACTATGTGTCATATTATAATGATAGTAAATTTTATGATAACTTTTCACATCATAATGGTTTTCCTCCAAATATCGGGAAGAAGAGGTTTAACCAGAAACACTGTTCATTTAATGAGCTCAAGGCTCATACTTGTGCTAATTAATCACAAGGTTGAAACCTCACTCTCCTTAAAAATCCTGACAGAGTGAGATGTATTCGTGTATACGATGGCAAAATTTGGTTCTCTGATTGTCTATGCTACCTTCTTATTGTTCTTAGCTGGATAATCATTGTCAAATAATTCTGCTGAAGTATTTGTGTGTTGTTGTATTGATAATCTTAAAAAAAATTTGCTAGGACAAAAGTTGCTACTCTCACTCTAAAAATTTTCTGGTATAAATACAATTTTTGAGCTAAGATCTGTGAGTTTTCTCACATAGGCAGACATCTTTAGCAAACAGTTGCATCTCTTGAGTACCTCTCTTTTTGAGTTGTTTAATGGGCCATATTCGGGTTCGTACGAGTATCCTTGTTGATGTCACGAACCGACTTTGGAAACCCTATTTCTGGGTTCCCGTGGATTCCTTTATATACCAAACCCTGTTTTTAAAAGCACGCATACTCAGGCTGCGTCTTCATCAAGAATGGCTTCACCGTCTGGTTTTGGTAATTTTCCAAGAGGATTTCTTGATAAGGGTTTGGATCTCAAAGAAGAGGTGAAAGGGACTCTAGTAGAAGTTGATGACACATCTCCTCAAACTCCTGACAACTTCTCAGATTTTGAGGATGATGAAGAGATTTCTAATGAGGTTGTCCAAAACTTTATTGAAAATTTAACGATGCAAAGATTTCTCTTGTTAACACTCTAAAAGAGCTAGATGGGTTAAGAACTTAATTGATAAAAGTCAGTTACGAACTCGCTCTAATGAAGACACGTCTTAAGGATCTCAATCCCGTGTCTGAAGATGTTGTCAATTCTGTCTGTCACAAGCTTGAAGGTCTCGGAACCAGTGAAGCTTCCATACCGCAAATCTAAGTGTCGCTTGTGACTGCCCTTTGTTCTTTGGGTTGTTTTTATTATGTCTAGTAAATCTTCTTTTTGTATTTTTAGAAGAATAACTAGGGTTTGGAATAGCCATTATTGTGAGTAGACATAGCTATGTCCAACAATTTTCATCTTCATTGTTTTTAGATTTATTTATTTAAATTCTAAAGTATTTTTTGGAAGATGATTTTGTAATTTTAATCTTTATGATTTTATATATTGTAAATTGTTATGGGATATGTTGTTGACGTCCGTGAACTTGTGACTATCCTATACTTGTTCAAAATTTATCTCTATTATGTCGATATGAATGCATTGATGGAAGATAGAATGAACTTTTGACACTACAAAAGTTAAAGCCTTTTATGTCATGTTTTGATAGAAAGAAAGGATAAAACTTTTGTTTACAAGGATTAAGTCTATAATATGTCAACGTGCAAATAGTGATGGAAAATAGAATGAATCCTTGTCCATTACGCAGTATTTGGTCGATCTCCGATCCACAATCTTTGTGCATATACTGTGTTGTTCCATAAGGTTTCTTATGTTGAGCACAATCGACTGAGTTGTTCATTCTCTTATGATTAACTTAGTTGTTGCTCCGTGAGGTTCCCTATGTCGAACATGATCAAATAAATTAATCAGTTTCTTTCGGTTAGTTTAGTTGTTGCTCCGTAAGTTCGCTTATGTCGAGCATGACCAATTAAATTGATCGCTTTATGTGGTTAATTTGGTTGTCTATTTCAATTGAATTAATCATGGGTTCTCTTGTGATTAATTTGGTTGTTATTTTTTGATTGAACTATGGGTTATCTTGTGGTTATTTCAATTGAATATTTTTGGATACAAATTCATGTTTTCATGTGATTTGTTTGTCCGAAAGAAATCATTCTTTTCTTGTGAAAGTAAGGTCGCCTTTGTTGATCCTTTGGGGATGACATTTTATGGGGGAGAGTTCTTTTGAACTTGTGCTTAATTGCCATATCTTTGTGGGTGATAAGTGCTTGATTTACATGTTTTGAGTGTCAATTTCATACTTGTTTTATCTATGTTTCTTGCATATTATCTTGTATTATGTTACTTTTCTATTTATTGTCTTTTGTTAGGTGAATCATCCGAAAAGAAGTGAAAAGAGCTACAAAAGTGAAGTCTACAAGTGAAGAAGGGCCAAAGACCAGGTGGAACTCGTTCAAATGCAGAATTTATTCTCACAATCTTGAAGAGAACGAAAAGGAGAAGCTAACGGAGAAAGAACGAGTTCATTCCAACATCGTATGAGAAAGTTATGGGCGAAACGAGAATGTTGCAGATTGTTAAAGGCACCCATTCACTTGCTAAGGGCATCTACGCACTGGTTATGAGGACTCTGCCAGTTTTACTAAGGGTACGTCATCTCTTTCATCTCAGAGTTACAGCTCTGATGATTGGCGACGACGGAAGTGAGAAAGGCTCGAGTCTCAACGGAGTCAGGGAAGCTGATGGAGTCTCGGATGATTGATGGCAGTTACGTGCAGAGAGGATGGATTGAGAACTGTCGAGTGCGATAAGTATGAGGACAGGGAATATTGGCTGCTGCCATTATCGATGGTTGATGCTGGTGGTTATCATCATATGTGATAAGACACAGATGATGATAACGGTGGTTGTTGATCTGGAGGAGATGGATATTAATGGCAGTGATGAAGATCGATGGTTTCATTCATGAACGTAAATTGTTAAGACCGAGTTAAGAAGAAACAGCAGTGCAGTCGAGAAGGATGATTGATGGTACTGTTGAGTATCGGTGGGAAGACTTGCATGGTGCCATGGTCGTGAAGATGGAGTGATAATGCTCGGTAATGGATGATGATCGAAATAATGATGGTTGATGCCGGCAGTAATGACGAGAAGTGCTGGTCAGTGATGTTTCTGCCATTCTCGATGGAGTTGTGGAACTGAACTATATTGACGCTGCTGTTTTATCGATGGATGAGAACTAGAGTTTGCTGATCTGTTGTTGAACACTGGAGATGGTGATTTATGAAATGGCAGTGATATGTTGCTGCCATTGGAAGACGAGTTGGAGTCTGGTTTGCTGGGAATGTGCTAAGACTGGTGATGGAAGAGCTGTAGTACGCTGCTGCCATTGGCAGTTGACAATGGTAATGGAGCTCGACAGTCTGTGATGGTTTCTATTGTTTTGAACTGCAGTGATGACGAGAAGAAGAGAAAGATGTTGATGCCACTGATGTCTCGTTGGTGCTGGAATGTATGGGAGCAGAGAAGGTGTTGTCGATGGAGCCTGTGATAACACGAGGTGAGTAATGACGAGAAGCTGATGTCGACACTCGGGTTTGGTAGTAGATGATGAAGACAGTGATGTGTGATCGGAGCTGTCGATTTCAGGGAAGGAAAGATGGTGTCGATGAACATGAAGGAGATCGAGCTCTGGTCATTGGGTTTTTGCCAGCGATAAAAGGTGATGGAAAAGTAGTCGTGAGTTACGGAATAAGAGTAAAAGATCCAGGAGAAGTTTCGGCTAGAAATCTTAGCCGTGATAGAAAGAAAAAGAGTTCGAAAAGTTACAGGAGAAGTTCTGTATAGGAAACCCAGCCGTGATAAAAGAAGCAGAAAATAGACTGTCAGTTTCGGCTGATTGACAAGCTACTGAAGAGTTTGGGCTGGACTTAAAGCAGGCCCATTTGGATGGTTCTCTATATTCTTTGCACGGACAGACCATGGACGTGAGCTCTTTTGGGAATTTTGGTGAGATATGGCAACTGTTTGGCACGGGAATTGAGACGTGGGCACTTCTACAATTTGGAGAATATATAAGAAACACTTCTTAACCTAATCATATATCTACACCTCTCATATTATACTTTTGTTCTTCATTAAAAATCTAGGGTTTACCCATTTAGGGGGAAACCGGGAAACGGTGTAAACATGAGAAGCTAAACCTTCTTTGATTAAGGCTGAATTCAATGTTCTAGCGTGAAGCTTTATTAGTTATATAAATCTATTCGGAGTTTTAATCATATAATCGTTTGTTTTCACTATTTATAGGGTTTATGATTGATTTCTAGATTGTTCAAGTGTACAATTGGATTATTCTATTGATCATTCTATTGCTAGTAAAGGGTTAGGATTTGCTAGTAAAGGGTTAGGATATCCGTGTAATTGTTGAATAAACCTTACAAAAGTAGACGTGAGACCACGCAGAGGGATTCTGTGGAGCAATCGTGTGTGAAGACAACACTACTAAGTGGACCTTGCGCTAAGAGTCTAATTGTTAGGATCAACCTAAGTTCACATAACTTAAAACTTCCGTTGGGTTACACCTGAAGTGCGCTACTACTTGGTGGTTCAGTTGGATAGAACTTGATATGCGAGCGCTTCGGTATCCGGTTACAAGAGGAACTTTGGGGATAACACTGCTCTAGCTGCTTTCCTACGGTTGGTGATGAATGGTTCTGACGAAGATAGATAAGTATACTATTGAGTCAACGTTTGGTAACGGCGAAGGACTCCTTGATCATACCTTTCATCTTATTATCTTTTTATTTAATTCATAAACCAACCCCCCTTTTTACTTTTTTTTTTTGCTATCTAAATACCATATCAATTACACAGCTCTCTGTAAGAACGATCTCTTACTACCGCTATATTACCAGTTAATTAGTGGGAAATATCTTGATTAATTTGTTGTGGTTACGACACACATCAAATTTTGGTGCCGCTGCCGGGGAGCAGTTGCTAATTAATTTGTTATTTGTTTAGCTTGTTTTTGTTTTTAGATTTGTCTTTTGATTTTATCTTTCTTGTGAGTCATCATGTTTCCTTACGGAAATAACATGTACGGGGCACAAGATCAGACATATGATATTGGCAATCAATATGGTTTTCAATCTCATTCATTGACAACTACCAACCATCCTATGGGTATAATCAAAACCAATCTTTTGGCTATGATCAATATCCTACGAAACCTTATGGATATTCTCATACATATTAACAACCTTATGACGGGCATGTAAGTGAACAATCACAAGGATGGGAGGATAGTTATACTTCTAATCGTTTATCTTCTAGATGTGAGCAGAAACTTGATTGGTTAATTCTTCAAATAAAGGCCAGTTTATCCACGCCGGAACCACTTAATGAACAACCAAGCATGGAGAACAATACATCAACCAGATCTTACTACAATATATCTAACAAAACTCCTGATCGCTTTTATGATCATTCACCTATTCAAAAGGAGGAGACTTGGTCGGAAATCTTGGGGCGGTGAAAGTGCGGGTTCAAGAACGTCTTGACCAACTGATCCAAGCAATGGCGCAACATCAACAAGGATTGGACCAATATCCATGAGTGTTGATAAATCACTCCAAGAACTTAAAGCTTATGTTAGGTTACACCTTGAGTGCGCTACTACTTGGTGGTTCAGGTTGGACAGAACTTGATATGCGATCGCTTCGATATCCAGATTCTAAGAGGAACTTTGGGGATAGCACCGCTCTAGTCCGCTTTCCTACGGTTTGGTGATGAATGGTTCTAACGAAGATAGATAAGTATACTATTGAGTCAACGCTTGGTAACAGCCCGAAGGACTCCTTGATCATCCCTTGCATCTTATTTTTATTATCTTTTTATTTAATTCATAAACCAACCCCCCTTTTTACTTTGTTTTGCTATCTAAATAACATATCAATTACACAGCTGTTGATGGTGGATTTTCATTTAAGGTTAAAATTGTAAAAACCCCGAGAAAATTATCGCTACCGACATCTTGTAAAAGATAAGGCCATCAATAAGTGTTGGATACTCCCTAACTTAATTCACCTAGAATGGAGCATGTGGCAACAATCCCATTCCGTGGAATACATGAAATTCATCCAGGTTGGAGCATGTAGCAACAATCCCATATACCCGTGAATTTCTAGCATTATTAATTAATGCGCAATCAGCCTTGTATTTCCCGTACTCATTATCGGTGCGGCATGACGATCGAGTGTTGCTCTTACGAGCAACACGAACCTCCAAGCACTATAATGAAACCATGTACGAAATACCCGTACAGTGACTCTCGGTGTGTTATACTAGCCCGATTGAGCATCCGGATTTGATCGTATCGATCCGGATATGATCATAGTCATCCAACTCCACAAGCATGATCGGATGACCCGCATCAATTCCATCACCCCCAGCGAGGTATGGAATATCCACTTTGCCGAACCAACGCTGACCCCGCATGGCCTCGGCCTCCCTCCGTAATGGCCTAACTTGCAAAAACGTCCAAACCATAGCAAGATGGGCGAAACCCTAAATTAGGGTTTGCGGCATATTACCCGTGTCGCAAAACAGTCTCAACCATCCATCTTCGCAGGTATAGATGGAGGGTGTATATGTGGATTCAAAGGGACCGGAGCATGTCAACACAATCACCGTGGGCCCGCCTACATACCTGACCAATCGGTCAGGACCAACCATGGTTCACTACACCAAATTCCTGGAATCGTAACAGGCATTCGTAACGGCTTATGAGCCGTTACAAATTTCCCGTTACAAAAGCCGTTACAAAAATTCGTAACAGCTTAAGCCGTTACTAAATTTTTAAAAATTCGTAATGTGAGCCAAGCCGTTACTTAATTTTTTTAGGCGTGCCACTCGCACGCTTGGTCACACTTGTGTCGTCACACCTTGTGTATGTGCGTGTGCCACTCACACGCCTAGCATTATATTTCCACCCACGATTAGTTATACGAGAGGATATTTCCTCCCACGAGTGTGCCATTCACATGCGTGAATTCTATAGATAAGCTAAGTAAAATCGTGTTTGACTTTCATTTTTCATTTTTCTTTCTAGACCGCTGCGTCTATTCCTCCTCTCGAGCGATTTTTCTAGGGTTTCATCACGGAGATTGTTTTAGCCAAGAAACATCATAGAAAACTCTTTAATCTTTTCAACACCTTTCAATCATCGATCTATGTAAGTCTTAATCGTTAGAAGTTTTTCGATTTTTAGGGTTTCATCTTTTTTTTAATCGATCTGTTTTTAGGGCTTGATTCATCTTTATCTTCCAGTTTTCATCGATCCGTGTAAGTGTTAATCGTTAGAGTTATGTTTTGTTAATCTTCTTCATATAAATCTAATTTTATTTTATTTTTCTAATTTACTGTTAGGGTTTGAAGAATTTTGAAGACTTGAAGATTGAAGAATTTTGAAGACTTAGAAGGTATAAGTTTCAAACATTGAATCGATTTTAGGTTTTATGTTAATTTCGAAATTTTCTATTTTTTTTTTACTTTGTAACCTAATTTCTAGTTTGTAATCTAATTTCAATAAGTTCTAATTTATAAGTTTTGGTGCTGATTGACATCATTAGCTTCACTTGTCAGTTCTAGTTTTTGATCCACTAGTCTTGTGTAAAGATGCATTCTGCTGTCAGACATGGTGTAGTTTTTTTGCCTTAGAAGCATACTAAGTTGAGTAGGCGAGTGCTACCTGATAAAGTCTTATATAATCTTGGAAGGTTTGATGAGAGCTAGATAAACTTGGACCTAGCTAGCTGTGTAACAACAGAGCGTGTGTGGGTATGGCAGAGCGTAGTTGATTAGTGTGTGTTGTTGTGACATATGATTCAAAGTCGATGCATTTTAAAAGTTTGGCTAATGTTGTTCTATATCTTGGTCTTTGCAGAGCCGGAGAGGATCCTTTTGGCAAGAGACAAACGTAAAAAGAAGCACCTGGCTACGGAATCATGTTAAGGTAGTAACCTAAATTCCAGTTTTTGTATGTTCTATAAATATGCTCTTCATGATTTGAACTTTAGTTTCATTTTAAGGTAGTTTTTTAAGTTTAAATGAACTAAAGTTATGAAGTTTTGTTTTTATATTGACTGATTCTAAGTGAGCATGATGATAATTGTCCTAGTGGTGATTTACAAAAGCTACTTGTAGCTCATTCTCTCTTCTTTGAGGGATGTTTATGTCGCTAACTTGCGGGGCTTCGCAACCCCGTACCACTAGGACTAAGTTATTTTATTTTGTATGTTAAGTTGTGTATAAACGAGTCTGTTTTTATGTACTCTGTGAGCATGATGATAACAAATTCTAGTGGTTATTCGCAAAAGCTACTTGCAGCTCATTCTCTCTTCTTTGAGGGGATGTTTCTGTCGCTAACTTAGCGGGGCTTCAACCCCGCACCACTAGGACTAAGTTATTTTATTTTGTATGTTAAGTTGTGTATAAACGAGTCTGGTTTTATGTACTCTGCGAATAATGATAACAAATTCCTAGTGGTGATTTACAAAAGCTACTTATAGCTCATTCTCTCCTCTTTGAGAGGATGTTACCGTTGCTAACCTCATAGGCTTCAGCAACCCTACCACTAGGACTAAGTGATTTTATTTGATTATTTTAAATATCAATTTTGAAGGGTAATATGTCATCTGAAGTGATCAAGAAATGGTTGAAGTGTCCTCGTAAGTCTTTAGAATACAGACAAGGTGTGAAGTCATTCATAGAGTTTGCCAAGAATAATGGTGGTGGGAGTCATTTATTTTCATGCCCTTGTCGTCGTTGTATGAATGGTAAAGGCTTAGTTGCACTGAGTGAGATCTCATTGCATTTGCTCAAACATGGTATGCATGAGGTGTACACATTCTCGCGCTATCATGGGGAAAGTTCAAGATAAGCAAAGACAATTAACACATAAGGATAATATTATAACCGAATGTGTAGATAATGATGATGTTACAAAAGAGTTTGAATGAGAATATTACCACGGATGTGGATGAGAATGTTAGGGAAGGGATGGATGAGAATGTAGAAGTAGGTGTTGATGAGAATGTTACAAAAGGTGTTGATTAGAATGTTACAAACAGGGTTGGATGAGAATGTTGGAACCAGCAGGTGTGGTCAGAAAAAGAGATCAGCGGCTGAGAAGGCAAGAGAACCATTATATCCTTCATGTCCTAATGGAAAGTCAGTAATGTACGCTGCGATAATGATGAACAACATAAAAACTCAGTATGGAATTTCAGACAATGGTGTTACCGCAATATTAGAATTGATGAAAGAGTTGCTTCCCGAAGGTAACACCCTGCCATGTAAGTATCCAGATATCAAGAAGATTATTAAAGAGCTGGGGATGGATTATGTGACTTATGATGCTTGTGTAAATGACTCAGATACTTTATTGGAAGGATAATAGTTCATTGGTGAAGTGTCCTGTATGTCAAGAACCTCGGTACGTAAGAGTTTTTAATGATGAGAGAAAACTTACACAAGTTGCGCAAAAGACTTTAAGGCATTTTCCGATAATTGCAAGGCTGAAAAGACTTTATAGTATACCATGGATAGCAGAGGCAATGCTTTGGCATTCTAGAGCACGTAGAGATGTTAATGTCATGCGTCATCCAAAGGATTCTACATCTTGGAGGTGTGCGGATAATTTCTGTCCTGAATTTGCTAAGGAAGCACGGAATGTTACTCTTGGGATAGAAACTGACGGTTTTAATCCAAATGGATGCTTTGGTCTGAATTACAGATTGTTGGCGGTGATATTGTGTCCGTACAACCTTCCTCTTTCGATGTGTATGAAGCGCGAATTTTCCATGTTATGTTTGTTGATATCAGGTCCGAGAGCACTAGGTAAAGATATTGATGTTTACTTACAGCCATTGATAGAGGAGTTGAAAGAGTTATGGAATGATGGTGTTATGACATTCGACAGCTTCACGAACTCTGATTTTCTTTTGAAGGCAAGGTTGTTATGGGCCATTCATGATTTTCTGGCATTGGGTACGCTAGCTGGATGTGTGACTCATGGGTATTATGCGTGTCCCACCTGTGGTGAAGAAACAGTTTCAGAGTGGCTGCCGTATAGTAAGAAGATATGTTATATGGGACACCGAAGATGGCTGCCATCCCAACACAAGTACAGATTTGACAAAACAAATTTCAGTGGAGGGGTAGAAGATGGTAAAGCTCCATGGCCACTAACAGGATTGCAAGTTCAAGAGATTGTGAAAGATATGAAAAGTAAACAGGGTAAGGGTAAACCACCAAACAAAGAAACGTAAAAGAGGAGCAGAAGCGGATAGTTTGCAACAGGGTGTCGATGAAGATATTTCTGACAACTCTCTATTTTCTCGAAGGTCCATACTTCATGATTTGCCGAATTGGGGATCGAACGCAGTCCGTCATTGTACAGATGTTATGCATACAGAAAAGAACATAACTGAGCATATTGTTAACACTCTCATGGGTAATAGTAAGTCAAAAGATGGTGTAAATGCACGTAAAGATATGGAATCTATGGGTATTAAAAAGCGGTTATGGGTGAAAGAGGATAGTGCAACTGGTAAAACAACAATGGAAGATGGATCGTTTGCCTTAACTAAAGATGAAAAAGTATCTTTTTGTACAGTGCTGAAGAACTTAAGAGTGCCTTCTAGCTTCTGTTCCAATCTTCGCAACTGCGTGAGCATTATTCCACCGGAGCTGAGGAATTTCAAGTCACACGATTACCATGTAATGATGCAATCTCTGTTTCCATTGCTAGTTCATACTGCGATTTCATTACCTATCTCTTCTCCGTATTAGAATATTTTTCAACATTTTGTGCGCAAAGGTTATCAACAGAGATGAACTTCTACAAGCGAAAGCTAGTCTGGTGGAAGCAATGTGCGTAATGGAAAAGTATTTTCCTCCATCTTTTTTTGTTATTAGTATCCACCTGATGATTCATCTGGCCGATGAAGCTTTAATCTGCGGTCCGGTCAGATTTAGGTGGATGTACCCCTTTGAGAGGTAAATACAACCCCTTTGTTGTTTAATTTTTAAGTTGAGAATTACTATTATTGAACTATTAATCATCCTTGAGGATCTGTTAACTTTTCTTGTAGGTTAATGAAAGGTTTTAAAGGATTGGTGCGCAATAAAAGGTACATTGAGGGGTGCATTGCAAGAGGGTATGCGCTGCGAGAAGCTAGCTTATACCTTATGGAGGACATGTCAGATGATGGTGGTGGTACTCATAAACATACTCGGGCAGTTTTTTTTGGATGATGACTATGATGGTGCCGATGAGATGCCTCTTAGTTCTGGAATGAGTATTACTCTGAATCGAGCACAATTTGAACAATGCCGCAACTGGATCCTATCTAAGTATGTTGGAATAGATAACTGGCAAAGGTAACTTTACTTAACTCTTTTATGTTTATTCAAGTCTGAATTTTGTTTAGTCCTCCTCAGCAGAAATGAAAATATTACAAATTAGAGGGATGTAGCATGATGGTGACTTAGTGCATTTTAGTAGAATGTTTTTGTTAGTTAACATTGAGTTACTGTCTGATTATTATGTTTGCATCATCTGATAGTCTTTGAATTGGTATTGGCTGTAGGAAGTATGATTCTTATGTTAACGGTGACACGTCTAATGGTCGACCTTAAAGAGTTTTCATCTATGGTTGCGCGATGAGGTACCTGTGTTACCCTAAAGCTTTTAGTAGTGGTTGAATACAACTTGTTATGGTTTTAGTTGTGATACTGATCACGCCATGTCAGTATACTTTTATTAAAAGCCAAAGAAACTGATTCAACACTATGGAGACTCGTGCAAGGACCACTCTTCAAGGCACAATCATATAAGAAATACCAAGTAAATGGGTTTACTTTTAGTAAACAAGAATCTGGGTGAAGAATGTATCACGAATAACGGTGTGTCAATGAAACCTGTTACAAGACTGCAAAGCGAAGTCGGCCGAGGAAGTTTGAAATAACTTATTACGCGTCATTAAAGATATAATCAACTTGAACTATTTGGAATTTGAAGAAACTGTTTTTCGTGATTGGGTTAGTGTTGGAGATAAGAATGCTTGCAAAGTTGATGCGATTTCAAAGGTTGTAAAGGTCAACTTGTCGAAATGAAAAGCATAAATAGAGTGGTGGATGAGCCGTTTATCCTTGCATCCTGAAGCTACTCAAGTGTTCTACTCAAAGGATCTTACTCGAAGAGGGATGGTCTGTGGTGTTGCACTCACGACAGGGGTTAACGTCTTCGTAGATAAATTTGAAGTTCCTACATCTTTTTCTGCCGCCTTATCGACAATGAGAATTTGAAAAAGCTGCTCATTACTGATTCATTTTGAACTGAAACAGTTGTGATATGTTTTACCTTACCCAATAATATATACAATGACGCCGCTTTTAGCTCTCTTTTCGTGAATTGTTTGGTTTTATTTGTTTGATCACTTATTTTTTGAGGTGTTAGGTAGCTTTCTTTTGTTAACGTGGATGCTCTCTTTTAGCTCTGTTTAGTTTTCCCTATTTTGATGCAGTGATAACTCCTGAGGATGTGTGGGTTAAAGCTCATACACAAGAAGGTGGTTCTATTTTACCTAGCGCGGTGCCATTCACTGTGAGTCGGTTTACTTTTCAGTTATTTCAACTCTTTTAAAAACATGTACTAGATATTTAAGATATTAGAATTTACTTGGTTGTTATGCTCAACACTACAGGAGAAGCTCAAGAAGGCCCAAGATGAGATCAAAGAAAAACAGGATGCAAGTCTTCCAGTAGAAGAACCTAGTGCAATGACTAAAGCTTTTGGGGCAGATTCTAGAGGACGGGTTCGTTCTGTTGGTCCTATATCTCGTACGCAAATCAATCTTTCTGCTCCAGCGCGTCACAAGGTAAATGAACTGAAAGCGAAGGAGGGGGGTCTTGGTGGGATGGTGGAAGAAATAGGTGGCAAGGTGTGTGTTCTGATTGATGGCTTTGTGAAGTTGTGTGGTGTAGTGGAAGAAATCAAATCTGCAATTCCAAAGATCGGTTGGCTCAAACGTTCCCAGCACCTCAAGAGTTGTAGCCTCGCATACTCCATGCAATGTTTCTGCTTCACCTCAAACAGGTTCACATGCTGCAACAAGTTCACCTGTTGGGAATACTGTATCACCAGCTGCGACAAGTTCACCTGCTGGGAATTCTGCATCACCAGCTTCATCAAGAGCACGTGGTGGACCGCTTTATTCGTTGTTGAACTTCGAGAATGAAGTAGTTGCAACTGGTGAGCTCTGTACTGGTGCTTTAGCAGATCAGTTTCACGGAGATCTTATACCTATACATCTTGCCAAGGTATGTATCGATGATATTCTCATGCCAGATGCAATCACTGCGAAAGCTAACAAGTATGCAGCCACCTTCGAGATGTCGGAATCGGAGGATATGTGCTTCATCCAAAGATGTGCCTCTCAAGCAAAGACACGAGTCCCTTTCTTTTTGAGCTAATCAATCTCACCTTTTGAGCATCGCCTAATATCCGCCTTTGACGTATACTGAGATCTTTTTGTTATACTTGCGCGGTTCAAACTTTTGTACGTATCTTTGAATGATGCGCATACTCCTAGGATCTTTTTTTGATTTTTTTGGCAGTTCACACTTTTGTACGTATGCTAAATGATGCGCATACTCTTATGCAAATTGTGCATAAAAAGAGGTTTACTTGAAGCAACTTTTTTTTGGTCCAATGTAACTTTTTTCTATATATGTGAACACAAACCGCTTTATGAATGGATATTTTCTTTCAGTTCATCATTTTTTTTTGATATATATGTAGGTGGTTTTTGTTATGTTATATGTAAATGCACAGGAACTTCACACAAGGTCAGTTGAAGCAGTAGTAACCAGTCGGGGAAATATCAATCCCTGGTAAGTACTTCACTTGGTTATTATACTTAAACTATTAAGTTTAAATTTGTGGCTTTGACACTGTTTATACTTAAGAGGTATTGCGCTGGTGGGAAGAATCAACAAAATTCCGATACAAGTAAGTTGTTTTTCTGGTTAATTGAGTGTTAAGGCATGGACAGCTGTGGTGCACAGAAGGGGACTAAGGTTTATGTTTGTTTTGAGTGCCTAATGAGTTGTGTTTGTTCAGATGCATCTGAGTACTGCAACGAATTTGACTTGCGCAAACCACTCGAGAGGCATATATTGAATGCACAACGAATTGAGTGTTTTAGTATCCAAGGTACACATATATATCATGTTCAAGTCAGGTTAGTACTTCTAACTGCAACTATATATATCATGTTCTTTCTCGTTGGCTTAACCTAAAATAGTCAAATTGATAATTTGGTGTTTACTATTGGCTGTTTCCTCGATTTGGTGAACAACCATGGTACCATTGCAAGGTCCTGGAACTAAAGAATTCATGTAAGTTGTGGTCTGCCGGTGCTGATGTCGTAAGTTTCCCCAGCTCCACCTCTCTTACTACCCTCGGCAGCAAAGAACCTCATAATTTCTCCCCTCTAGTTTTGTTGTGCATACTTCCGACATCTAAATAGATATTTTTTGTGTTTTGCAGGTGTTAATTAAATTGATGCTCTGTTGCAAGTTTGGAGCGAAATGTTGGAGAACAAGGCATCATTAGGTTGGAGAGCATATGCAAGTTTTGTAAGTTTCTATGTGTTTCTAAGTTAGATGACTTTGTGAACATAAGAATTTCTATGAACTGATACTTAGTATCCCCCTAGTAACAAAAATTTTGATACTTAGAAGAATTTAAGTTCTTTTTTGTATTAAGCTATTTGAATGTGATAAGAATTGATTGAATGTGAGATGAATTTGATTGAAGAAAATATTGTTGATTGTGGAGGATGAAATGAAAGGTGTATCCAGGTAGTTTTTTGTAATTCCGGCTTATTTCCGGCAGAAAATGAACTGCCGGTCAGCCTTGACAGGTCAAAATTGGTCAGTCATCGACCAATTTTGACCAGGTCAAGGATGACCGGCGATAACTTTTTTGTTGTTACAAAAAAAGTTAAATAATGCCCTGAAATTGTTACAACATCCCCTCAAGTTGCAAAAAAAAATTAAGTAACGACCCGAGTTTATTACCACGTGGCAAATTTGTAACGGCTCAAGCCTGTTACGAGGGCCGTTACAAAAATAATTCGTAACGGCCACAAAGCCGTTACAAAAAAAATGTAACACCCACTTTTGCAACAGGCGAGGGCCGTTACAACCCGTTTTTGTAATGGCCTGGTTCTGTTTCTAATCCCAGAATTTGGTGTAGTGGTTGGTTATCCCAATTCGGACGCCGAATGAAGCATTGACGCACGGCCTTGAAACCCAAAATTAGGGTTTTGAGCATCACGAGCGTCCATCTTCTCCGGTACGAATGGAGGGTCCAATATTAGATTAAGCAGGTCCGGTCATACCAGCATGACCACCGTGGACCCATCTATCCCCTCACCCGATCAACCAAGGCATATCATGCCTGGTTGTTCCAAGACGTGCGCCCAAACTAGCGTGGTCGCACCTCCCAAATCGCAAACTGATATCGACCGCTCAACTTCGCCGGACGATTTGGATGGCTCAGATCACGTTTTCATGGGATATTTAGGTATAGGCGTGAACACCAGCCTACCACCTTCACACCAGACCAATCGGCCAAGACCAACCAAGATTGGCCATCTTGGAACGTGCGCCCGAAGTGGGCATGACGCGCGGCTCTTGCGGCACTGGGTTTCTGTCACAAATTGATCACGACCACTCAACTTCACCGGACGAATTGAGTGGCCCAGATCATACTTTCGTGAGGTAATGGGTATAGGCGCCTACACCGTCATGCCGTCTACACGCATGTACGGTCGGCCTGGCCAAAGTCATATCCCAAGCTAGGATTCGACCAGGCTGAAGAGGGATGCTTGCGCACCTCTTCTAAAACCCTAATTCCACCAACGGTCGCAGATGAGTGTCTCAAAGAACATCTTGTCCGTTCAACTTCACCAGCTTGGTTATACAACCCTGGTCAGGAGTTAATTGGTCAAGTGAGGCGTCATGGTAATCACCACCCATCACTCTACCACACCAGGATGCAGTACCTGCATAAAATACACATGATACTTCACAAGTATCAACTTCCTGAATAATACAGATTATTCAATTTAGCATTACATGCTACCTTCGTGGACCCACGATCCACACATTCCGTAAATCAATCATGTCACAAACTGGGGGGATACATAATGGGGTATTGGTATGGCGGTTTACAGCGTGCAGCGTGCAACGCGCCATCACAAGAACGTGTTAGGAAGTTATGGACGGTTAGCGGTGACATGAGAAGTGGGAAAGACTGATCGTGTAACACTGACACACAACTCCACTACTCCATCACTCCACTTCCTCCACTTCCCACGAGAGACGTGAATAAGGCTCAATGACTTGTATAAATAGGTTCTCCTACCTATTTCCACAAAGAGGGGCAAGTCCCGACAAAAACAGAAACCAAGTGTTAATACAAAACACCGGAACTGATAGCTTGCATCCTGTAAGCCGGTTCAGTTTTCTGTTACAAGTCATAAGCAAGCCAACACCTTCACAATCTCAACACCTTCTTCGTTTCCCTCCCTAAGATCAACCCCATCTCCTTCACTTTGTGACCGAAACAAGTCTGGAACGGCCATTTCTTGGTTTAGGCCGGACTTGCACCGATTGATTTCCGAATCTACAAGCACTCACCGCGCAATGCATTTGTTTAGGGTTTAGATTCATTCCTCATACACACACCCCAAATTACCAAATTCGGCAGGAATAGTTTTCACCCATAAACAATTGGCGACCACAGTGGGAGGTTGATCTCTCGGTTGCACAAAATTGAATTCTCAATTTTTCGGTTTCCATTTCGCAATGTATCCGGAAACCACAGGTGGTTTAGATATCATGGTAAGTGTAGCTAGAATGCTGGAGGATGTCTTGGCAAATCAAGCCGGTATCACCAGAAGGCAGAGCGAGACATTTCGCCTTTTGAATGATATAGCAGCACAATTACAAGAAGGGTCGGCAGGCATCTACTCAAGCAGTGCAAGAAATGCTGAATCCTTAGTAAGGAGTCACACCTTTACGGGAGGAGAGGCAAAAAGAGCGCGTAACCGCATGGGACTCAGGAAATATGAACAATATGGTCCAGTCAACAATGAAGAACCGAGGCAACTCCACAGAGGAAAGGACTTGTCCGGAGTACTACAACGTCTACCAGATAAAGAAAGGGAGCCTGCAGCCTATGGAGCCCTGTTAGAATATTTATATCTCAAAACTCTTGTTGAAGCCCGGAAGACTGTCCAATCCGCATCGGCCTTTCATCCAAGCGAAGAAATGCTTGAGGAATGAGAGATCGATCAGGAAATATGTGAATACAGAGGATGGGAGCGTTCAATTCGATCACTCAGCAGTGATATTACGACACCTTCCACACCCCTTTACCCAAGCAAGCGATCCGCGGATATGATGGCACTCGCAAATCTTCCAACTTCGTCTCCGGGACGTGCTCCACATCAAAGCCAAGTAGAGACATCACAACGCCCACTAACGCAGGAAAAGCTAGACTCGAAGTACCTACACTTTCCGTTCCCGATGGAAAAGACTTTGGAGTTGCTTGAGATGTGGGTACGAAATAGAGAGGTGGAACTACCTCCTGTATGGCGTCCACCAACCGATCAAGAAATAATGGACCCGAGGTACTGTCATTTCCACCGGTTCCTTCACCACCCCACCAGTGAATGCAACGCTTTGAAGCGCATTGTTCGGAGAAACTTGGTTCGAGAGGGATAGCTCTCATTCTCTAAAAATTAATGCGGACGACTTCCTTAGAGAGGCTACTTCGGTTTGATACAAGTGAGACTTCAAAAACAAGTAAGTTCTATTCAGCAATTTTACAAGAAAGATAGTTTTGGAATTCACTGGGGACTTAGCATCCCGCACATGGAGAAAGAGACTCAGTGATCAAACACATGTTTGCTTCCCTTCATACCTCCCTTTTACACGACATTTGCAATTTCATATGACATGTGCAATCATTCATGACCAAGATGCAAATTCCATTTAAAATAACCACTTTCAGAATAGTTATTCACAAAACTATCTCAAAATAAACCAATTCAATTACCTATTAATTCAAAACCAGAAGTCAAGTTATGAAAAGAAATCCTCACTATCACTCAAAAAGAAAAAGAAGAGACAAGTATATGGCACGAATCCTTCAAGGAAAGTCCTTTAGCAGCAACTCGTCCTTCTGGGCAAGAGCGACTTTCATCCTTTGAAGTACAGCCTGCTTCAGCTTCAACTCCTCAGACAACTTTTCAACCTTTTCTTCCTGGCGAGTAACACATTCTGCAGAAGGGGCTTCACCTTGTAATTTCTGGAGCTCCCCGAATCTTGGAGAACCCTTTGAGGAACCAAGGAGCATTGAAGTCGTACTGCACAAACACATCTCGATGGCACTTCCAGTCTTCAACCATCTCCTCAGAAACTGTTCGACCAGTCGTAACGCTCATCCCATGGATAGAAAATAAAGCCTCCTGAACGCGGTTGACCAATGCAAGACGACTTTTGAGCTTCGTAGTGGTAGCAATGTGGCCGTGTTTCTCCCATATTGCTGTGTACAACTCCTTGAACCGAACCGGCACACTGAATCCTCCAACCAACACATGGCCTGGATAAGGAACAATGAAAGGAGGATCGAACAAAGCTCCAGGTTGCGCTACCAATACTTCACCGATCCACAGGAGCCTTGTCGGGCTGCGAGGTCTTTCAGAAGAAGTCGCCATGACAGCTTTATTGATTGGAACATGCTTAGAACATTCTTCAAGGGGAGCCACCTCAACAATAGCGGATGTTGCCTCTCTTACACTCCTCCCGATATCTACTTCACTCTGGGTGCTAATTTCCATCACGACCACATCGACAAGATCACTCAGGGAGGCGCCTTGTCCAACCGAGCTTGCATCATCTCTGTCATGGTCGGGAAAAGGAGCGGTTTCTCCAGACATCTCGAAGATGAAGATCGGTGCACCGCTGACTTCTCGGATGAAGATCGACCGCCGGACTTCTCGGATGAAGGCCAACATTACCAGCCTTCTCATTCTGAATGCGCGCTAACCTTGTGAAGACATTCTCTCTCGGAATTCCCTGATTTCAAGCAAGAATCACTCTTAGAAGAATTCTCTGGAGAAATGAAGGAACCAACGGGAAGAGATTTAAATACCTGCATATTGGAGGAATTGAGGATCACCGAACCACATGCCTGCCTTTTGGATCTCTCTCCTGCTTGGGGACTGCAATCCTCAGCTCTGGTCCGTTTGGATGGAAGTGGCTTCAACCGGAAATGCTTTTTCAAAAGGTCAGAAGATGGTTCACCACGGGAACCTGTCACAACACTCTCCGAGAATTCCTGGAAAACCAACAGTTTCCTCCTCCAAAATTCCTTGTACTTATCGGTTACCACTGGGTTTCTCCCAATAGGCCAGAAGGGAAGGCTCACCCGTTCTAAAAACACGTCAGCGTTAAGAATATTTGGGAGGAATTCTTTCTGAACCCCCGGTGGACGGATAAATGGGACACCCTGATCAAATCACATTTGACGAGCCGCCCTGTCAATATTGTACGGAATCACAGTAAATTCTTCGTTGAATAAAGACGGGACATATCCTGGGATACAGCTGTGCATGTAAACAATTTCCCCAAATCTCATAGTCTTAACATCGGTACACAACACGGCATCAGGACCATCAGAAGCAATAACAAAAGTCTTCGGCTGAACAATGGAAGGGTGGATCGGCCCCCATGGACGGAAATCTACAGAAGACACATTGTCAAATATGTCCACAAGTCTCGCACCGGTTCTGGGACGCCTCCTATGCCAACGGAGTATTCTCGAGCCACCATACAAGTTGCTGAGCAAATTTGCAGGAGAAGGAGCATAACTTTTGAAATGTTCCCATCAGAATGCCTGAAGAAAAGCTAAGTGAACGTACGACTCCACCTTCTTGTACCCGTTAGAAACATGCATGTCCATTGCTAAGGCGTCCAGATGAGAGAGTACAAAGAATCCAAGGAATAAGGCACCCGGGGAAGAACTTTACCTTTTGCCCGACTTTATAGCGATCTTAACGAGGTCACCTCTAATGGTCTTCTTTCCAGAACCGTCGTCGAATATATCTCCGGATAGCCATAAAGACAGAACGCAATCACGCCGAGCTCATTTTCCAACTCTTGATCCGGCTCACGGGTCTCAGAGACCACTCCGACACCCATCGGGTGTAAAAGCATCTCGTATCTTTTTCTCCTCCTTGTCCGCACCGTCGAAACCCGCCACCTTTTGAAGTATATCATCATAGTTACATTGTTCCATATCGAGAGCTCGTAAGAAAGACTTCCAAACAACATGCAGGTTCATTAATGCAACTACACTCTCCGTAGTAATAGTCATCTCTCCCCACCTAGATATGGCTGTATGAGTAGAAGGACGCCATCGAGAAATGAAGAACCCAGTGGAGTATGACAAATCTTGAAGTCAATAGGGGAAGGAGGATATTCGTTTCTCCGGAGACAAAATCTCATCACAAGTGCTGAAGAAGAAAATGGATCAGCATCCATATTTTCTGAATCGGAAAGCAGGACTATCTTATGAGAAGGGTGTCTTCAAATGTTTGGAAAAGGTGAGGTGAACAACTCATCATCGATGTTCGGCATATCTTTGAAGCCGTCAACACTTCCTGGCTTGGCACCGATTATCTCCTAAGACATCTCAACAGAATTCTTTTCTTCATTCCACAATGAAATAAAAGACAGGAGTTAGAACTTATATGAAAAGCGCATGAAGCGTGTAGTCACGCACGACAAGACACGTTGAAATGCACAAAAAGCCGGGATTAGGTCCAAACACCAGATACTCAAGTCAAGTCTCGTATTGGTTTCAAGTCCTATAAGTTTCATCTGGTATTGGTTTCAATTCCTGTACAAGTTTGATCTGGGTATTGGTTTCAAGTCCGGTACAAGTTTCACTCGGTATTGGTTTCAAGTCCGGTACAAGTTTCAATCATCAAGCATATGTGGGTGAGACCCACGTTCAATCAAGCGTACACGGCGGGCCCGCGTTCATCCGCACACATCATAACACGATTTTTCTTTATTCGTGCGAATCGTGTCTACGAGATTCAAGCCAAGGGTTTTTCAAGATATAACCTAAAAGCTAAGTTCTGCATGCAACGGTGGAAAAAGGAAGAAAAACAACATGGATTCACGGCTTGTTTTACTAAGTAATCCTGGGGCGTTTTTTGCTATCAATTTAGGTGGAGGAACTAATCATGATGTATCTATCAAGGGATTTTACCTAAGAAATTAGGGTTTTTCCTAAAAAAAAAAAAAAAAAAAAAAACGAGACATACCTTGGATGGACGGCGGCAGATTCCGGCAACGGCGGTCGGCAAGCGGCAAAGAAGATCATGCGGGGAGCAGCCAAACAAAAAAAAAAATCGTGAGAAAAAGCAAAGGGGTTGGTCTCTTTTATAGACAAAAAATTAGAAGAATCCCAATAGAACAAGGATACCTCTTTTGGGTTCCTTTTCTGATTCAAATACCTAAAGAAGGAAACCGGTCCCACCAAAGGATTCCATACAAGCACAACGGCGTGGGCGACTAGCGGTCGGTCAATACTCTTCCGTGTAAACTTCTTTTATCCTGTCTTTCTCACATATGTATGTCACAATCTCATGCCTACCCCACAATAGTGTAACCATTATGTGCTAGGCAGGGGACTTAATGTTGATGGTGGATTTTCATTTAAGGTTAAAATTGTAAAAACCCGAAAATTATGCGCTGACATCTTGTAAAAGATAAGGCCATCAATAAGTGTTGGATACTCCCTCACTTAATTCACCTAGAATGGAGCATGTGGCAACAATCCCATTCTCAGGAATACATGAAATTCATCCAGGTTGGAGCATGTAGCAACAATCCCATATACCCCGTGAATTTCTAGCATTATTAATTAATGCGCAATCACCTTGTATTTCCCGTACTCATTATCGGTGCGGCATGTCGACCGAGTGTTGCTCTTACAGAGCAACACGAACCTCCAAGCATTATAATGAAACCATGTACGAAATGCCCGTACAGGTGACTCTCGGTGTGTTATACTTGGCGATTGAGCCCCTCTCGGTGTGTTATACTAGCGGATTGAGCATCCTGGACTGACCAGTATCGGTCCGGATAAGATCACGATCATCCAACTCCACAAGCATGATCGGATGACCCAGATCAATTCCATCACCCCCAAGCAGGTATGGAATATCCACCGTCGAACCAACGCGGACCCCGCATGGCCTGACTCCCTCCCGACTGGCCTAGCTTTCCAAAACGTCCAAACCATAGCAAGATGGGCGTAAAAACCCTAAATTAGGGTTTGAGGCATATTACATGTGTCGCAAAAAACAGTCTCAACCATCCATCTTCGCAGGTATAGATGGAGGGTGTAGATGTAGATTCAAAGGGCCCTGAGCATGTCAACACAATCACCGTGGCCCGCCTACATACTCCGACCAATCGGTCAGGACCAACCATGGTTGGTTATCCCAATTCGTACGCCGAATGAAGCATTGACGCACGGCCTTGAAACCCAAAATTAGGGTTTTGAGCATCACGAGCGTCCATCTTCTCCGTGCGAATGGAGGGTCCAAGATTAGATTAAGCGGTCCGGTCATACCAAAGATTACCACCGTGGACCCATCTATCCCTCACCCGATCGACCAAGGCATATCATGCCTGGTTGTTCCAAGACGCGCGCCCAAACTAGCGTGGTCGCACCTCCCAAATCGCAAATCGATATCGACCGCTCAACTTCGCCTCGGACGATTTGGATGGCTCGCATCACGTTTTCATGGGATATTCGGGTATAGGCGTGAACACCATCCTACCACCTTTACACCAGACCAATCGGCCAAGACCGACCAAGATTGGCCATCTTGGAACGTGCGCCCGGTGGGCATGACGCGCGGCTCTTGCGGACTTTGGTTTTCTGTCACAAATTGATCACGACCACTCAACTCTTCACCTGGACGAATTGAGTGGCCCAGATCATACTTTCGTGAGGTAATGGGTATAGGCGCCTACACCGTCATGCCGTCTACACGCATGTACGGTCGGCAGCCAAAGTCATATCCCAAGTCGGATTCGACCAGTGAAGAGGATGCTTGCGCACCTCTTCTAAAACCCTAATTCCACCAACGGCCGCAAATGAGTGTCTCAAATAACATCTCGTCCGTTCAACTTCACCAAACTTGGTTATACAACCCCTGGTCGGGAGTTAATTGGTCAAGTGAGGCGTCATGGTAATCACCACCCATCACTCTACCACACCAGGATGCAGTACCTGCATAAAATACACATGATACTTCACAAGTATCAACTTCCTGAATAATGCAGTTATTCAATTTAGCATTACATGCTACCTTTCGTGGACCCACGATCCACACATTCCAGACATCAATCATGTCACAAACTGGGGGGATACATAATGGGGTATTGGTCTGGCGGTTTACAGCGTGCAGCGTGCAACGCGCCATCACAAGAACGTGTTAGGAAGTTATGGACGGTTAGCGGTGACAGGAGAAGTGGGCAAGACTGATCGTGTAGCACTGACACACAACTCCACTACTCCATCACTCCACTTCCTCCACTTCCCACGATAGACGTGAATAAGGCTCAATGACTTGTATAAATAGGTTCTCCTCCCTATTTTCACCAAGAGGGGCAAGTCCAGACAAAAACAAAACCAAGTGTTAATACAAAACACCGAAACCGATAGCTTGCATCCTGTAGTTTCTGTTCATTTTTCTCATTAAAGTCATAAGCAAGCCAACACCTTCACAATCTCAACACCTTCTTCGCTTCCCTCCCTAAGATCAACCCCATCTCCTTCACTTTGTGACCGAAACAAATCTGAACGGCCATTTCTTGGTTTAGGCCGGACTTGCAAAGATTGATTTCCGAATCTACAAGCACTCACCGCGCGATGCATTTGTTTAGGGTTTAGATTCATTCCTCATCCACATACCCCAAATTACCAAATTCGGCAGAATAGTTTTCACCCATAAACAACAGCTCTCCATGGGAACGATCCTTACTACCAGTTAATTAGTGGGAAATATCTTGATTAATTTGTTGTGGTTACGACACACATCAGTGGGGAGTGCGTCTGTGGAATTTTTAGGGGTTATCTTGTATCTTCATAACTCCTTGATGTATGCATTTACCTTCGGCTTTATGATTGCATCTAAATTTGTTGGTATGTTAATACATCTTTTGTTCATGATGTATCTCCGTGGAAATTTCATTAGGATCCCACTAATTTTCGTACCTTTGCCAATTTTTTGACAAAAAGGGGGAGAATTAATGTGTAGTTCACACTACAAATACATATGGTTTACGGATCATTATGTAAGGGGGAGTGGTTTTCATGTTCTGATATGTATTGACTAAGGGGGAGTGATGCATATCACCATAGTGTTATTGTCAAAGTTGTGATACAATTGAACTTTGATGCTGTGTAATAATACTATGACAATGTATAACAATGATTGAGAGCATTTTGTTTTCTCATTGTTATAGCTACGGATCTTCAACAACTGTGATGCTGAACTTATAACCTTTAGGATCATGGAGTACTTGGAAGTGACAAAGATTTCGAGTCGCGTTGAAGATGCCAAGGAAATCAAGCATGTGGATAAGAAGCTTATTTTTTAATCTTTTTTATAATCCATATGTATTGATAGTTTTGTCACTAAAATTGACAAAGGGGGAGATTGTTAGAGCATTGCTCGGTCAAACTCGCATGCGTTGCTATCTCAAGCATGTTTGTCAATGTTAGTGATCAAAACTATAAGTCTTAATTTCTAGCCTATTTGTAGATGTCTCGGACTAGGACATAGATAATGTAGTTGAGCTTAAATCTCTCGACTTTCATCTCTTGAAGATGAATAACTACTAAGGGGAGCTTGTGGAACTTCTTCGACAAAAGGTATGTGGAGACTTGAACTTATATATCACTTGGAAAGTCTATTTCTACTATCTCCTATATTGAGACATAAGTCGTGTTGCGATATAGTTTTCTCTATACACATTTGAGATTTCGAGGCAGTATATCTCGCTTACATATTTCTCGAAATATGTGTTGGTAAGCTTTCGCTTCGACCAAGTTCATCTTATATCATGAGAAAATTGCCGAGTAACATCTTACATGGTTTGTGTGATACAATCATTTGGTGTAAGACTTGGAAGGTTTGTGTGATACAATCATTTGGTGAGAAAAGAGTTGATGATGTAACCATCTTTGGATATAAGCATATATAGTGTGTTCGCACATTAGTGTATAAGTCCATAAATCGGAAGCCAAGAGTATGCATATGTGTGTATATGGAATTGGTGAGGATACAGGTTAAGTATGCGTACATGTACACATACTGGCGGAAGTTCTCAAACCGAGAATTTCTGCTGAGTTTGGTTTTGGCAAAACTCTTAACTAGTCACCTTAAGTATGCATACCCATACGCATACTGGTGGAAGTTTTTGAACCGAAAATTTCTGCTGAGTTTGGAAACTTTACAAACTCAAAACCGGTTGCTTAAGTACGCATACTTAAGCTGGTTACTTTGTCAAATCGGTCAAGTCCATGAACTTAAACATTTAAATCATAAGGAATGCAATCTTTGCAAACCGTGGCTATAATGTTCATGATTGATTCAAGTGAATCAAACCGATTTGATTTCAATTGTGTTTTCTAAATAATTGAACAATTCTTAACTAGTTTCATTTGAGTCATTTTAACTAGTTATGGTTAAGATGAATAAGGTTGATATGAGAGTAATCATATGGCTAACCTCGATTAACTATTTATGAACCAACCTGGTGTACACGTTTAGGTACGGCTACATAAACCTAAATGAGGGTACATTTCATTTGTGTGTAACAAGCTAAGTTCGATCTAACGTTTGAAAGATATTAGCTTGGTTGAATCAGGTTTTTCATCTAACGGTGAAAATTGAATGCTTTGTTACCAAGGTAACTTGGATTGCAAGCCCTGATTTGAAAACTATATAAAGGAGAACTCTAGCAACTGGAAAACCTAATCCCCACACGTCTTGTGTGTTACTAGTTGCATAACTAGAGTCGATTCTCCTTAACCTTAGGTTTCTTCTCGAGACCTTGTGTACGTAGGTTAACGACTTGAAGACTTCATTGGGATTGTGAAGCTAGACCCAATTATTATCTTTGTAGTTGCGTGATCTGATCTTGATGTTTCTATCGTGTTGAGTGCAATTGAAATAATTGGCTCGAGATTTTATATCTCTGATAGGCAAGATAGAAAAGTAATCACAAACAAACTTCGTCTCATCGTTTGTGATTCCACAATAACTTGTTTCGCTAGTCGATTAAGTTTATTGTGAGGTGATTGATAATACTAGGTTTTTCTTCGGGAATATAAGTCTGGTTTATCAATTGGTTCCCGTTCACCTTGATTTATCAAAAGACGGAACAAAAACTCTTAGGTATTTCCGTGGGAGACAAATTTATTCAATCCTATAGACTTTTCTGTGTGAGACAGATTTGTCTATCAAGTCTTCAACTTTGGGTCGTAGCAACTCTTAGTTGTGGGTGAGATCAACTAAAGGAATCAAGTGCGTAGTATCCTGCTGGGATCAGAGACGTAAGGAGCACAATTGTACCTTGAATCGGTGTGAGATTGATTAGGGTTCAACTACAAATCCAGTTCGAAGTTAATTGGTAGTAGGCTAGTGTCTCGTAGCGTCTTAATACAAGATGGTGTTCAATCTGGACTAGGTCCCTGGGTTTTCTCGCATTTGTGGTTTCCTCGTTAACAAAATTTCTCGTGTCCGTGTTATTTCTTTTTTCGCATTATATTTTGTTATATAATTGAAATATCATAGGTTGTGCGTTAAGATCAATCAATTAGAATATCCAACCTTTGGTTGTTGATTTACATTGATTGATACTTGAACATTGGTCTTTGGTACCGTTCAAGTAACTCCTCTTATATTCAATCGTCATGATTTCTATTTGCTGATTGCGTATTGAATTAAGAGTTAGAGATATTACACTCTTTGATATACTTTAATCTAGATTGAGTCTGACTGTCTAGTTGATTCTGTAGAAAGTGTATTGGAGTAAGTCCACTCAGATTGCCAAACAGATTGTTGGGTGTGGTTGTTAGACCCTCGCATTTTCAAGATCCAAGAGAAATAAAGGAGCACAACTGAAGTCGAATTACTTGTAGGGTCGATTCGGTCTTAACTACACTCCAATCCGAAGTCTGCTAGTAGCTTAGTGTCTGTAGAAGCATGATACAATACGGTGCTCAAGTTTTGCATTAGGTCCCGAAGTTCTTTGGAGTTTTCCTCGTTAACAAAATTTCTGGTGTCTTGTGTTTTTTTTCTTTTCTGTATTATGTTATTGACCGGTTGTCAATCCGTCAAAAATAATTTCACTTTCTTACTCACTAAATTTAAATGAAGCACAAGGTAAGGAAGAGTTCGTATCCACAGAGAGGCAATTGTTGTTATGCAATTTTCGGTTTCTAAGGTAACCAAGGGGGATGTTTGTTGTTTAAGCGAAATACTAAAGTAAAAATAAAATAGAGCAAAGCAAATAGTTGGAATAATCAATAAGGAGAAGATATTGGTCACGGGATAGTATCATTCACAAACATGTATTTTCATCAATGATTAGAATTGGTATTTTAATCTCGTATTTAGTAAAAGTCCTAGGATACCTTGATCGCAAGTATAACCCGTTAATTCCCTGTTTTCATCACAACCACATTAAAAGATGCATATGTGAATTCTTCCTAGAAAGCAACCTAAAGTGTAAAAGCACAATTAGATTTAACTCCCTAAAAGCAATAAGTTCTATGGAATAAGACTAATCAATGCAAACGAATGTGTAAAAGCACTAAACGTTTTAACAAAAGTTATGATTCACTTGTGACTAGTAGGATATATCACTACAAGCACTACCCACAATTATGCTACTTAGAATCAAGGATAAACAACTTTTTCGTATTGAAAACCCTAATATAGCTCTAGAGATGAATGTAAATTGGATTGATTCCGGACTCAACCAAACAAACTATCAAATCATGTAACACTATTAATTGTGAACCACAAACAATAAAATATTGAGACAAAACTAATTCATTGAATCATATAACATATTGAGAAATCAACTTTTATCCCATAACCAATAATATGTTTAGCTACTCATACCTATGGAGTTCATCATAAAAATATTAATTGAAAAGAAGAAGATGAACAAAAGCAAACCCTAGAAGCGTAAACAAAAACGTCTCTCCAAAATTCCAAGAATAAGATATATCATAAGTTGTAGAAGACTTTCCTGATGCGTGTCGTAGATGCCCAAATTAAATTACTTATTTCCACACAATTAACTGGTAATATAATGGAAGTAAGGATCGTTCCCACGAAGAGCAGGGAGATTTAGTTGTCAAAAGTGTCACAATGGGGGGTTTTGTTTTAGATTGTAAACAAAATAAATAAAGCAATTGAAAATAATTAAGTTGCAAGCAATGTAGAGAAATATGATCGGGAATCCTTCTTCGTTACTAAACCGTCATCAAGTTATTATATTCATCCATTAATACTATTAATCACAAATTATTACCAACCGTGGAATAACAAATAGCTCGGTGCTATCCCCTAAATTCCTTAAATCACTTTGGTCACTGTGCTCTCCAATACCAGATTCTATTCTTGAAACCACCTAGTAGTAGCTCACTTAAGGTGTAATTTGTCCGAATGCTTTATCTTTTGTGAATTATAGATTGATCCTAGTAGTTAGACTCTTAGCTCAAGGTCCACTTTCTAGTGTTGTTTATACACACAATCACTACATAGAATCCCTCTGCAAGGTCTTGTGTTCTCTACTTTTGTATGAATTATTCGACTATTACTTATCTCCTAACTCAATACTAGCATTTGATTGAATCAACAAATTAATTCGATTGGCCACCTAAACAATCTATCAATCAATCATAAATATTCTAATTAGTATAAACAATCAATAATCATGTGAAGAACTTCAAAATAGATTTATATAATAACTCAAATCATGTCTAGAACTTAGAATTCATCCCCAATCACTAAGAAGTTTAGCTACTCATGGTATTAACAAAACCCATGAGTTTCATATTGTATAATGGAAAAGAAATAGTTACGGTAATGAAGAACGCTCCAAAACCCTAGCTTTTTTTCCCTTAAGTTCTTCTCTCCAAAAACTTGATTAAAAGATTATAAGATTGATGTCCCAAAAATATTAAGAAGTTCTCTTATATAGGTGTCCTAAAGGTAGAAGTACCCGTGCGCCAAATCCCGGTCAAAAAGTCGCCAAGACTTGCCAAAAACGCACCAAACAAGCTCACCGTACTTTCACGGTCTCTTGACTATCCGTGAATTTCGAGAATTCAAGTATACCCGGGCTATCCGTGAAACCGTCATTTCACGGACACTCGTGTCTCCGTGAGCGAAATTTTCTGCTGGATTTCTAACTCCCGATACTTTCACGGACTCTTGACTATCCGTGAGTTTCTGAACTCAAGTATACCAGGCCCTCCGCGAACACTCTTCTTTTGCTCCTAGCTTCCTCATATGATGTCGAATAACTCCATTCTTTCGTCGTTGGCTTCGTATTTTCGTCCTCTTCACGATGATATCAATCACTTCTAGATATGAACGAGCTCCCCTAATCTTTGGCCCTTCTCCGCTTGCACTAACTTCTTTCTTTTGCACAATTAAGTGCACATTCACTTCTTTTGGATGATTCACCTAGCAAAACATAAATAAGAGAAAACAAGAATAATATACAATAATTTGCAAGAAAATATAGCAAATACTAGCATGGATTCGACACTAAATATGTGCAAAATATGCACTTAACAAATTCCCCCACACTTGTCTTTTGCTCGTCCTTGAGCAAACTATCTAAAATACAACAACTCCATGTCGGCGAGGATACGGTTACTCTTAGCATGAATAACGAGGCCTTTAAACCCCTAGGTGTCCCTAGTGGACGAGTTATAGTCTCGTGAAGGTTTACAAGAGGTCTACCTACAAAACCTATATTTCCAACTCCGTCTATTTGTGACAAATTCATGAACGAATCCAAAATGACTACGGGGAGGAGGTACCTTGCGTAAATTCAGTTCATATTCAAATAAATAAAGCTCTAATTAGATAGTCGAACAAGCCACAATACTCGAAAACTAACAAACCACAATCACAATGAAAAGATTAAGAAGATGAATATAGATGTAGATGTTGGCGAATGTTCACAAGTGATCAATGTTTCCCATATCTGTCAAGGTCACTGCCAAGATGAACCTATGCCTATTGGATTGAGCTCTTGGTCAACTCTAGCGTCAACACACCGTCATATACAAGGGAACCAGTGGCCAACAACTTACTTCTACATCAACTCACTGGCATATACAAGGGAACCAGGAGTGACTTTATTCACCAAATATATTACTTTCTTTTATTTTTCTTTTCTTTTCACTTTTTTTTTTTTTTTTTAGACGGCATGATTAGATCTTTTGGATCCAAGCGCATGCTCCTTGTCAGCAAGTACGTGATATTTTCCTTGGATCCTGCATTCCACGCTTGTTTAGGCGACGGAGACAGGGACTACGTTTCACACATACTGCTATTCCCAAGTGTCATTCTTATTCCGTTTGGTCTAATTGGTCGGTCTTTTTTTTTTTTTCTTTTTTTAGCAACTCAATCACTCTATTTCATCTTAGCAGTAATAACACATCGATGTTTAGTGACCCACCAAAGCACTTAGAGAACAATAGATATATATGGAAAAATAAAAATAGAATGTGATATGGTGATATTCCGAGATATGGTAACAACTATCATGTTGTTTGTGATTTTTGAGCTATGTGTTCGTCCCTTTTAGTTAATTGGTTCCTCAACTCCTGCATTCAAAATGGTTCCATCCACTAATGGTGTCATCCTAAAGGCACAAGTTTCTAGATTTCGGAGTTCAAAAATCACAATTTTTCTTGGTTTTTTTCTATTTTTCTGATTTTTTTTTTAAAGGCATAAAACAAACTAAAACAAACTATACAAACATATAAATGCTCCCCCACACTTAAACTTCACATTGTCCTCAATGTGTAAAACCGAAAGTTATGAATTCTGACGTAACAGAAGATAAAACGCAAAAACTGTGCAAATTGGTAAGGAATTTGGAAAAACTCCATTTCACAAAAGTTGTTCATCTACGTGTTTTCTACACAGTGTCAAAAGGGCACAGTGTTTCGATAAACGGTCTGACAGTTATGGTCTCTGAACTGAACTACGCGCAGTCTGAATTTTTCTTCTAAAATAGATTACGGACTCAATGAACTTGAACATGGGGATGCAAATATGATATGAAAAGCTAAGAAAAATAAAATACAAAAGATAGAGATACAAAACCGATGGGTTGCCTCCCATTTAGCGCTTAGTTTTACGTCCTCAGCCCGACTTGGCATTCTCCTTATTACTCCTCCAGAGGGAGTAAATCTTTAAACTCAAGGGAGTCTACATCCACCTTATCGCGTTGAAACTCCCCAAATACCAACAATCTGAAAATTTGAGGATCCACCCAGAAAATAATCTGCACTACAAATAATAGCTTCACAACGATGTTATCACAAAATAATAATAGTGATGTTGTCACTCGATAGAAGTTTCCCCACACTTAGTCCTTTCTACACTGGAAGTGTATAGAGAACATATAATTTGGGAACTTCTATGGATTCCTCTTGGTGAACTCCGCACAATGTGAGAATCAAGTATTTCCAACGGTGGATATTTAGAAGAAACGTAATCCAACAAAACTTCTGAAGCACATACATCCAAGCCTAATTGAGGTAAAGGAGAAGAATTAATATGCAAAGGATTAGTCAAACCTTGTAAAAACTCTTGTATTACAAAATCCTCTTCATCATTAGAGAATTCAATTGAATTACTTACCTCTCGTATCTCGTGGTCCTCTATCAAACCTTGCGACCATTTTTCGTCATTTTCGTCCTCAACTACAATCTCAGCATCATTGTAATCATGGGAAAGCTTAATTGGGTCTTCCACGAATTCATTCAACTTGGTTTCATTCTCGAGCATCATTTCTTCAACATTCTCATCATCGGAATCGGGCCATTCTCTAAGAAAGTCCTCCTCATTGTAAATCCCAAGATCTTCTTGTGAGTATGTTACACCGTTTACAACAATAGATAAATTATATCCACTCTCCTCCTTTTTTGAATAGGTGAAGGATCGTTATTATGATCCGGAGTAAGAATAACTTCCTCATTGTTGTAAGGAATTTGCAAAGGTTGCTCGTCATCATCAGAATCTTCGTCATCCTCATAATCTTCAACATCCCAACGACGTTGGAATTCCATTCGTATGACTTTGTTAATTTCTTCAAGAGTCTCTTCGGATGCTCCATCTTCTTCTAGCTGATCGTATTGCTTAGAAAGTTTTCTAATATTAATACGTTTTCGGACATCACTCACAATAGAGTCTCCGGACCGTATCTCTTCTCCCGGAATGAGAGAACTAAAAATATGATAAATAGGAATAGGTCTAGATTCGCTATCATAAGGATTCTCCCACATCTCTCGTTCCAAATGGTGAATACTAAAAATTCATAGTGAACACCAAGAATGGTACCCGAAATAAAAAAATTCTAGACAACAAAGTTAAAAACTAAAAATAAAACTATATACAAAAATATACTAAAAAGAAATAACAACTAAAGCTACCGACTGCTCCCCGGCAACGGCGCCAAAATTTGATGCGTGTCGTAGATGCCCAAATTAAATTACTTTTTTCCACACAATTAATCTGGTAATATAATGGAAGTAAGGATCGTTCCCACGAAGAGCGTGGAGATTTAGTTGTCAAAAGTGTCACAATGGGGGGTTTTGTTTTAGATTGTAAACAAAATAAATAAAGCAATTGAAAATAATTAAGTTGCAAGCAATGGAGAGAAATATAATCAGGGAATCCTTCTTCGTTACTAAACCGTCATCAAGTTATTATATTCATCCATTAATACTATTAATCACAAATTATTACCAACCGTGGAATAACAAATGAAGCTAGCTCGGTGTTATCCCCTAAATTCCTTAAATCACTGGGTACAGAAGCTCTCCAATACCAGATTCTATTCTTCAAAACCACCTAGTAGTAGCTCACTCAAGGTGTAATTTGTCCGAATGCTTTATCTTTTGTGAATTATAGATTGATCCTAGTAGTTAGACTCTTAGCTCAAGGTCCACTTTCTAGTGTTGTTTATACACACAATCACTACATAGAATCCCTCTCGCAAGGTCTTGTGTTCTCTACTTTTGTATGAATTATTCGACTATTACTTATCTCCTAACTCAATACTAGCATTTGATTGAATCAACAAATTAATTCTTATTGGCCACCTAAACAATCTATCAATCAATCATAAATATTCTAATTAGTATAAACAATCAATAATCATATGAAGAACTTCAAAATAGATTTATATAATAACTCAAATCATGTCTAGAACTTAGAATTCATCCCCAATCACTAAGAAGTTTAGCTACTCATGGTATTAACAAAACCCATGAGTTTCATATTGTATAATGGAAAAGAAATAGTTACGGTAATGAAGAACGCTCCAAAACCCTAGCTTTTCTCCCTTAAGTTCTTCTCTCCAAAAACTTGATTAAAAGATTATAAGATTGATGTCCCAAAAATATTAAGAAGTTCTCTTATATAGGTGTCCTAAAGGTAGAAGTACCCGTGCGCCAAATCTTTGGTCAAAAAGTCGCCAAGACTTGCCAAAAACGCACCAAACAAGCTCACCGTACTTTCACGGTCTCTTGACTATCCGTGAATTTCAGTAATTCAAGTAGTACCCGGAGCTATCCGTGAAACCGTCATTTCACGGACACTCGTGTCTTCGTGAGCGAAATTTTCTGCTGGATTTCTAACTCCCCGATACTTTCACGGACTCTTGACTATCCGTGAGTTTCGAACTCAAGTATACCCAGGCCCTCCGCGAACACTCTTCTTTTGCTCCTAGCTTCCTTATATGATGTCGGAATAACTCCATTCTTTCGCCGTTGGCTTCGTATTTTCGTCCTCTTCACGATGATATCAATCACTTCTAGATATGAACGAGCTCCCCTTAATCTTTGGCCCTTCTCCGCTTGCGGCTAACTTCTTTCTTTGCACAATTAAGTGCACATTCACTTCTTTTGGATGATTCACCTAGCAAAAAATAAATAAGAGAAAACAAGAGTAATATACAATAATTTGCAAGAAAATATAGCAAATACTAGCATGGATTCGACACTAAATATGTGCAAAATATGCACTTAACCTTTTATAGCTTTTCTCCAACTTCTAAAATTAGGTCTAATCTTCAAAGTCCATTAGATGAAAATCCACAAAGCCCATAAGTGAGATAAACCCATGTAGAAAATATGCCCCAAAAGTAGTGTCCAGAAAACTGGGATTATGGCCGGAAATTGGCCGGAAAAGTCGCCGGAAAGTATCTCAGGTGACCGGCAAAGTCCGCCCGGTCACCGGTCAATGAGTCGAATCGGTCAAAGGTCACTGAGTCAACTCGAGTCAGGACTCGGTCAATCACCGAGTCAGAATGTGAGTTGTCGAACGAGTCGGTAGGGTCGGTTGTGAGTTGTCGACGAGTCGGTTGTCTTTGGTGAGCTAAGCTGGATCGACTTGTCGGGCAACAATCTTACATGAGGCCATTCCAAGTGTTGTGCCAAGATGGTGCATCAATGCTTCCCTTCCAGCCATCTTGGCCTGCACCTTTTCCATCAACACATCAGTGATATTATCAACATCAGCACCACCTCCACATTCTGTAACTGCAGTTCACAATCCATCCAAGCTATTTCCACACTGCACCAACACTAGTCTGCGACACAGCCTCGACAGAGACAATCACAATACTGTCATCACAACACTACATATCAGGCCATACCAACTTCACAGTTTAAGCTCCACCTTTTGCCATCTTGAATGAACAAACCCATCACACGCACCGCTTAATATCAACAACTACAAATCCTATTCTCGAAACAACCACCACCGCACCGAGTTGCGGCTCGACCATTCTCATCAACCCAACAAACTCCAGCCAATTCTCAACTCCATATGCCATTCATGCGCCTGCAATGCCATTATACAACATGGCACCACCGATCTGCAGCTCAAGTCATTTCGTTCACATTTCTACCAATATCTCCTGTGCGGCGCACTCATCACAGCTCCTTGTACTGCTATTGCCCTGTATCCTAGACATACATCTAACATTTTCATCTCAGAGACACCACAGATTCATCTCTCAAATTCATTCCCCTTGGATATCCATCTCCGAAGGCTGGCCTTTCAACTCATACTTGCCGCCTGCACAATCATCTTCCACTCTAGCTACCACCGTTAACCTCCAACCTGCCAACAACGTCACTCCTGTATTTGCTTCAACTCCAATATCCATCTGCTTTAACATCAGTAAGCACAGGCATCATCCTCTCCGTCTCCTTGTTCAAAGATACAATCTATCCTCCATCTGCACTGCCTGTAACCATTGCCTCACCATTCCCTGTGTCAGTCACCACCAGGATCAAGGTATCAACACTAGAACTCCTTCCCAGTCCAGCAGCAGCCACACCTCCTCCATCTTGTAATCATTCTCAGTGAAAAACACCACACAGACAACACCCTGCAACTTCAAATGCAACAACATCACAACCCTCTTCTACTCCATTAGTATCAGTCATCAGTGGCAACACCTCCTATTTCATCAACCTTGCCTGATTACCAGTTCCACCTGCTATTCCCATTACATCAACTGTAGCTCCTCAAACTTGCAGAATCAACACCAATTCACCCACTGGCATCTCAGTTGCAACCTCCAATCTTCATTGAATCTGAGCCAGACCCATCCTTAATTTATCATCATAATCTCCAAATTTCTTCTCAAACCACTTCTCACCTCAGTCCATCCAGTGAAATCAAACCCAGCTCTTCTTGATTGACTGAATCTCAACCACAACATCCATGGCTGTAAAGTCAATAGCTACAACTCACTTCCCTGTTAGCTCAGTAACAAACCCATCTCAGAATCGACTAGAACCATTTCCAAACAAGAACTGACCCAAATCAGCTTCCAATTCGAACATATACCAATTCTAACCCAGATTCAATACCCTAGTTCCATTAGCGGCAACAGTAGCAGCTGTAGTTCTCCTTCCTCTCGTGTTCTTGGTCGTAACAGATGCAACCCTCATCAATCTCAACTTCAAACCAGTCTTCTTCCCCATAAGAGCAATTGATACAAAACACAACACCATCCTCTATAATTTCTGCTTCAAACCCTCAGTCTCGATACACATCTCGATCTCTGGCAGCACATCTATCTTCCGCCAATTTCCTCTCTGATTTTCTCAACCTCTCAGTCATGATGGTACCGCCATCCTCTCTCCATTTTCAGGTCGAAGAACAAGAAATAGTGAGACATTGATTTCTCACTGAATTCTAGGGTTTGTGTAGGAAATAAGAGTGGATACAGCCACCAGTGCAGCGGATAAGGGGTTACCCGTGGCTCTAGGCACCCCAGAAATAAGAAAAGGGCCTCCCAGTTCTTGCATGGCTTGTCGGTTTCGCGGAACCGACTGCCTATTCACTTCTTTGCTCAACCGTAACTAGCTTCGCTCGCCTATGAATTGGTCTTTTCGCTCTTTTCCGCTCCAAATGGGCCGGTGATTTCATCTCCTTTCGTTCTCGGTGACTCCATTGCACCTATAAAACTCAAAAGCAAAAATAAGATACATAATTCACACGAAAAATAGCATAGAAAGCATAAACTCTAGATAGTAAATACGGTGTATTCTACACCTATCAGTTATTTATCTTTATAATTGAAATATCACAAGTCGTATGTTAAAATAACCTAAACAGTCTTTAAGCCTATGACAATGTACACAACATATATATAAGATTTGTTCTTTGAAAATTATTTATCTTTATTGAATATCACAAATCGTACGTTTAAATAGCCTAGACATTTTTTAAGCCTAAAAGATTGTACATAACCTGCAAGATTTATTCTTTAGAATTAGTGACTTGTCTTGTTGGATTCGATTCATATTACAGTTCGGGTATATACTAGGTTATTACTTAGATTTTGGTTTCTGAGAGTTAAACTTGTCTCCATATCAGGTGTTTGATCCTTATTGTTAGGATGTGAGTTTCTCTCTCCTAAAAAATTAGCTATGGCATTTTATTTTTATTTTTTTAGATTTTTACAAAACTTTCACGTTTCTCAACAGGTTTTCTCTGTTCTTGATCATCCTTGGATGATCTAGGATGGGGGAGACATCAAATTCAATTCAAAAACAAAGATTTGTTATGCTGATTTTTTTAAACCCAAAAAAATTTACAAATACTCTTGTATTGATCTAAAAACGCTACCAAACTCTACTTTAATAGAGGGTAAACCAACTTTAGTGATTCCAATAGAGTTTTTTCATGAAGGTTGTGAGATATGGAAGTTTAGTTTAATAGGAAGATTGGATTTTAAAGATCTAGTTTTTGATGATGTTAAGCAATCTTTGCTTCAACGATGGAATATAATTGAAGAGAGGTGCAGATTCGTTCTTATGCTCAAAGGTTTCTTCATTATTAAGTTGGAAACATTGGAAGATAAAGTGAAGATTCATAAGAAAGAAGAATGGATTGTGCAGAATCCAGTTCTTAATATTCAAGAATGGCTCCAAGGTTTCAATCCGGTAAGACAAAGGACTTCTCATGCTATGGTTTGGGTTAAGTTTCCATGTTTATGTGTTGAATTATGGACAAAAATATCTCTTATGTCCATAGGCAAAATTCTAGGTAATCCAATTGTTGTGGATGATAGAACTTTGAATCATGAATATGAATATTTTGCTTTTGTTCTGATTGATATAGATTTTTCACTTCAAGTTCCTGATGAAATCAACCTCGTTGCTGGTTGTCAAAGTTTTACTCAAGAAGTTGATATTCCAAAAAAGCCAAAATTTTGTATCCATTGCAAAATCATTGGTCATTAGTTCAAGGAGTGCAAGGTTTCTATAAAGGTGCTCAAAAATCCTGATTATGCAAAGCAACCTAGCACTATGCAAAAAAATAATGCGCAACCTGTGATGGGTTGGAAACAAGACAAGGGGAATAAAAAATGCAAGGGAGGTGTAGAACAGAATAGTTCTATGCCAGCAAAGTTTGTGCCTCTTATTGGTCCATCTAATTCAACTCCAAAGGTAAATGAATTTTTAGATTCTAATGAAAACATTGATGTTAATAGATATGAAGTACTTAATTCCAAGTTGGGTTTCGTTGATGATGAAGAGAATTTTGGGGAAAAGGAAGAGGATGATTTTTCTGTTGAAAACAAAGAAGATAGTGCTCATTTTAGCCAAACAACCCCTAGCATGGAAAAGAAAACCAATTTTCCTGTTTTGGAAGTTGTTTTGAATTCACCAAAAGACTCGGTTTTGGAAGGAGTTTTAGATACTCATAAAGACTTGGATTTTGAACGAGTTTTGGAATGTAAGAATCCTAACCGAGATTTGGAAATTAATTGACTCATTCCCTTATGATTTGTGTGGCTTTTTGATTTAGAAGGATTAAGTTCTAGCCCATGTTGGTAGGCTTTATCAAAGGATCATAAGGTGTTCCGATTGAAACTCATATGTAAAAAGTCAAAATATGTTGATAATTAATTTATGTTTACATAAGTTGTGTTTAACATAACATATGTGTTTCGGGTTTTCACCTTTTGCTATTGGCACGCACTAGTTAAAACCGATTCAACCTTTCTCTGGTAAAGGTTGCTTTTGTTGTTCTTCTTTTATTCTTGCGAGAGGATGATAACACACGGGGGTGGGGTGGGGTGGTGGGGGGGGGGGGAGTTCTTATTTGAACTTGCGCTTAATGATATATCTTTCTGGGGAGAAGTGGTTGCGGAAATTGAGGTAGTGTCCTTGTTCATGCATTTGTTCTAGAATCCCCTGTTGTTGATCAGCGTCAACTACCTAAAAAAAAAAAAGAGAAAAAAAATTTGAGTACCAATTTAAACCTAATTAGAAGTAGCATTTAATTTTGTTGTAGTTACCGAATCTCATAATCTTTTGACAAAAAATGCAGCGATTTTGGTTTAGGATCCAAAATCGCCTAATCCACACTCGCCGAGTAACTATTTCCAATAGAGAAAAGTTAGAAAAAATCCGAGAGAAAGATAGAATTGTCAAGAATCTTACCTACTATTGGTTGCTGCTCCATTACAAGTGACTGATTCTTCGAGAAAAAATGGGTGAGTGATTCTTGAAGGAAAAATGAGATTTAGTTTGTGAACGGGTGAGAGACGTATGAAAGTTGTAAACTTGGATTTGCGAATGAATACCCGAGCTAACCTAGGGAGTGTTTGGCTGGCTTGGAACATAAGTAAAATAAAAAGGTTATTTTTTATTTTTCTTTCCTTTTTGCTTTATGTTTTTGAAGCGTAGACATTTTTTTTTTCCTAAGTTCATTTCATTAGATATTATTAGTTCGCAAAAAATTAAAAAACTAATACACAGACAACATTAACACATTTTTTATGAAGCGTAGACACCTTTTTTTTTTCAAATTCAATTCACTAGATAATTATGAGTCACATAGAAAAATAAAAATAATGCAGAGATAACATTAATATTTTTCCTTGTTAGTTTTATTTTACGGAGTGTTTTTAAGTTGGTGTGTTAAGGAATCATTAGGGGTTAGCCCAGGTGGCCATGAGCCCGAGTCTCAAATAAGGGGATAGCCGATCGAGTTTCCGCTCAAGAGTTTGGAGACCTCATGAAATATTCCTTTTATGTAAATACTTATAACTTATTATGTGAAATATGCCGGGTTTGCTCAGGGGAGTATGGTCGGTGGCTACGCTGTTAGGAGGCTATACTGGCCTATGCCAAGTAACAAAAAAAAAAAAAAAAAAAAATTGTTTAAGGGCAACTCTTTTACTTAATCAAATTTGCCTATCCAAGGTGGATGAACAGATACAGATACGGTCCTCCATTATGGTATTACACAATTTTTTATTTTTTTAAATCATTTTCATTATAGTTTCCGAAAATGAAGAAAGGTGTAAATCCTATTCATATCTACTATGTCAAAAAAAAAAATCCATTCGCCATATTAGGTGCTATGGCGAACCTGCTGTATCACTATGTGAAAACAACTGAGTGATAGTGTCTCTCGAGCGATATTGACTACAATACACCATCGATAAAGTCTATTGCTGGATATGAAATTAATATCGTTAGTGATGGACTCTATATCACTGACAGCCGACTATATCCCGCCTATAAATACCGCTCATCTCCCTCATTCCACTTCACACATTCATTTCTTTATATAATTTTTCGTGAAAAAAAATATTTGATCCCTATTTACTTTCTTGCGAATATGAGTCAGAAACCAAGAAATAAAAGGAACATGTTAGACAACTAGTTGCTGAAGGTATACTCTTTGTGCACAAATCTGACAATGAGTTAATTTAGTAGGTGGTTGGTTAGAGTTACGTACGGTGTTCAGGTATCTTTCCCTTTTTGTTCAAGAAAGAGTCTGAAAATATCCTTGATGGCGTTTATTTGACATACCACCTACAACTATAGGATTCAAATCGTTCAAGTTATATTGGAACGATGATGGAAGACTACAAATACGTTCTTTTCAAAGATTTTGAATTTGGCAAGTTCGTTTTTTCTTTTAATTAAATTTTAAGATTTTGTTTTTAGTTTTTAAAACATTCAACCAACTTTTAATTATGAGTATGCTGTTCAACAGGAGTTACTCTATTAGATTTGTACATGTTGACATGGATCATATGTGAGGGAAATGTACTTCCATTTAACGGATTAAAATGGGAGCCGAAATAAAGATGGAATGACCAACTTCATTTAAACTCAAATGATTTATAAGAAAATCCGGAATATAGAACATTAAAAGAACGCGCAATTGGGGGATACTAAAACTAATTGGGAGATATAAATTACTTCCCCCAACCAATAGTGTTTGTTAAGAGGTGTTTTTTGGGGGCGAAAATACGAAACTACCCTTTAAAACAATAAAAGCTAAATCAAACATAAAAATACCCTACTCCCTTTTAAATTCGAAACATTTCTCACTCCCTTTGAAATTCCCTTTTCCTTCTCTGCCGGCTCCTCACTTTGATTTTTTTTTCTTTTACATTCGGTAGGGATGAAGACCGCGCCGGTAGTGATGAAGACCATGCGGTAGTGAGTGCCGCATGGTTATTTAGGATGAATACCATGCCGATCTTTGGGTTCCTCAAGTCATCCGGCATGGTTATTTAGGATGAAGACCATGCCGATCTTGAGTTCCGGCATGGTTATTCGAGATGAAGACCATGCCGATACTGAGTTCTGGCATGGTTATTCAGGATGAATACCATGCCGATACTTGCTATTTCAGACAAATTTTTTCTGTATGTTTTTGTCCTCAAACCGGCATGGTTCATTTGGGAATCGACCATGCCGGAACTAATTTTTTCAGGCGTAACAATGGCGGATTCGATGAAAAAAAAATCAAATTTCAGTACATTAATACCTATATGTGACTAATTGGAGCACTTGTATATCAGCTTGTTTACTTTCATGGTTGGTTCTTCCCATAAACTTTTATGATCATAAATATCTTGATTTAATGTTGTTGCATCAACAAATTCAATGATAATGATTTATTCTAATGATTATAAAACTAAACTATTAACTTACCTAATTATATTTAACCACTAAACATGATTAGTGAGGGGTAGATTAGGTATCACGTAAAAAACTTAGATAAGGGGTGACCCTTAATTGATATTTGGATCCAGGTTTTGACCTTTTCCTCTATCCCCCAATTGTGGCTTCCATTAAAAGCATATGGATTAAAATATTTAGGTTTATTTTTTGTTTTATTTCACTGGATAATTACTAGTCACAAAAAAAAAGGTAATACAAAGACAACATTAATACTTTTTCTTTGTTTGTTTTATAGATTAATTTAAAGTTGTTGTCCAAGAGAAACTATCAAAATTCTCGTAACTTCAATCTGGCGCTTCTCTCAAAATTAGTGACCATACCGCTTTTTCAACTAGATCGTCTTTGGGCTTATCTTTTGAAACTAAATATTTTCATTGTTTATGTAATTCCAAAAATGAAAAATTATTCAAGGGTTGGGTTTTGTATTAAAAGAGGTCTTACGGTTATTCGCGAGAATCATACCTACAAGACTCAGTTCGGTACTTCCATCAGAAGCTAGCTGATCACTTTTACGCGCCAAGTGTCGTCGTATTACAATGACTCAGATTGGAGCAACATCCTTTTCTCGTATTGTAATTGTATATACATACAAGAAATTCATTATCTCAATTCAAGAGTCTGAATCTAAACTCTCTTCATAAAACCTACACTGAGTTTGAATTTCTTTATTCTTAGCCCGTAGAGTAAAAGTATCCCATAACCCCAAATAGATTAAAACACAACAGGGGTTAGATTTTTTGAATTATCTCATTATGTTTGTTTAGAAAACCTAAACGAAGAAAAAATTAAACTCAATGACTCTCCTCTTTCTTCTCAATCTCTTATTGGCTTAGTGAACGGTGATCATAATTGAAAACCTTAAAATTAAATCAAAACTATTTGTAACTCAACGACTCCTTTCTTTCCTTCTCAATCTCCTATTGGCTTATTGGACAATCTCAACTATGTTCCGATACGAAGTTTAATAGTAGGTTAACATATGTAGCATCTTAATACAGTGTGTGTTCAAGCTGGATGAGGTCCTGTAGTTTTCTGATAGATTACAATTTTCCTCGTTAACAAAATTCTTGTGTGTATGTGTGTGCACGCGTGCGTGCTTTTGCTTTTCCAGGTTAATTTTTTAGTTATTTTATTAATTGTTAAAAATTAATACAAGTTTATCCTCGTATCAAATAAAAAGTTGGTGGTAGAAACAAAGAAGCCAAAAGCTGCCAAATGTGTGGTATGGAAAGGTGTTTTCTCTCTGCTCAATTCTTTTAAACACTGCACAAAGTTTAAAGTTGGAAAGGGTAATACCATTATATTTGGGAAACAATTTTGATCTAGCACTGCTAGATCGTTATTGATCTAGCAGCGCTAACGCCGAACACTTGGCATTGTATGACCTCATTCTAACCCATGGTTAAACCATGGTAGTTAAAAACCCAACTATGCCTACGACTTCTTTCCTTTACTGGTAAGCGATTTCCATTTTCCGATTTCAGTTTATTCCTCTAACAACTCGCACATTTCTTTCGTTCTTCTCAACCCATTAACATCAAAAATTGAAATCAAGTAGTACAGCTACTCTGGTTTGATTAAACCTTTGTTCATGGTATTCAATATGCTGAAGCTACTTGGTTTGTTTGGTAGGTTTAGTAATTTAATTACATACTCACTTTTAAAACAAATCTATGAAATTATCGTAGTAGATTCTAATGCTAATCAATTTGGTTCTGAGTTTGAAAACATTCATGGAAATTCAAAGAGAGGGTCTTGTTGGTTTTTTAGGCCGGGTGTTAAAATTGAAAGCAAAGAATTATAGTTTAGTTGTTGTTTTCTAATCAAGTTTTTATTGATGGTGGGAAAAATTGTGCTGCCAGAGTTGGGATTTAAGGGGTTTTAATACTTACGGAAGAACGATTTTTGTAAAGCCATCACGTATTGATTTTAATTTTCTATCGAACCAAATTAAAAGTTCATCAGAAACTAGCTATCTGATTAGGTTCTTGGGGATATATCGACAGGTTACTTTTTTTGTCCTTTGATTTCAGTTGGGTATTGATCATCACCGATTCTTGATCAAAATCGATATTTTTGGTTTCAATTATTCAATGAGAATCTTCATCTTCGGAAGTTCAAAGGCTTTTTAGATAACTGCACAACTGTAGTTAAACCATGGGTTAACTGGTGTTATGATATGCCAAATGCTTGGCTATTGTGCTGCTAGATCATATTTGATCTAGCAGTGCTAGAGCAAAATAATTTCCTTATATTTGGGAAGGAAAATGGGTGTGGGAGATTAGGCTTTTAGTGTGAGATACCCTCTAACTTGTGACATTTCTTAGGCGGAGAACTAGACGATGATGAAGTGTACACCTAAATGACAACCTAATAGAGGAACTGTCATCATTCAGAGCATCTCTGGATTTATTTTGGTCACTAGATAAGACATGAAACTTCATGGTCAAATCGCCTTATGTTTGGTTTAATAAAGATCATGAAATTATTACAAAAAACTTAAGTATTTGGTCGAGACCGGCCGCATAAAATAGATACTTTCTTTGCCATCTCTTTCACAAGAAGATTGCTACGAGCCTACGATGGATACTCTCCCAAAAATAGGCACAATTTTGTGAACATTTGTCTTTTATGCTGCAAGGCGGGGGAATATTCCATTCATATTATTCTCCATTGTCCAACTTCTATTGGTATATGGAATTACTTCTCGTCTTACGTTAAGTTTGAGCCGGATGTACCGGATTGTATTAACTTAATCGTAAAAGGTTTGAAAAAAAAAAAACATCTCGACAACTGCTCAAGTTTTGTGGAAGGTCCTTGGTGATACAACAGGTGACACAACATGTCAAATATCAAAACTATTTTTGGTACAAAAAATTGGATTATTTGAAATGAGTATGTTTGGATATTGTAATATCCAATTGGGGATAAGTCTTCGTATGATATTTTAAAAATATGTCTTATGTATTGTCAGAACATAGAATGTTCTAGATTTTCCTATGTATACTATGTCTTGTATTTTAAGTTCAGTATACGTGCAAGTCAAGTCTTTAAGAGTCTGTATATAAATACCTATCGTAAAAGGTTTGAAAAAAAAAAACATCTCGACAACTGCTCAAGTTTTGTGGAAGGTCCTTGGTGATACAACAGGTGACACAACATGTCAAATATCAAAACTATTTTTGGTACAAAAAATTGGATTATTTGAAATGAGTATGTTTGGATATTGTAATATCCAATTGGGGATAAGTCTTCGTATGATATTTTAAAAATATGTCTTATGTATTGTCAGAACATAGAATGTTCTAGATTTTCCTATGTATACTATGTCTTGTATTTTAAGTTCAGTATACGTGCAAGTCAAGTCTTTAAGAGTCTGTATATAAATACCTATCTCTATTGTACGTGATTATTCACTGAAGTTAATTTAATAATAGAACACTTCTTCTAAACCTCTTCCATTCTTCTATATACCTAAACAATATCAAATACATTTAATGAAATTTTTACTTTTGTCATAGATTTTTTTTTTTTTTGGAAGTAAAACGAGACCAATTTCCACCTGGTTCCACAAATCAATTCACCCAATTTTTAAGGATTAACGAATCAAAGTGAGAGTTATAACCAAATTGTGATTGATGCAAAACACACCTCACGAAATTTAAAGCTTATCATATATATGCCCTTAAAGTAATATAGGTCTAATTTTGTGTCGATTATGCAAGAGTGAAGCCATTAAGGATATATGTCAACTTTTGATCTACTTTCAGTAATTATGTAACAAGAGACGGGATTCCTAATTCTCCTTAGAAGAGTGGGCAAGACACGCTCCTTGGAAAAGATGAAATTCCTGAGGCACTTTAAAAGATTTTGTACAAAATTGAGTTTGCGCTGAGTAGGGTCAATATCGATTTGTGTACTATTAATCTTAAGTGCCTTTATATCCTTAGTTCTTGCATCAAAAAAAAAGGTTCTAATTGTTTGATGAAGTTTATAGATAATAGATAAATGCATGCGTAGTTTTTCAATGGGATAATGGTCGGCTTAAGTTTTAAGTTCCTAACAAATGGTTGACCAATCTTGACTAATTTGACAATCCTAAAAAATAACTTTAAAGCTTAAATTTTACACTATAAATAACAAATCCCCGATCACTATAAGAGTGCTAAAGAGTGATAATAATTAAATAATGGTAACACTACTCATTCAAGATTGACACTAATTACGAACCTTCTCCAAAATCAATAGAGAGACTACGAAAGAGAAATCGAGAAAGACAAATTGAGACTGTGAGACTAAATTATAAGAAAGGAATCAAGCGTAAACTAAGTCGACTTCTTAAAAAAAATATCTACCTTTTCTTCAATTTCTGACCTAATCTCTCATTTCATGATATCAGTTTACCTTTCAATGTCTTTTTACTGTAACGAATTAAGGATTATGTCTTTAATTTGTCACATACTTCCCTAATTTTATTTGTTTTCTTATGAATAGTAGGTTTCCATCTTTAATTTGTCACATACTTCACGAATTAAGGTTTCCGTCTTTAATTTGTTTTTTGTTACCAAAGGTTCATATCTCAATATGTTCTTCCCGATCTCTAAAGGTTATATTAATGGAAAATAGTTAAAATTCGTCACCGATCAATGATGATTTCAAAAAATAATGGTTGGAATACCAAAATTTCATGAATAGGAAACTCTGCCAATGGACACTAATTGAGAAATGTCTGCATCAAAACAAACCTGGAAGAAATTATCTGTAAACCATAACACATAGCAAAGGAGATTCATGTAAGGCTACTATAAATTGGAATGTAGTTAATAATCTCTTCATCATATTCACCATCTGTATAAGTGTCTCCTTTCCAAAATGTAAACATTTCTGACGGGGAAGTTTCTGATTTGATCGGAAAAATCAATTCAACCAATTTGAATGAAAAGGTTGATGTGTGCAGAGTCATTTGATAACCTCATATTAAACTAAGCACATGTATCAAGCAATGTGAAAGAAGCCTTATTAGGAAAATAATCAATGAGATAATGCAGGAGTAGAGTATGAATCTACTCTGGCTTGGGGTCATACCAATGATATACTGGTAGGAGCTCCACGGAACTTAGATGGATATCTTATCTATCGTGCAAAAGGAGTGGAATCTTATTATAGATCCAAGGAACATTGATTTCAATATCCAGCAGTACTGGATTGATATCATATTAGAAGTATAGTTGGAAGAGTTCTAAAGCTTGAACCTGAAAAATGGTTATCCAGAAGACATAAACAATGTAAGTGCTCTTATAGAATTCAATATTACCAATCCTATACTAAGGGGAATTCTTGTAGAAAATGCAGCAAAATATACTCAATAGATATCAATTTACTTTCATAAGTAACCAAGGAAGTTGTGACCTACTTGTCTATACCCAACTATTTGAAGCCCAGTTATCTTAAATAGATAAAAGTTTTTGCTCTGCGAATCGGTGACGATTCGGCGACGAAATCGGCGAGCGACTCGCTCATTAAATTCGTTGAATTATTGGTAATCGTATCGATCTTCTTCTTAATTCATGTATTTTTTCTTCAAATCTGATGATTGGTGTTAATTACTTTGTTAATTCTAGTACTTAGATAATATAAATCATGTCTGGAATTAACAAAAACCCAATATCAAATGGATATGTTTTTCGATCCAATATAGAAAATTTGAGCTCGAAATTTGGTTCTCCATCAATTCACCCTGAGGATCCTCCATCTCTGTTTATTCTGGATGATGTTATTTAAGAAAGTTCAAATGAATGGAGATTTAGTTTGATTGGGAAACTTGATTTTGTTGGAAGTAGCAGCTACTTCACTAAAACATCAATGGGCTATTAAAGGTACTTTGCAGTTCATACCTCTGGGTAAAGGATTTTTTATCATCAAATTAGATAATGAAGCAGATAGAAGCCTTATTTGGAAAGGACTATGGATGGTTGAATCTCAAACTTTGAAACTCAGGGCATGGGAACCTAATTTCAATCCTGAGACACAGAAAACTTCTTCACCATTTGTATGGATTTCTTTTCCATGTTTGAGTATAAAATATTGGAAGGAAAGTAATCTTCTCCAGATGGGTAGTAAATTTGGAAGAGAAATCAAAGTGGATGAAATCACTTTAAAAGGAGAAATCGGTTATTATGCCTGTGTGTTAGTTGAAGTTGATTTTGCAAAGTATATTCCCAGCAAAGTAATTGTTGAATATAAGTATGGGAACTTTGAACAGGCTATACAAATCTCAAAGATACCAAAATTTTGTAGTCACTGCACAATTGTAGGTCATTTAACAGCTGAATGCAGAGCTAAAAGACCTGGAAAAAAATCAGTCTGAAAATGTTCAAGAAGTTTTAGTGGAAAAACCAAAGAAGCAATGGAGGAAAAAACCAATTCAACCATCCAGAGGTTTTGATAGTTGTCTCACTCCAGCTGAGAAAGAGTCTGAACATATAATTGAACATATTGAAGATTATATATTGAGTGATAATGAAATGATTGATGCAATAATTCCTCCCATCCAACAAACAGGTGAAGCTTCCTCTGGGAGATTTCATATATTACAAGATAAATCTGAGGAATTCAGGAGATCTCTTAAATCACATGAAGATTTTCCATTACTTTCTGTGGACAAGATTATTATAATGCCGCGAATTCCGATCGAGCCAACATTACAGATATACAAAAAAGGCGACGACTTGCTCCGCTCATCCGATCGGACACAGATATACAAAGGCGACGGGTTGATATGCTCATCCGATCGGCCACAAATATACAAAAATGAGACGGGTTGATATGCTTATCCGATCGACCACAGATATACAAAAAGGCGACGGGTTGATATGCTCATCCAATCGGCCATAGATATACAAAAAAAGCGACGTGTTGCTCCGCGCATCTGATCGGCCACAGATATACAAAAAGGCGACGGGTTGATATGCTCATCCGATCGGCCACAAATATACAAAAAAAGGCGACGGGTTGCTCCACGCATCCGATCGGCCACAGATATACAAAAAGGCGACGGTTTGATATGCTCATCCGATGGGCCACAGATATACAAAAAAGGCGACGGGTTGATATGCTCATCCGACTGGCCACAGATATACAAAAGGCGACGGGTTGATATGCTCATCCAATCGGCCACAAATATACAAAAAGGCGACGGGTTGACATGCACATCCGATCGGCCACCGATTTACAAAAAGGGATGTGTTGCTCCGCGCATCCGGTCGGCTTCTGAAAAGAGGGAAGCACGTAAAGAGGGGGTGTGTTTTCCTACCTTGGAAAAGGAAAGGAAAAGGAGGAGTGAAGTATATGGACTTACCTCCATTACAAGGGGTTCACCCCTCGCCTTGAAGGCGTATTTTGCCTACCCATACCTTATCACGAAGAAGACGCACCTACATTATTTACCCCCTCTAAACATCCCCAACCACGCGGAACGGTTAGAGAAAATAAAAGAGTGGGGATAAGTAAGTCTTAACCACCCAGCCCTGCGACTCTCAAATTGTGCTAGCAATACAATCCAAAGGCCCAAGAAGACGTTCGGTCATTTCATGCAAGAATTCTCGGAAAATACTTATCCAAAACGCTTGTCGCGCATGTCAGCAACTTCTTGCAAAAAAATATCTTGTTTCATAAGCCCCTTAAATTCGCGGACTGGGGACTCGACTCGAGAAGACAATACAAGGGACACTAGAATGGAATGCAATATGATTATCAGGTTATTTGACAATTAACCCAATAGTCAGGGGACTAATGTTGATACATGAAAAATATTACCCCTTAGTCGGGCTAGTGTGCCCCCAAAAGGGAGGCAAACCCAACATGAAACATGGGGACTTGGGAACTAAATCCCAAGTCCACTAAGAAAGTATCCATAAGATGGAAAAGACAAGGGAGGAATTAATAGGAAAGAAGGAGGTTGTATTAGAGAAGGAATGGCATTAGTAGTAATTATTAAGGAGATTTAAGACATGTGGCATGATATTTTAAAATGAAGGGCTTTTGAAAAGTCTATATAAAGAGGCATATAGTACAATAGAAAGGAGTAGTGCTACGTTGACGCCCGAAAAAACCGTGAGAAATCCCGCAGGATGATCCAATGGGCCGAGAGAGGGGCGCCTGGGGGAGATTTGTAGGGGGTGGGGTTTAAGGTGGGGGCCACCATTTTCTTTCTCTCACACGGTGGTGGCTACGGGATTCACTCCCGGTACATCAAGCATTATTGAATATAAAGGGGATCTTTTTTTCTCTCTCACACCTCTTGGGAATTGGGTGTGTTGTGGCTAGGACTGGTAGAACCAAAATCAAAATCACCCTTCAACAATTTGCCCAAAAACATGATGTTCAACAAATAACCAGAAGCCCTAAATCTATTTATCTGATGAAGAAGAATTTGATCTTTCGCGTGTCGAATCACCGATGTACATGTATCAAGATAAGCAAACACGAATAATCGTTAGAAAGAAACACTATAAAAGTGCAGATAAAACCCGTCTAATAGTAATGATAAAAATCATAGCGCAAAAATTATTGAAAAAACGAAAATAAATCTTGAATCAAAATCAAGAAATCTTTGCTCAGTTCTAACTCCTAGAGAACTAGATATGGGAAAAACAAATATAAATCAATGGTATCTTTCGAGAAGTCCGAAATGAGAGAGAAAAGTTTGTGATATGGATTTCAATCAGGCAATTGTTCTTCCTTCCATTACCATCTTCCTTGGGTGGAATGGTACAAGACATAGTTTTCCATGCCATGTGGGATGGAAAATGTAATTGTCCACTATGGTAATACTGGCAAAATTGAATAAAAGAATATATTTGTGTTTGTTGGGGTCAAAAGTTATAAAAAAAATATAGTAGACCAGCATGGTCTCGCGCGGGGACGTATACTAAAAATCGTGGTTATTCGTGCCTTGAGGACCAAGGACTTCATTTCTCCCATGAGAGTTCAGTTCTGTCTATGGTCTCGAAATTACGCTTTTGCCCTTAACCAAATTTCCCCATCTACAACAATGTACTCTCTTCTGTTTTTTTAACAAAGATTCCTTTCCCTTTCTTCAATAATTCTCTATACTTAGCTTTAAAAAAAAGTTACCAAAAAACTGAATTACACAGAGTTATTCTCTTGAAAACATAATTGTATCCAGAGGGGGATTTCTTCGTACCATTCTTGTTTGTTAACAATGCCATATTTGGCCAGAGAGTCTGCAACATGGTTTGCTTCTCTACGAACAAAAGTGCAAATCCAACCATCAAAACTAGATAACATAATCATATAGAACCTTAATATGCTAAGCTTGATCACCAGATCCTTACATTAGGTCCCGGTTAATTCCGCGGAAGCAAACAGTGTTGCTGATGATATTTCTAAAGAACCATTTTTTGGGGACCAGCCTTTTTTGGGGGGGACCATTCTTTTATTTTCGGTAAGATATTAGAAGTAAATCTAGGTCACCCTTTATCTAGATATTTATGATAATACCTAAGTTACCCTCTGATTATTTTTGGTTAATGATTAGTTAGTGTGATTAGTGAAATGATTTTGAATAAAGATTTGAGATTAAAAAATATGATTTTTTAAAAACAAGTAGAATTATTGAGAGAGAAAAGTTAGAGAAGATGAAGAAGAAAAACATGGAAAAAAAAAATGAGTTCACTAAGCTAGACTATTCAATTGATGATAGTGATGTAGTTTTACAAGTGGTAAGAAAAGGTTCGTTGCTCGGACTTGAAAAGTTATTGATTTTAGGACTTACTTAAATAAAATACTTAAAACTAGCGAATAAAATAAAGGATGATAATAATATTGAGAGATTACTAGGAATCAGGATTTCACTGAACTCTTTTTCTATGGTTCAATTATTAATTCTTTGACAATTATAGCTCCAAAAATAATAGTTATTGACTCTAAATCTTTGCCAAGGTAGATTTTATAAAACATCAATTGTAAATGGTAAGCGTGGATTATCAAAACACCTAAGCTAAGCATAACCCATCAAACTAAATCACAACTAATTAATTTAAAATCATAATTCAAATTATATTAATGAAAAAGTCGTAAAAAGAATTTAATAAAATTACCGTAGTGTTGAGAATTGGCTTCCTCCGTCATCCCAGCGTTTAGGTTTAGCTCATCATGGTAGAAACACACTCAAAAGAATTTTTCATAGCTCTAAAATGTGTTTTTATTGAAGAAATGGTATAAGACAGAGATTTGCAACGCTGTAATGATGTTACGACGTTCATGGCCTGTCCGGTGTTGCAATTGAACAGTTACAGAGAACGATAAATTAAATGTGTTGCAGAATAAAAGACTGCCTATGCGAGTCTATTCTTCGTGTTCTTGATAACGACACTTCTTTTCTGTCGTCTGCAACTCTTCCTTCTTCTTCTCTGCTGCTGCTGCGATTCTTCTCTGCAGCGTGATTTTCTTCCTCTGCTCTACCCCAAACTCTCGACTCCCCTTCTATGACTCCTCCCAAGCCTATTTATACCCAACAGGGTAATTGACTCTCCTTGAAATCTCTTCTTTTCTTTCCCCAAAAGTCACGGACTTCCCTTGTATTCCTCTCCTCTACGCAGCTTCTACTGGCTGTCAAGTATTCACCAAACCCTCTCCAAGTATATTCGAATCACATGAAAGATATTATTTCCCATTCTTCTACGTAATCTTCCAGAAATAGCCGAATCCATACCCGAGATAATGCACTTCTCCTGTTTTATCGAGATTATGTAAACTTGTGTTTTTTGTCTCTTCAAACCGAACTCTATAGCACTCCTTTTTCGTATCAACAGGCCCAACCCAATTCAAGTTCGTGACAGAATCCATCAAGACTCGTCCAAATTCTTTCCCAAAAAATCCGAGATACTTTTACATTCCCGTGTCGTCTATATATATGGAAATCTTCCTCTTTTCTCGAATCCAAAACAGCTACGGGTCCTGTTTTATCTCCAAAAGTAAAATCCAACCAAATCCCGTGAAAATCGATGACCAGAAACCTACAAAATCTCGCCTGAAAATCTTGCAGCAGCGAGTATATTTTCCCGCCAAATTTGGTGTTTGAACGTGGAGAAGACAAGTTGCCCCCTAACCGGAGTAGGGGTGCGAATAGCAAGTGGATACCCCATATCAACTGGGATGGCCCTTATCCAATGTCCTAGGGTGCAAATAGTAATTTCATGGGTGCCTTTTAGTAATTAGGCTACCCCTTATCCACTGATGGGTCCATTTAGCATTCGCCCTCATTTAGTAATTTTCTTCCGCGGTCACTTTTCGAGCCAATTTCTCCGCACATGTTTATTTCTCCCAAAATACCTACAAAGAGATAAAATACCAACATAAGTACAAAAATGGGTACTAACAATATAGAAAATCGAGATCAAAATAGACACATAAATGCGTCTATCAAATACCCCCAAACTTATTATTTTCTAGTCCCGAGCAAATCAAATCTACAAAATAAAAATCCTAACTCATTGTCGCAGGCATCGTCGATTGCATTTAGCGTATGCAATAAGCCTTTAATCCCCTAGGTGACCCTAGTGGCCGAGTTATAGTCTCGGGAGGGTTTACCAGAGGTGTACCCACAAAACCTTTATACTCCAGGACCACTAACTATCTACGCGAACCTTGGAAGGCACTAAAGAATCTCCTTGGTTGGCATACTTATTGACTACGGAGGAAGTACCCCGATGCGAAATTCCAATTGTTTGTACACGAGTTTGCACTCAAGCATACTAAAATTCATATATAAGTCACAGAGCTCTACTCGGATAGTTTCCGGACATCATAACCGGAGTCAACCAATCACATGGATAGATTAAGAAGATGGATGTAGAGAAAAACGTTGATGGTTTTGATGTTGACTAAGGTGAACGGTGTTTCTCATATCTGTCTGAAGGCCACTGCCAAAACGAACCTATCCTAATGGACTGAGATATTGGGCTGGACTAATATCAACACACTGGCATATACAAGGGTTCCAGTGGTCGACTTTATTGAATTTATTCCGGTTGGTCAGGTGGTCCGGTCTCAATTTTTTTTTTTTTTTTTTTTTTTTTTTTTGTATCTCAATCACTCTATTTCACCCTAGCAGTGGTAACAACTTGAATCGTGAGCCCCACCTAATCATTTAGAGAAACATATTTTAAAGAAAACAAAATAAAAATATAAGTGAAAAGGATTCAACGAGATATGGCGAAACTACCATGTTTTTTCTTTAATTCTAACACCTGAGCTTTGTGCTTTTATGAATAGACTCTTTAGATGTTTTCATCTAATCAGATTGGTTCCTCAACTCCTACAACCAAAATGCTTCCATACACTTAGATTGGTTAGTGACATCCTTAATAAGCATAAATTTCTAGGCTCTGGAGTTTATTTATTGCAACTAAAAAGTTTCTCCCATACCCCCAAACTTAAATCTAACATTGTCCTCAATGTTCTAAAGATAAAATTAAAAGCATGAACAAGGAGAAACTATTACCATTTGAAGCAAAAGAGTTAAGGAAAGATATTACCGTGTCGCATGAATATTGGGTTACCTCCCAAGAAGTGCTAAGTTTAAAGTCTTGACCCGGACGGTAAATACCACAAAATGGCTAATAACCTTTCAAATCATATATCAATAGTCGAAACAAGCGTGGGTCAACAAAATCAAATAAAATTGCCACAATTATTAGACAACTGCACCAAATCGGAAAAATGAACAGACATAACACATCCTCATCCAAGGTTTCCCCGCAAGACAAGCGGGTTTTTCTCGTGGTGCCCACTTGGGCTTCATATGAGTGTCTTGACAAACATTCTTCTCGAACTATGGGTTTCTAGTTCTTGGATTTCCTCCCGGACGATATCGGAGGATCGAGGTTGAGGAGCTCGGAAGATACTCAAGTAATGCCTCAAGTATACTAGGCTCGAGTCCCAAGTTAGGGACTTCTAATGGGGTTACTTGACCATCACTACCCCCAAACTTAGGGTAGTCAGTATTCTCAGATAAACCTCTAACTATTGCTTGAATTTCCGGATCCTCGGAGTCTTTAAAATACTCAAGAGCTTCTTCTAGATCATTACCCCAAACTTAGGGTCAACATTACTCTCCATAAGGCCTAGCACTATGGCTTGAATTTCGAGTGCAGAGAGTCTTTAAAGTACTCGAGAGCTTCTTCTAGTTCAAAAGTTTGGTCACCTAACTGACTTAAGAGAATTGTCTCATCAAATTCATCTAAGGAATCACCAAATAAAGTGTCGTCCCAATTATCCCGAATTAGATCCTGAACTAAAGTGCTAATCATATTCACTTCCTCCAAGTCATCAGAAGGTTGTCTATTAACATTAAAGACATTTAGTTCAGTGGTCATATTACCAAAGGATATGTTCATAAGCACGTTCCTACAGTTGATGATAGCATTAGATGTGGCTAAAAATGGGCGACCTAAAATCACCGGTATTTGAGCACTAGGGTCATGAACAGGTTGAGTGTCTAAAACAACAAAATCCATTGGATAAATAAATTTATCAACTTCAATCAGTACATCCTCTATGACACCACGAGGTACTTTGTGACACCTATCATCTAACTTGTAGGGTCATTTTAGTCGGTTTCAACTCACCAAGACCTAGTCATGTACACATGGTACGGGAGTAGGTTAACACTGGCTCCTAAGTCAAGTAATGCCTTATCAACCATGTGATTACCAATCGTACAAGATATGGTGGGGCATCCAGGGTCTTTATACTTAGGGGCTGTTTGGTTCAGAAGGATTGAACTTACGACCAGCTAAAAGGCTTTCTTATGGACATTAAGCTTACGCTTTCGAGTATAAAGATCCTTAAGAAACTTGGCATAAGCGGCATTTGCCTAACTCGCTTCTAATAAAGGAATATTTATGTTTACCTGCTTAAAAATCTCCATTATTTCGTTGAAAGTCGACTCTCTCTTAGTTGGAACTAACAGCTGTGGATATGGGGCTCTGGGCACAAAATGAGACCTATTGGGAACCACATTGGCATCACTAGAAATTTTATCAATCTCTTGACTAATGGCTCCTTCCAGGGATCATCTTGGGAACTAGAATGGGAACTAGAAGGTGGATCTACGAATGTCCACTATTAGGCATGGCTACCTTATTGTCTACCGTTTTACCACTCCTAAGGGTTGTTATTCTGAGTTCACATGATTGAACTCTTTCTCTCTAGAGGATACTTCATGAATTGCTCTAGTATTGGGTAGTGGTTGACCGGGTAACTTGCCTTTCTCTCTTTCGCTCAAAAACTCGCAATTATACTAACTGATTTTTTAGTTACGAAATAGCTTTGAGAGTTTTCCTGTAAACCTTTCTCAACCGTTTGCTTAAACTCTGCAGTGTTATGAGATAAGATGGTCAGAGACTCTTCTAAGCTCATGATTTTTTTATCCGACAGGTTATGATACTGATCTGGCCCTAAATGGTTCTTAGTATACCCAAAACTTGGGAGAGCACAGGAAATACTAGACTGACCTTGACTCGGCCCTTAGACCAAGAGAAATTCGGGTGGTTTCTCCAACCAGGGTTATAGGTATCGGAATACGGATCAAATCTCTGACGGTTTTCAAACCTAGAGTTGTTATAAAGAGCATGGGCTTGCTCTTCGTATCTAGCATGGTGTGACCCTTGATTCATTTCTAAGGATTCTAGACGCATAAGAATATCCGACCCATAATCAACTCTATCGATCCTATGGATAGGATTTCTAGGTATTTCTGGTTCTCTCATTGAAGCCCATTGACGAGTCTTCTCAGCTAACTCGATGAACTCGTCAAAACATTCATCAGGGTCTTGATGTGTAAATTCTCCACCACTAATTGTTTCTACTGCATACGGGTTTCACTATCAAGGCCCTCATATAAAATTTGGACCATGTGGGATTTTTCAAAGCCGTGATGTGGACACTGGTACAATTCACTAAACCTTTCTACATAATCATGAAGTTTTTCACCTAATTTACGCTTAAAGGTTTGGATAGACTGGCAGAACAGTGCCCATCTTATGGTGTGGGTAGAATTTCTTAACAAATGCCTCTACAAGACCATCCCAGGTGGTAATTGTTTTAGAAGGAATAAAATGATACCACTCTTTGGCTTTATCATAGAGAGAGAAGTGAAACAAACGTAACCTAAGCACATCCCTGGAGACATTCGGATAGTTCATTGTGTCACAAATCATTTCAAAGTCTCTTATGTGGGTATACGGGTTCTCATTCTCTAACCCCCTAAACTTACGATGCAAGCTAATAGTCTCAGGTCTAATATCAAATTGGACCGTAGAAGCTGGTGGAACTATACCTGGGTCACGCACTACCCTAGACGGGTTCAAACGATCCCTAAGGGTTTTTATCGGGACCTCATCATCCTTTTCCTCAACCATTTTGGAAAAAATACAAGTATTAAGGATATTTTCCTCACCGTGAGAAGAACGTCCAAAAATAGGACTTTCTAGATTAAGGTAGTCAAGATTCTTGTTTCCTAAAATATCACTTCTAGGTTTTTCACGCATAAACCGTCCTGTAGTGTCTCTCTTACGTTACGGCATACAAGAATTCAACAAAATGTGCACATGCAAATGCTTTGGGCTAACTAATTTAGGTAAGCTTGGGTTACCTACAACAAATATACCCAAAGGTACGAGGCTGAGGTTTGTGGACTTTTAGCTGGTAACTCCCATAAGGCCCAAGGCACGGGTTCAGCTTACTAATCTACCAGTTTTCCTAAACTCGGTAGTCTGACGAAGATGCAATTGGTGAGTGCAGTGTTATTTTTTTTTTTTATAAATAAAGTACTAAAAATAAACACAAACAAATAAAAGAAAATTACAAGTCCAAAAATAAATTTAAAAAAAAACTACCAAAAATAAAGTCCTTAAAAATAAAATCTTCGGCTTTCTCCTTTTATGGCAAGTCCAACTTTTCAACTTCCGTTTCAAGCAAAACCTGCACAACAAAAACAAAAATACCAAAGACGTAAAATAGAACAAAAAAAAATCTAAAAAAAATAAAAATAAAATATATACAAAACCTAAAAAAAAAAATGCAAAACCTAAAACCTAAACCTAAATACAAGTCCGCGTCGGCGACGCCAAAAACTGATGTAGTTTTGCAAGTGGTAAGAAAAGGTTCGTTGCTCGGACTTGAGAAGTTGTTGATTTTAGGACTTACTTAAATAAAATACTTAAAACTAGCGAATAAAATAAAGGATGATAATAATATTGAGAGATTACTAGGAATCAGGATTTCACCGAACTCTTTTTCTATGGTTCAATTATTAATTCTTTGACAATTATAGCTCCAAAAATAATAGTTATTGACTCTAAATCTTTGCCAAGGTAGATTTTATAAAACATTAATTGTAAATGGTAAGCGTGGATTATCAAAACACCTAAGCTAAGAATAACCCATCAAACTAAATCACAACTAATTAATTTAAAATCATAATTCAAATTATATTAATGCAAAAGTCGTAAAAATAATTTAATAAAATTACCATAGTGTTGAGAATTGGCTTCCTCCGTCATCCCAAATGATTGGGTTTAGCTCATCATGGTAGAAACACGCTCAAAAGAATTTTTCATAGCTCTAAAAAGGTGTTTTTATTGAAGAAATAGTATAAGACAAGATTTGCAACGCTTATAATGATGTTCTGAGGACGTCATCACACAATCCGGGTGTTGCAATTGAACGATTCTGAACGATAAATTAAATGTGTTGCGAATAAAAAAGACGCCTATGCGAGTCTCTGTTCTTCGTGTTCTTGATAACGACACTTCTTTTCTGTCGTCTGCAACTCTTCCTTCTTCTTCTCTGCTGCTGCTGCGATTCTTCTCTGCAGCGTGATTTTCTTCCTCTGCTCTACCCCAAACTCTCGACTCCCCTTCTATGACTCCTCCCAAGCCTATTTATACCCAACAGGGTAATTGACTCTCCTTGAAATCTCTTCTTTTCTTTCCCCAAAAGTCACGGACTTCCCTTGTATTCCTCTCCTCTACGCTGCTTCTACTGGTTTTCAAGTATTCACCAAACCCTCTCCAAGTATATTCGAATCACATGAAAGATATTATTTCCCATTCTTCTACGTAATCTTCCAGAAATAGCCGAATCCATACCCGAGATAATGCACTTCTCCTGTTTTATCGAGATTATGTAAACTTGTTTTTTTTTTCTCTTCAAACCGAACTCTGTAGCACTCCTTTTTCGTATCAACAGGCCCAACCCAATTCAAGTTCGTGACAGAATCCATCAAGACTCGTCCAAATTCTTTCCCAAAAAATCCGAGATACTGTTACATTCACGTGTCGTCTATATATATGGAAATCTTCCCCTTTTCTCGAATCCAAAACAACTACGAGCCCTGTTTTATCTCCAAAAGTCAAATCCAACCAAATCCCGTGAAAATCGATGACCAGAAACCTACAAAATCTCGCCTGAAAATCTTGCAGCAGCGAGAGTATATTTTCCCGCCAAATTTGGTGTTTGAACGTGGAGAAGACAAGTTGCCCCCTAACCAGAGTAGGGGTGCGAATAGCGACTGGATACCCCATATCAACTGGGATGGCCCTTATCCAATGTCCTAGGGTGCAAATAGTAATTTCAAGGGTGCCTTTTAGTAATTAGGCTACTCCTTATCCACTGTTGGGTCCATTTAGCATTCGCCCTCATTTAGTAATTTTCTGCCGCGGTCACTTTTCGAGCCAATTTCTCCGCACATGTTTATTTCTCCCAAAATACCTACAAAGAGATAAAATACCAAAATAAGTACAAAAATGGGTACTAACAATATAGAAAATCGAGATCAAAATAGACACATAAATGCGTCTATCAAATAGCTCATCTGAATCTTCATCTCCTTCCTCTCCTAGAGTATATGTCAATCTTCACAATGATCCGGATATGAATAATTTCTTAGATGGTGAATGTATTCTTCCCCAAAGCCAATCTCAAGATGAAAACGATGGATTTTACCAACCACAACCGGAGGAAGACTATTTGGGTACCCACGTATGCTCTAAACTTAGATAATGTTGGTTGAATTGGTCCAAATTTTCAAAAAAATGTGAATTTGTTAAGTAGATTTGGGCTTGTTCGGTTACCTTGTGTGAAGAACATGTAACCGAACTCATCTGAAAGTGTAGTTCGGTTACTTTTTGTGAACACGCAGGTTACCGAACTCTCAAATAATGGAGGTTTTTTTGAAGTTCGGTTAACGGACATGTTACCGAACTTTGCAAATAGGATTACAGTGTTATGTTCGGTTTGGCCGAAATGTAACCGAACTTTAGGGTATATAAGTTCGGTTAGTTTGCAACCAATAGCTAACCGAACTTATGTAAAATAAGATTTCACATTAGTGTATAAAGTTCGGTTGGTTCGCAAACTTCATACCAACCCACTATCTAACCGAACTTACGTACAATAAAATTTGATTTAGTATACGTAAAGTTCGGTTAGTTGTCAACTTGCTTTACAAGCCGAACTTTGAGTTCGGTTTTCCCGATAAAATTACCATTTAACCAAACCTTAGGGTTTATAAGTTCGGTTAGTTTGCAACCAATAGCTAACCGAACTTATGTAAAATAAGATTTCACATTAGTGTATAAAGTTCGGTTGGTTCGCAAACTTCATACCAACCCACTATCTAACCGAAATTACGTACAATAAAATTTGATTTAGTATACGTAAAGTTCGGTTAGTTGTCAACTTGGTTGACAAACAGAACTCTGAGTTCGGTTATCCCGATAAAATTATCATGTAACCGAACTTATTTCTGATTGCAATTGATGTTGTTCCATTTCTTGTAGATTGAATGTCAACCTATACCAATGGATAATCAACCTTCTCCGGTTGGCATGCTGTTTGAAGATACATCTAATTACTATGTCAATGATTTGGTTTTTGATAAACCTATTGATGCGAAGAATTTGGCTAGAGACCATGCCAAGAAAGCCATGTGAGTATTAGTTTTGAATGGAAAAGAAAGCCGAACTCGTTTTGAAATGGTTTGTGAGAGAAGTGGAGATCCCGATGTTAGTCACAAGAGGAAGGGTTATGTGTATAAAGGAAAGACGACGAGGAAGAACACAAATGCTCAAAGAAAATTAAATGTCCGTTCAAGATAGTATTTAGTAAGTGCAAAAAAAAGAATGGATGGGTTCTATCTATAAATAAGGTGGCGGTGGTCACCATAACCACCCTCGTCCGGATGATCTTGAAGGACATGCAATGGCCGCAAGGCTCACTCCTCAAGAAATGGAGAAAATGGCTAAATTTAGGAGAATGGGAATTTCACCACTTAACATGCTTCGCTTACTAAAGGATGATAACAAGGATAATGTATCATCTTTGACGACCATTTACAATGCAATTGAGACAATTAAAAGGAATGAATGGAAGGATAGACAAGTGATACAACAATTATTTTTTTGCGCTAAAGAGAACGGCTACGCGGTTCAAAATAAGGTAGGTCCGGAAGATGAAATAACGCATCTCTTCATTGCGCATCCGAAGAGTGTTCAATTGGCTCAATCCTTCCATCAAGTTCTTATAATGGATTCCACTTACAAGACTAACAAATACGAGATGCCATTGTTGAATATTGTTGGTCGTACCTCGACGAAGTCACCGTTTACCGTTGCTTTTTGTTTTTTAGAAGATGAGCAAGAACCAAGTTACACTTGGGCGCTACAACAAGTGAAGTCCATATTCGAGATGATGATATCCCCGCGGTTATAGTGACGGACAACGATATAGCATTAATGAACGCAATAGAGAGAATATTCCCATTAGCACATAATATGCTTTGTACGTTGCATATATGGTGTAATGTGATGAATAGGTGCAAGCCTCAAATTTGTCCACCAAAGAGGAAAGCATTTAAAGAGATTAGTAAGCTACCGAAAGATGAACAAGCGGATGCAAAAGAGGAATTCAATATACAATACACTATAAATCACGCTAAATGGGTTGCTTTCTCACGGTGAATGGGAGTCATTGACTTGGTCTCTCACCGAAGAAGAGTATAATCTAAATCTTGCAGCATTTATCGAACATTGGTCTAGCCCCTAATATCCCTAGGATATTGTAACGTATGTGGTTAAGAAATGGTTGGAACCGCACAAAGAGCGCTTCGTTTATGCATTTACCAACCACCATAAACACTTTCGGAATCAAGCGACAATTTTGGTAGAATCGGCTCACCACCGGTTGAAGAAAAATCTTTTTGGATGTGTCGATAATTTTGTGATTGTGTTTAACGCAATGGAGAATTACTTCAACCGAGATTGATAGAATTAAAGAAAAGTTTCAAAAAAGCCGCATCATGAAGTACAAAAGGATTGTACAAAAAGATGGTAACATAAAGAAAATGGAGGAGCTTCGGTTGTTCAAGGGACTCCATTATAATGTTTCACGTGCTTGCATTAAGAGGTTAATGGTAGAGGTGCATTTGATTGACATATGGGGAACCAAGCCGGACGAGGTGTGTGTTTGCAACATGATGAAGTCTATGGGACTCCCTTATCACCATATGATAGTTAAGTATGAACATGGCATAATCCCTCTAAGCGATATAGATCCATATTGGAAACAATTAAGTTTTGTCCCTCCTCCAAAGGGTGATGTCGGAGAAGAGTTTGGTGACAATGAGATGGAAAGAATCGTTATCGAGATGTACCGGGAACATGAACAAACTCGAAAAGCAAATCTTTTGGGATGACATGCGGCCAATCGTTTATCCACACACTTCGGAGAATGTGCACGAACCGAAAAAAGGCAAGGGCAAAGGTAGGTCAATCACCAAAGAAATAAAAAACAAGTAAGAGAATATGCAAAGGTGTTGGCTAAGAGGAAAAGTAAAATGACCCCTTTTACTAGAGATCCTTGTGGGCATGAGCATACCGCGGCGAAGTACCAAGAAGATTCTAAGAAAAGGTCTAGGAATATTATGGAAAAGGGCGAAACAAGTGAACGGGATATGAAGAAAAAAGGACCGATGTTATGCTCGCAACCAACCCCACCTACTCCATCGGAACCTAGCCAACCAATTCAACGAGACGTGAAGCTTAAGGCTCCAATATGCCGCATCCAATAAAGAAGTCGACCAATTGATGATACACCACCTTTTGTTGATAAAAGGTACTTGAAAGAGCTACCTCCATACATTAGAAAGTACGTCATATCCACCGATGACGTCCCTCCGGATGGTTATTGCGGATTCCATGTTGTCGTACAACAACTAGGGCCTTTCACTCAAGGTGCGAAGCTGTATAATGATAATCAAATCACTTATGTCCGGCAAAGGTTGTTGATGAAGCTAAAGGAGAAACCGGAGTTTTACAAGAGAATGTTGTCCGATGGGGATGCTAGTCTCAATGTGCAATTTGTTAGGTATCAAATGCGTCTCCACGGGGGGGGATCCAATCACAATGGATCATTGGATGGGCATGCCGATATGTGGGCATTTAATCGCCGAAGCATTCAATTGCGTGGTTCACTATTTCTCAAAAGGTGCTAGTTTCACATACACTCCGAAAACAAAAATATGTGTCGAGAAACTTAGACGGAGGAGAGTGGTGATTGCGCTTGTTAACAAAAACCATTTTATAGGCCTCCGGTTAGAAGACGATTGTCCACTGCCTCCGATATGCGGAAACTCTTATTGGCATGGATTTAACGCCGACACAATGTTGGGTTGATGCATTATGTACGAGCATAACATGGAGATGTGGAAAACTTTGAAGGATTCGGAAAAAATCATACACGAAGGTTCAATTTCCCTTGCGGATGATTAAATGTACCATTAATTAAACTAAGTATGCTTTGAACATCAACATAAGAATCAAAGATTGTGTTTTTTGGAATTAGGTCTTATTTTTGGGTTATGCTTTGAACATTTTCATAAGAATAAGAGACTGTTATTTTTGGAACTTTTTTTTTCATATTGGAACTTAATTACATGACATCACCGAACAGTGAGACATCAAGACTTAAGTTCGGTTAGGAAATTAGAGGACATTGCCAAACTAAAACTAAAGATACATAACATTTAATATCCGAAACGCGTTATGAAAAAGTCTTTAAGGATGCGGAAATGATCTTCATATTTGAAATCCTTTCTCTTCCATCTTCGCCATTCGTTTTTTTATGTTAAAATGATTTCGGCAAATCCTTCACCCCTAAGTCGATACCGCCTTATAATACGAAATAAAACCATAAATTCCACAACTCTATGTCTAATATTTTCGAATCGAATGAACAAAGCTATATGATCACGGTTATGAGGGTTTGTTGTGTCGGAGCCGAATTTCTCATGAATTTCCCCCCAATAACTTTGAATCATAATACCATTCATTCTTCGTTCTTCACCCCTCTTTGGATAGTATAGTATGTAGTTTCTGCAAAAAGATAGATCTTCATCTAGAGTAAATTTAGGAGTAGTAGCTGTCATTTTTAAAAGATTTTGAGACAAAATGTTAACTATGAGACACATATTTATACCACTGAGGTGTATAACGGCTATAAAAATAGCCGTTACTTGAAATTAGTGTCATTCAAATTTCAAAATACATAGTTCGGTTACATAAGAAATGCATCGACAAAACCGAACTCACAGGTTCGGTTGGTTCTGTAAATCTAAGGTAACCGAACAGTGAAAACCACCAAACTACAAAGTTACAGTGTAATGTTCGGTTACCTGGTAAATCATAGCAAGTAACCGAACTTAGGAAAATTATGTCTGATTTTTGATCTCCACATTGTAATGTTCGGTTACCTGCAAAATAATACCAGGTAACCAAACATTACACTGTAACTTTTGAAATTTTGTTGTTGTGAGTTCGGTTAGATTGTAAAAATTGCAGTTAACCGAACTAAAACTACACAAAGGATGGATTATGAACCCATAAGTTCGGTTACCATCCTTTTCTGTAGGTAACCGAATACAACTCCGTAACTTCTGAATTTTTTTTGTAGCTGAGTTTGGTTAGATTTCAAATTTGAGAACAAACCGACCTTAAGAACATCAGAGTTCGGTTAGATTTCAAAATCTGCGAACCAACCGAACTTGTGGACCACCAAGTTCGGTAATCTGCATAATAATACAAGGTAACCAAAAATTACACTGTAACTTTTGAAATTTTCTTGTTGTGAGTTCGGTTAGATTGCAAAATCTGATAAACAACCGAACACTGGAGTTCGGTTGGATGCGAAAATTGCAATTAACCGAACTAAAACTACACAAAGGTGGATTATGAATCCATAAGTTCGATTACCAAACCTTTTAACGAGTTCAGTAACCGAATACAACTCTGTAACTTCTGAATTTTTTTTGTAGCTGAGTTCGGTTATATTTCAAATTTGAGAACAAACCGAACTTAAGAACATCCGATTTAGGTTGTTTACGAGATTTAGTCTACTAACTGAACTACCTAATTGTTTCTTAAAAATTTGAATGTAATGAAACACTTAACCGTCAAATAGCCAAACTAATCCCTTAAAACACAAATTAAAAACCAAATTGTCATTTACTAATCCACATAACTAAATGTTGGAAGCACACGAACATAAGAAAATAAACTACCAAATCCGCAATAAAAAAAGTCTTCCAAATATAAGGAAACAAACTACCAATCCGCAATAAAAAAGTCTTCCAAACATAAGAAAACAAAGTATTAAATCCACAATAAGTTTTCTAAACATAAGTAACCAAAGTACTAATTGTTGCAATCACTCATTTACCACGACCACTATGAGAAACTTTTCTACTCTTGCATTTAGGAGATTTAGGTCGTCCTTCGTCACTAGGAGTGTCATCTCCACTGCTTTGTTGTTCAACCATCCTACTTGAACCTTCCCCTTCTCGGCGACTCCTCTTGACGGCATGGTGCCGGCTTGGATCAACTTTGGCTTGTATCGACAAGGTTGGGATTAAAAACATTAGTTATTTGGTTGTAAAGGTCTGTTTGTTCTCGAGTATCCATCGGCTCTCCACTCCGGATTTTTGCCATCATTTTCTTCAACAATTTAGCACTTGCCTTCACCTTTTCTCATCAAAAACATAAGTAACTATTATTTTTCAATACTTCATAACATTTTGAAAAACAAAAATAAGAGTAAATATCTTACCGCCGAATTCCACAAGATCAAGGCCTCATCACCACACATAGGGGTATGCTTCATAGTTTTCTTAGCCTCTTTCTCCATTGCCGTCGCTTTTGCTTTATCAGCACGGGCTTGTTGGACACTTCTTATTACACGATGATGAGAAAAATGTTCATACCATTCCATATATCCCTCGTCAGCGGCATTTGGCTCATCAAACGAATCTTATAACTCTTCAACTGGAACAAGATAATCCACAAAGTTCTTCCAGTGGTCCACTAATAGAGCAGATCGTATTTGGGGGAGAAATTCTTCTCGGTGTTCTTAGTTCCCTGCTTCTTCACCTTGAAGTTGAAGTTTTCCACTTGTGGGACACTTTGGACACAAGAAAGTTGTCTTAATACTCTTCGAGGATTATACATTGTACAACCTCCAGGATGAAACGGTCCATTATACGCCGCAACAGTGAGAAATCAATAACCTCAACATCCTCCTTGTATTCATCTCGATGCAATGGTGTAAGGATGGAAAACCACATCTTCCACTGTTAACTTATCCAATGTCTCCCTCAACTCCAACACCTTTTTTTTTCTTATTCTTTTCCTGTGAGTTCAAAAATTCATATTTACCAACTGTAGGCTTCCCATAAGGCCAAGGAGTGTGATCATGAGACAATTGCAGTTTAGGGAAGTGGTCGTACACCCAAACCTATAAGAAGAGGCAACAAATAATACATTCGTAATATGATTAGTATCAATACACATTCATTCACTTATATATTGAAACACACAAACGATAATTTAACGGGGTACCTGAACAAGGGTATATAAGCCTCCAAAATATAGACTCTTAAGCCTCGAAGCTTTTCTGAGTTCCTCTTGAACGAATGAAAGAACCGCAATGCCCCAAGAGTAGTTGTTCACCTCATTCAGGGGGTCCAATTGCTGGAGGTAATGAGCATTTACCACGTGACCTGAACTTTCAGGGAAAAAAATGGTTCCTAGTTGATATAACAAATAAGCAGTCACATGGTGCTTAATCTTCTCCTCTGTCATCACCAACTTTCCCTCAGCAACCAAATCTTTCGTCCCTGAAAACTCATCAAACAAGGTTTTAAGCTTGATCTTTTTCAACTTCTTCTTGTACGTGCGGTCTTCCTCAAACTCATTATACTCATCACCTTCCTTAGGCTCTTTGTTAGCTCGTCTAAACTCACATTGTGCCTTTTTATCGCTCCATCCTAGAACCTTTCGACTAGCTTTTCAAGAAGTTCATAACTCATCGAGGGATCGTAGCCATCTCGAACACTTATTCCTGTAATTGGTAGGGCTGTGATTCTAAAACAATCATCCGGAGTTATTGCCATCTCACCAAAAGGTAGATGAAAGGTATTCGTCTCTGGATAAGACCTCTCGGCAAATGCGAAGAATAAATGTGACAAAGATCAAATTTTTGGTGCGCATGTTGTATCCCATTCCATAGTACACAATCAAATACCGCTGCGGACCTCATCACACTCATTTTCTATATTCCATATCTTGTTCTTTTGACGTTTCAAAACATGAACAACATTATTATGATCCTACAAATAATACATCATATCTTATATACTAATATATATACAAAAGAACAATATATGTCAAAATATAATAAAATGACTGAGAAATCTTGATGGTTAAGATTGAACCATACCTTTGTCGCAAAGATCTTGGCAGCCCATGAGTTTTTGTAGCCCATCAATACCTCCCCTCCATCTCTTGGAGTACCATAAGTTGGCATCTTTGGCGTCAAACACAAATTGTCATCAGGAATGTATGAATATCCAGCACAAGGATTTTTAGGCGTCTTTATAGGTTTCTTTCGCACTATTTCTACTTGTGCCTCTTCCTCTTCGTCTTCCTCTTCATCCAAGTCCTCCTCTGATTCATCATCATCCTTATCTCCATCTTCCTCATCTTTGTCACCCTCATTTCCTCCTCCTTTAGCTGGTTCACCATCATCATTGTCACCATCATTTCCTCCTCCTTCAACTGGTTCACCATCATTGGCACCCTCATTTCCTCCTCCTTCAGCTGGTTCACCATCATTGACACCCTCATTTCCTCCTCCTTCAGCTGGTTCACCTTCTCCACCTTGATGATGTTCTTGACTGCCCAACCCTTCTACGATCTCTTCATTAACTTGTTGGATTATGTTGTCAATATTATCTCTATTAACACCATCTTGGATGAAAACACACGGTAATAACCCACCTCTATACTTAGCATTTTTGGTTCCACGGTTACCGGCATCACAATGTACTTTGCCTCGAGGCGTGGGAGTTCTAAGATCTTCCAGTAAATGTTTGTTTGATTTTTTGCCTCTTCCAGTAATCAAGAAAACAAAAGATATTAGCTTAACCGCTAAATGATTCACTAAATCGAGATGCAACATAAGGGTTCTCGGCGTAAGGTTTGGTTAATAGCAAAAGTTCACGAAAAATAGGCCAACTCTAATTTTGTGTTCCACAAGATAGTTCGGTTACCAAAGGTTTTTCTGAACAAACCGAACTCAACATTGGTCAATATTAATGAAGAGTTCGGTTTGTCAAGGTTTTTTGCGAACAAACCGAACTCAACATGTATGCAACTACTGAAGAGTTGGTTTTGTCAAGGTTTTTTGCGAATAAACCGAACTCAACATATATGCAACTCAACATAGTTGGACAAGTTCGGTTACATTGAAACTTAACATATTGGGAAAAATAGCATAGTTCGATTACATTGATTTTTTTCTTTTTTCGGTAAAGTTCGGTTACTAAATAGTTTTAGATTTTTTATGCGAACAAACCGAACAAAATAGCACAGTTCGGTTACATAAAAACTCAAAATAGCGGGCAAAATAGCAGAGTTCGGCTACATGTGGGGAAAAAATTGTTGTAAATTTGGTTAAGTTCGGTTAGAAAAAAGTCGTAGGCTTCTTTGCGAACTAACCGAACTGGAAGTTCGGTGAGCTAGTTTTCAATCCTATAGTACCGAACTGTTCTTCGTGTTCTTCCTTTCAGGGAGTTCGGTTAACAAACTAGGGTTTTTTAAAAAAATCGTCCTAACCGAACAATGCAGTGTAACTGCCATTTGAACCCTATTTTGATGATTTCTATTCAATTGAAGCAATGAAAATCAAATTAAAAGTTATGGGTTTGTTGGAAAATACCTGCGGATTGGTCCCATGGCAGAATCAGGCTTCGACTTGCGTCTTTGATACTCGATGATGCCTCTAACTTCCGATTTCACTTCTTCCTCAATTTGAACTTGTTTCTGATGTGCTAGATGTCCTAATGGGGGACCTGTTCCTGTGAGTCTTTTGGTTTGCTTTCGAAGAACCATTCTTATAGTCGATTGATTAATCGACGGTGAAAATTTTATGAATCGACGATTAATCGATGAAGACGATGTTGAAAGGAAGAAGAAGAAGAAGAAGAAGAAGAAGAAGAAGAAGAAGAAGAAGAAAAACTTGTTTGGGAGGCGGTAGGGTAGGTCTGATTTTTTTGTTTTTGTTAATAGATTATATTAGGTTAATAATCTAAAACCGTTTTAGTGATAATCTTAATTAGGGTTTGGGGGCAAATTAGTAATGTCCACATTTTAGGACATCCCTTATAAATGTAGGGTAGATGGCCTTATAAAAGAATGGTCCCCAAAAAAAGGCTGGTCCCCAAAAAAACGGTTCTTTCTAAATTTGCAAGAAGCCCATCTATTTGTGAGCCATGTTGAGTGGGAGCTGGGCCAGGTGGTTCATCAGCATTAAAGAATGTAGAAATTGACGTTTAGTCCCAAAGTTACTGGGCTTGGGACGCTTTAGTCCACTCATCTTAGGCCTAGTACTCTTTAGTCCAAAAAAGCCCCGCCTCCAATGGTTTAGTCCAAATATGGACGAGTTAGTCCAAAAGTAGTTCACGATCCCGATTTTCTGTACTGCCAATATCTAGTAACTACCCTTGAACCGATTCCAGATATATAATCAGGATTTGAAATCGAAAATTTCAGATCTCAAACATGAACTCAAGACAGGGAGCCGGTGAGAGAAGTATTGAGGAGGCGATTTAACGATTTCGAGAGAATTTGTTGTAATTCATCGTTTCTTCAACATAATTCAACTTCAGGTTACCGATGAAGTGTTTTGAAATTGATTATTTTTGATCTCAGATTTGAATTCACGACAGATTCAGAGATAGATCGATCCACATATAGATTTCAGAGGTGATTTAACAGATTTATAGAGGTTAGGTTGGATTTTATCGTTTTCGATATTTAACAAAATTCAACCTCAGGTTAGTTTTGTTTTTGCTTCATCGTTGAATTTCGTTTCTGATATTTAGTTTTTTTGATTTTATCAGTTGATGATATGAATTCGATCTGTTACATCTTATTGTTTGTATGTTCTTGATTTGATTTTTGTTATATTTTAGCTTTTGAGTTTCGTTGAATGATTTTGATTACTTTTGATTTTGGTGTTATGTTGCATGATATAAAATCGAACTGATATTAGATCGTAGGCTTTTGGTTTATTCAATTATGTGTTCTAGTAATATTCTGAAGCTTATATCTTCGATTAATCGATGGAGTATCTTTGATTTTAGGTTTGCTGAAATTTGATTTTTGGCTTCAATTAAATGTGTATTTTCCTGTACACTGTTCAAGTTTTAGGTTGTGAAAATCTGAAACTATTATTATTTCTTTTGTTATATGTAGGGGTATCAAATATGTCTGAGAAGTTTTTAATCAGTTTTTATTGTGATTAAAAACTAGGCTCATTCCCGGATTTGCTTGATGTGTACATACTTGTACACATGTTTTATCTGTGATTCTGCAACCGTGTGTACATTGTTGTACACATAGATTTCCTTAAGTGTACATTGTTGTACACATGTTTTATCTGTATTTCTTCTATATTATGTTTTGATTTTATGTTTTGTGTTTTTATTATCTTAGTTTGAAGGTTATGAAGAAGAACTATGAGAGAAGGGTAGAAGTTCTTGAGAATTTCAACACTAGGCTCACTCCCGTATACGAGGCTATACTAAAGGAGAACATCGACATTGGTCGTACTTGGACTATTGTTGAGTCCATGGAAAGATTGTATGAAGTTAAGTCTCCCCGGTCTCATTCTGTAGATCTATTGGATAGAACTTGTATGTGTCACAGGTGGCGAGTAAATGGTTTTCCTTGTGCACATGCTTGTGCTGCAATTCAAGCTACGAGGGAGGACATTTATTCATTTGTTGAGCCATACTTCACCACTGAATGGTACAACAGGACATACCAGGAGATCATCTTGCCAATCCCCAATTATGAAAAGTCGTAGTCTTATGATCCTAGTGATAGGATTATTGCTCCTATTCCTGTTCCTCCACCTGGTAGACGAAAAGCACAACGTTTCAAGAATGCTTGGGAGAAGAAAAAGAGGCATACGATGTGCACAAAGTGCTTCACCCTTGGTCACCACAACAGAGCTACCTGCCCCATGCTTTGATGCTTTTTACTATGTTTGATTTGTTCAAAAGATTATATGTTTTTGATTTTTACTTTTGGTAATGTCTTTTCATTTTTCTAGGCGTGGATAATTAGTTTCAGAGTCGTGTACCATTATGTACACCTTCCCGTGCACTTTTCTTACTGTCTTTTTACATGTGTACAATTATGTACACCTTGTTGTACAATGGATGCTACTAGTTTATTTTGTTTAGTAATATTCTATCTTTTCGGTTTCTAATGCTATTAATCGTGGTTTTATTTTTGTTGTTCAATGATTGATACTAGGTTATTACTTTTTCTATTCTATGTTTCACACGGTTCATGTGTACCATTGTGTACACCTTCTGCACCATTTCTGTCGATTTTCTACTCTGTCGAAACTCGTGCACAATCATGTACACCTTAATATTTCCTAACCTGTAATACACACCTTAGATACTTGACACAAGTCTATTTTCAAAACATCAATATTGAAACCAATAAAAAGATTAATTCAAGGTCTTTTATAATAGTGAAATATTGATAAGTCTTAAACTCGAAAGTTGAAAACGAAATTTAAAATGTTGTCTGAAGATTAAAAATGTATAGAAGAAATTCGTAAAGTGATCTTGTATGAAGATTAAAAACTCTTCTTCCTCTTCAATAATTATTTTCCTATATTCTTGCGCCACTCCTTATGCTCCTCATCCTTTGCTATATCCCACACCTTTTCATAATTTCCAACTTTTTTCAGCATCTTGGCCACCAATTTTAATCTCATTTGCTGACAAATGTCTTTGGCCCTCTGCTGATCTCTTTCCATCCGTTTAGTTATCTTCATACTTCGTTTCATAAAGTAACATGTGTATATTATGAAGTCTAGGTTGATTCCTTGTGAAGGGCATGGCATGTTATACTTGACATAGTACTGCAATTACGTTGGAAAACAAAATGAATTAGGTTCACCTTAATCAGACAACTAACAAGCATGTACACTACTACGAAAAACTAACAAATCAAACATTGTAGACCTGAAAACATACCGTATATCCATGTATGATGTAGGTGTACATCTATGTACACACCTAAATAAATCTAACAATCAACAATTAACAGACCATGTGTCAATCATAGATGCATATTGGTGTACATCTATGTACATAGCTAAATAAATCTAACAATCAACACTTAATATATGCATATTGGTGCACATCTATGTACACAGCTAAATAAATCTAAAAACACATAGAACACGCCATGTCAATTAGGTTTACAACTATGTACACAATATTAAAGTAGCTATATATATATATATATATATATGACAAATTGTTTTGAGAAACTTACACATGCAGTAGCACTCATAATTTCACATCTCAGGTACAAAAATAGACAAATGGGAATAAGAAAAGAGAAGCATAACACATAATACTCATACAAAAATCTTTGGTGTACAAACCAAGTACAATCGATATATCACTACAAGCAAAAATGTAACAAGAGCAACAATAATTCCCATACAACAGGCCATATATCACTATACCATCATGATGGTGTAAAAACACAATACACTCCTACGAAACATCTTTAAAACACACACAACATGCCATGAATCACCGCAATAGAATGCTTGTGTACAAATATGTACACACAACCGAAATGAAACAACTCCATAACACATATAACATGCTATGAATCACATATAACATGCCATTAACTATTAAACCACTCGAAAACTCACATAACATGACATGTTGGTTTACAATCAGTACACACCAAAGAACAATTCCCATAAAAATTGCTCAAAATTAGACATAATCGGACATGAATCACTACAACAACATGTTGGTGTACTAGTATTTACACACCAAAGAACAATTCCCATGAAAATTGCTCAAAAATGACATAATTGGACATGAATCACCGCAACAAAGATAGTGGTATACTAGTATCTACACACCAAAGAACAAAACTCATGAAAATTGCTCAAAAAATGACATAATCGGACATGAATCATCGCAATAGCATAGTGGTGTACTAGTATGTACACACCACCACAAAACTCATGAAAATTGCTCAAAAACAGATAATCGGACATGAATCACTTTGCAAAAGCATAGTGGTGTAAAGATCCATACACATATACATGAAATCTCATAAAAATTGCTCAAAACGAGACAGAACCGGACTTGAATTGTTACCTCTTTTTTTTTTTAACGAGATGTTGAAGGCTTTGAAGTCTTTGAAGGATTTGAAGTCTTTGATTTCTTCTTAGGTGGTGATGTTTTTGAAGTTTCTCGTATGAAATTGATGTTGAATCTTGTAACTCTCTTCGATCTCGTCCTTGGTACCAGTGCTATCGATGGAGTTGGGGATGAAATTGATGTTGAATCTTTTAATGCGACTTTGATCTCGTTCTTGTTGATGTTGATTTTTGAATTTCTTCTACCGCAATCGATGGATTTTCTTCCTGAGTTGATGTTGAATCTTCCCACTTGTTGGTGTTGTTTTTGTCTTTGAAACTACTTTTTTTTTTCCTTTCAACATGATGTTACTGATCTTCGTATTTATCTTGGTGTTTTGATTAGGGTTTGATTAAACGTTTCCAATGATTTGAAGAATTTTTCTAGGATTTGTCAGCAAAATTTCTTCTGAAGTTTTTCCTCTGGTTTTAGAATGCAAAAGCAAAATGTGGAATTTAATGTTTTGTCCGTTACGCAGTAGTTTTTAATCAGTTTCTTTTTGAATCAAACGTGTCGCAACCACGTTCATTGTGTCGCTTACAAAGCGATTCAATTCGGCGCACGTGTGCTTTATTAAAAGCGTGGGAAGGATAGCAGCGTCATTACACAATTCTTGGATTAAATTGTACCTAGTCAACTAGGTCTGGACTATTGCGTATTATTTGAGTCGGTTTTGGACTAAACCGTTTTTTTCCCTTAAAGAATTTCAAACGCGCAACACCAAGAACTAGAGCTAGGAGAATGAGGAGACCCGTGAGAAGAAGACCATATAACCATGGCCCTTCAAAAATATATATTAATTCTTCAACAGATGTATACAGCAGACTGGCATATGATATATCTATCAGCATATGCAAGGACAAGGAGTTTCAGCAACACCACCTGTTACGAGAAATAACAGGAAGCTTAGAAACAGCCTGCGAACTAACCAACCAGAGAAAGGAGGGCTAAAGGAGTTTCCTCTTTAAGCAAATTCAAAACATTTTTGCTAATTCTAGTAGGAATATAAGACGACGGCACTAGCAATAATACCTCGCACAGTTATGTACAGGGCACAATGTGGATTGCTGAAGCTGGAAAGGAGGGCATTGCTGACAAAGGGCATTTTTATAGGCGCCTGCAATAATTGGAATCACCTTCTATATTAGAAATTTTGATTTTGAAAAAGATACAGCAGTACGGTGTTTCTAGCATGAGTTTCAACAATTCAACCAGTCAAACGGGAGACAAACACTTGATCTGAAAAAGAATATCTGATATCTAAAGAAAGCGCGCATCATAGAGAGTACCAAGCATCCTCACAAAACGTCTCGAAAGCCCTTTTGGACAAGCTTTTCCTGTTATACACTTTCCCCGTCAAGACCATTATCTCTACTTATTCTCCACTGTCACAAACACAATTCCTTAATTTGGGTTCTGGGAACATAAGAATTTAAAAAATCATCAAAACAAGTTAAGGAAAGCTAGCAGACATACGTTTAATAAGATGCATAGTTTAAATGAACATTTCATCAGATCACCACATTAAAAATACACCAGGGACCTTACATTAAAAATACACCAGGACATCTAAGTCACTTCTATCTATTCATGGAGTATATTGGCTTGTTCAGCTGAGGTCTGAGAATAAACCATGTCCATACGCTTACCAATGATACCACCGCCACTAGTATAGCCATTGAAGAGCATTTCCACTTCCACTACCAAGTTCACAAGGAAAATCAGCATTTCCAAATACAACACTGCCGGTGGCAAAAAGTGCCATGACCACCACCATCTGTCACTCCATTAGCTCAAAACACCTCCTGTGCAGCCTGCACTACAATAAAAAAAAATTGTTAATTAATTACTTAATATTCTGTTTATCTTTTATCGGTGAAGTCAGACAAATACTCGATATGTAACAACAAAAGGAGCAAAAAATAGACAAAGAGTACCGGGTGTAGAGAGTGGCCCATCCTTACTTCATGGTAGAAGTAAAGGTTGCCCCTCCAGAAAAGATGTCCGAAATTCAAAAATAATGGGCAAATAAAAATGCGCCCAGTCTCACTATGTCTCTCACCAACAGCAGTCTCTATAGTGGTGATAAAGAAATTTTGCCTGAAACCAGAAATCTTGTCATTCAATCACTTCGCCGTCGCAAATGGCAGCTGTGACAACTTTTATGAAGAAGCTCGGAAGCAATGTTTGGAAGAGAACAAGAGATGTTTTGAGGTAAGTTCCATTCCACCCTAAACTGAAAAAAAGGAAGACACTTTTTTTTTCCCTTTAATAATAACACACATGGTTTCTGTTTCTTCATTCCAATCCAAAACTTTTTAGCTTCTTTTGTTAATTTATAAAGTATTTGCTTTGCTGCACTCTTGATTTGGTAACTTTGAAGGTAAACCCAGAAAGGTTTTTCATTCCTTCATAAATGACCCACCATCTACCCCAACTTGTTTGGGACTAAAGGCTTGGTTGTTGTTGTTGCATAAATGACCCCACTTAAGTAAATAATCCCAGAGATGTGTTTTTGGTTGGAAGAATTGGATTCCAAGGAATTGAATTCAAATCCAAAAAATAAGTGTTTGGTTGAAGTAATTCAATTACTCTTGTTTTGACCCTGGAATCCAATTCCATTGCGCACTATTAAAGCACATCTTTTTTAACTTAGGTTAAAGCACATTAAAGCAGAAAAATTGTGCAAATGACAATAGAAACATGGTCCCAGAAGTTACTTGTCATAGAAACAGACGAGAGAAGAAATAACATACCCATTACAGATGCACTTATGCTCCAGACGGTTGGACAACTACAGCTCTCATGCAGTGAACATGAACAACACTTTAATGAGACCTTTGACAGAAAGGTCTTCAACGTGGCAGATCTGCAGACAAAAGCAAGCAAACGAAATAGGGAACAAAAATTAAATATTTCAATATGTTTAGACAGGCTAAACAAAAGCATAACTCTTCATCCACAAAATATACACCTGAAGAGTGAATGGCAAGGAAGACTTCACCTTAAGATCAATAGGTTGAACATTCAACTGGGCAATGTTGAATTTTACAATAGAGTCCTGGTGTGCTAAAAAAGTACAGGAAACATGATATGCACAGGTAACCAAGTCAAAACCAACATAAGATCAATAGGTTGAACATTGAAAGGAAAGCACGCCTTGGCTTCAATTGGGAAGTAAAAGTAGATTGTCAAAGATCTTACATTTCATTAGCAGTTGCATTCTCTGAAGGGTCCTGTAAAACAGATCCTGGCCAAGAGAAAGGAAAACTTTAGTTAATCAAAATTTGAGAACATGGTAGATCAGAGTATCAACAGAAATTTTTACTAGAATGTGGTCAAACATTATTCTGCAAAACAAATATTCAATATAAAAATATACAAAATGCTCAAGTGAGGAAGCTCAGTTAGCTCCGGATAGGTTCCATACTTTAATTTATTTTTTGTTTGAAATTAATAGAATGGACCCAGTGAAATACCGTATCGATAAGAAATAACCGATCACCCATAGCAAAGAAATGATTAAAGAGAGACAGCTTACATTGATGCTATGAAACAGAGATATAATAAGACGTGCTTCAATCAGATCTCCAGGTCCAGTTAAATTTAGTTAACCTTGTCCATGAACTCCCAGATTTGCATTGGAGTGTATCACATAAGAGTTCTGGGAAGATATGGATTGTGTTAATCATCTGGGAAGATATGGTTTAGCACTACTACAGACATGCTCCTAATATGGCTGTATAAAAACAATCCAATTCCATTCCACAACCATCAATGAGCAGTTCTAATTTCCACATTAGGAGCACTATTACAGACATGCCTAGAGCACCAAAAACCTAAATTTGATTAGCAGGGTAAGTTAATTTCTGATTAACAAATTGGACAGTGAAATATTTATGAAAGATGTGAAATTGTCGGAATGCTACAACAGCACAAACAAAAACTAAGGAGATGTGAGTATGAGTGACATCATTCAGGAGAGATAAAACAAACAGCAGCGCTAAACTTAGATAAGTTTATTTGCTGAAATATAAGTATACTCCAAATCTAGCTCCGAATAGATCTCTTTCAAAAAGGACTATTGTGCATTCAGGATTGGCATGTAAGATTTCACAATCATATAAAATTTAAGAACAAGTGATAACAGAAATCCATTATATGTACCCAAGGCAACTTGGCCCAAAAGTAAATTGATCAAATAAATGCTTTCACAGAGTAACTTGTTTCTCATTCCACATGCTCTTTAGAAAACAGACACATTATACTTTTTATACTGTCGACCACTTCTCTATCCTGTTTACGGTGGTTACTCCTTCTAAATGATAATACAAAAAAAAAAAAGTAAAATTCGGAAAGATGAAACTTGGATGAAGAAACTACAGTGAGGTGGCAGAAAGTAGTGAATGTATCACCAGCATGGAGAAGAAACTACAAGGAAGTGCAAAATGCATAGGCAACAAGTTACTCATCAGAAATTCATCTGTCATGAGTTCAAACTCCGAATATGAATAATGAACTATTCAAATACCAACACTCCAACTCGCGATACACTTAGCTCCACTACATCATATATTCATAGAAGAAGAAAAAAATGATGCTAAATCCATTAGCAAGATTATACATATTGTTATCCCAGAACTAAAACTGTTACCCCAGAATTAAAACGAAAGTGAGAATGGATCAACAGGGAATCAGTTTAAAATGATGCTAAGTCCACTGCTCTTCCTAAACCAGACAGTTGATTGTACTGAAAGAATGTCAATCAGTTTGTTTTGTTGTTGGCAACTTGGCTTTGCACATTTTTTATACTGAATCAGCACAGGGGAGGCAAACAGATCATTTTCCAACAACACTATTCTTTTCATTTCTTTTGTCTCCATTTCTCAAGATAGGGAACACAATCTACAGCTAGCAAAATCTGGAATTAGTATTACTAAATGTTGAGAGTAGATGGCCTTCCATTTAAACATAACAGATCCTTTGATGCAAAATATAACAAATGACCTCAAGTGCAACATTAGTACATTGCACAACGCTTAGTACCAGGCGTACCTGAAAACGACTCCAAATCAAAGGACCAGCAGCCCTAGCATGGTCACAAACATAGACATTTGTCCAACGTGGCTGATTAGGAAACTCGAGAAGAAGTGTATATGTTTGAGTTGACATGTTGAGATGAGATTGCAAATAAATGGCTTTGGAGAACAGCATCATAGAGCATACCAGCAGCACCAGAATTTTCTGGGAAACTATATCTTCTTCTTCCTCTTACAAATACGAACTCAGGAGTTTGTAATTGACATAACCTACGTTTGATGACCACCAACACCTCCTTTGGCTAAAACACTCCTATTAACTACAAGAAACCCTTTGACTGCAATTTCAGTCCGCCACCGCCATCACCACCAAAATTTGTCTCTTTACGAGATGACCCACCTTTACTACCATCACTCCAAAGTTTATCCAAGGCAGACCAATCCCCAGACACTCTTGAACTTTGGTCTTATCAGTTAAGCACGAAGTACCTCTTCCACCATAACCACCACCTGCATCTGGAAGTCCTTGTGGTGTACCACTAGTCTGTGGAGGTAGTTTAACTCCAAAACCCACTGTGTTTATATATATGCATTTGCTGAACTGAGACCAAACATTCCCGCCATAATCAACAAATTTGGATCTTAATTAACACATTCATCCATTTGTTAGACAACTAACCGAAAACACCAAATCCGGAAATCATCAGAATAACCAAAAATACAGCTAAAATTCTTGAACTCTGGATTAATTGATTCGAAGAAGAAAAAAAGGGTAAAAGAGAGAGGAAGAAACAAGAAAGGGGAAAAGGTGTATAATCGGGGTGGGGTGGGGTGGGGTGTTATGGTCACGAGAAGCAACTAGTGCAGGGTTATAGATGCTAATCTGGTACAATCAGGCTCTTGATTAGGACTTGCCTAAGACCATCTAGGCTCAATCCAACTGCAGTTTGATCTTTCCTTTGTATCATGAAAATCTTGTGAGGAATGTTGATTACCCCCAACAAAATGATACCTGCATGTATCAAGAGAATAGTATAAAATTCTTTCGCATTTTAATCTAGGGAAGTACATATTGTTCTCCATGCAACTGCGAGGGGCGACTGCTGAAAAACTGGATGTATAGCTGATGAACAATGCATGCTTTCCCAAACTGTTCAGTTTTACCCAAACCATCTCTGAATCATCCCATCTATAAACATCTATGGATTTTCCGCTCTGCCCTAAATTCACTAGCAAAAGCTTTTCATCACACTCCACCAAATAACTTGGATAAAAACCACTGAATTGTTTCAAAGACTTCGAAAGTACTATCCAACTGGAATCACCTTCATTAAAAACTCCTAACATTCCATTATAATCTAAGCAGTAGAAAGCTCCGTTAAAGAAAACCGGGTTGTTAATACACGGCATAAAGTTATCCATACACAACATGATTTTTCCTTCAGTGGAGTCTACTTGATAAGTGAATTTATGAAAATTCCAACCAGTTGCTCTCTTTCCCGGTTCAGTGACCAAAAAAGATATCTCATTGGCATCTACCATTTCCCACCAGTTGGAGATAGCAATCACCACACAATCACAAGAAGTAGGTACCGACGAGAATGACATTCCACCAAGTACATGATCATCAGGTAAATCTGGAAGATGGATCGTCGCTCTTGTGAAAGGATTGTAGCAGAATACTTTTTTTTTTCCGTTAGACAGTAGAAGCCATCCACCTTTTGAAAAACGGATCGTAGCACCTACAAGCAATTGATCCGATAGTTTCATGATGTACTTGTCATTATTATGCAACGGGTCCACAATATTGCAGATGGTCTCTTGATTAGCTTCCAAGATAGAAATCAGCCATGGAGATGAATATGTAGTTGCTGTGGTCCTTGTAGAAGCCGATATTCGGTTCAATGCAGGGAGAAAAGTAGAATTTTGTTTACAGGCTACACGAAAATGAATGTAATCTACTGGATGGAGAAATCTCGCTATCTCCTCTGTACTGTCATAATCAGCAAGAAAATCCCACTGTTTTGATGCTTCTATTTCTGCTCCACTATTATTTACCCTGCTCATGTTCTCCTCCTCTATGCTGGTTTCAGTTGTATCTTGGCTTACTAGAAGATCTGTTATTCTTCTCCTCCTTCCAGCAACTTGCCTGCCAACACAAAAAAATCCATAATTAGAAAACCAAACAAATAAGAATGTACTTTAAACACAATGTAGTTGTGGTTGCATTGCTGCTATGTGTACCTGTTTTCTGTTGTAGGCATCATGATCCAAGTGGGCAGAAACCAGGGAGTTGGAAGCTCCAAACACGGCAAGATAACTGTGGTAGCATTGTCTTCTACTTCAAATGTGTACAAGGTTTGATCTTCGGGTAATATATAAAACAAGCAACCCCTTTCAAGACCCATATCAGCTGCTGAGCAATATGCACTGGAAGTTGAAATACACTTTCTAGAGGTTAAGCCTAACGTGTCCATATTTGTGCACAAGAAGAGAACATGATCATCCAAAGACTTCAACAAAACCCAAGTCATTGATGAGAAATCCAATTTGAAAATATGTGTTGAGGCAACTTTTCTGTAACTTCTGGCATTGCAATTCAAAACAACTTTAAAGATTTCATTACCAGATTCAACCCAATCTTCCGTGTAAAGACTGAACTCTTCACCTCCACCTATTAGTGGGAAATCGGGTACCTCTACCTTGAATTTTGTAAGAAATTGGGTTTGTTTGTCAACGACAACATGATTCCATAGTTTTTGTATATCGATCTCATTAACCCAATCTTTATCACAACAGAATGCATACAGCTTACCTTGAAAGCAAAGCAAGGAATCAATGAATTCTGAGAAATCACCATCGGGGTTAAAACGGCCATCCAATTCCTTTGTTCTCCATTGGTCATCTCCCGGTCGACAAAAAACTAGAACGTTCTTATCATAACTAACTTCACCGTACTCATTTATACCTCTAAAAATAAGGAACACCGTGCAGCCATCATCATCATCAGTTTTAGTTGGAAGAGGTGGTGAGGATAACACTAAATCAAACATATACAATTTTTCTGACTCGGTAGAAAAAGACTGACGATCCAGGTTAGGCAATTGAACAATTTCAGAAGATACAGGGTTCCACAAGAAACAATCATCTAAGTTTGTAGCGTCAGCCACAGAATACTCAGCTTTATCTTCAACATTACCAATAACAATTAGCCATCCTCGATGACAAGTTTTATGAAAATATGCTCTACCTTGCATCTCTGGGATAGACTTAATGCAATTTCTATTATTAGGTTCACAGGGATTATAAAAACTCTGAAGTTCCCTACCTTTCGCATGTGGAAAAACAAGCCAAGGTGCTGCCATTGGAATTGGCGGGCGCTGGATTTCACTTCTCTCATCTGATGCCACTGCTGATGCTGATACCAATTGCTTATCCATGGAGAAACCAATGTAGCTACGGAAAGAATTTTAGATAAATTTCTAGTGCTTTAAATCTTTACAAAATTTGAGGAATACTGAATTCTAATAGTGAGAAAGCGTAATGGGTCATCAAAATCATAGAAAATAAACTGTTTTAGAAATTCTCTTCAGTTTCAGAACAAAAGAAGGGCAACTGGAAGTGTAATTTGATTTGGGGAAAACTTTGTGACAGACGGTGTATTCGAAGAGAGTTAAAATTCTGCCTATGCTGGTCTTGCAAATTACCAATTTACCCTTATCCCATCTTAGTTATGATTTTGCAACAAAACCTTTAATTTGTGGAAGTCCGGCAAACATTGAAGCTTTTGTCGGCAACTCAAATGCTACAAATGGTTGAGGTTGTCCACGGCCTTGTTTACGAGGCAAAGCAGCATCATGGACAGATCAATTGGTCCTAAGCTTCAAATACCTGCTGCATCCTCATTGCCCTGGCTATGATCATTCTCTTGCCCGAGTCATTACTAGCAAACCAAATGCCATTACTATGCTTCAAAAAATGGGTACCGTCATATTTTTTCCAACAACATCCATGGTGATTGTAGCTGTAGTGGAGCGTAAAATACTTCACACTGCAAAAGGAAATTTGGATTAAATGAGATTTTTTTTATTATTTGTGAGAATCATATTTACCACGTTTAATCTGATACTTTTTCCAGAAGATGCCTGATCATTTTAACTATCCAGTGTCGCGTTGTATGATAACGACTCATATTGGAGGAACATCCCTTTCTTATATTGTAATTGTATTTTACATGTAGGAAATTTGTTTTTCTGAGGCGATGAATCTGAATGTACAACTCTCTTCATACAAACCATGTTGATTTGAATTGGGAACAAGATCGTTGGTATAAATATGAGCATCCAAAGGTAGTGTCTGGCCCAAACTTACGTCCAAATCAAATGTTAGTACAATGAAACTGATCTGGATATCAGAAATTGAAAGGATGCAATTGGCTCCGGTCCAAGAGAGATATCATTGGCGTAAGTTCAGTTTTATACTCCCTTCAGTTCATGAAATTTGAGTTATTTCAAGTTTGCACAATTTTTAAGAAAAATATGATATTTTCTAGTATTTTTTTTCTTATTTACCCCTTTGTGTTAAAACTTTCACAAACTTAAAAGGCGGATATTTGTAAATGTTATACCTTTAGAAATATTGTTAGTATGGATTTAATTAGAAAATAACATATGGAAATGAAATAGCTCAAAAAATGGAACAAAAAAAAAGGAAAGGAAAGGAAATAGCTCAACTTACATTAAAGAGAGATATCGCAAAAAGCACGACACCAAGTGTGCGTCTCTACTATTAGAAAGGTGGTGGATTATGATGCACCCATTCAATTTCATAGACCTTGAGACTTGATGGTATAATAGAGTTCACCCAAGCCACCTTCTTATGTGCTCCGGAAGCCCTTCCTTGATAAGTTTATTAACAAAAAATTGATTTCTTTTTTATTTTCGTATTTACTTGATGTCCAAAACATTATTTATTTATTTATTGTTGAAAATGGTTAATTAAACCAAAGTAATTAAATATTAATATTTAAAAAAAAAATGATGCCACTGAAGGCTTATTGTTATTATTATTATTAATTTATTTTTTTATTATGAAAGGTGCCGCAAAGGGCTTTTATTAACCAAAAGAAATATTTACACATGGATGGGTGGGAGTCTAGCAACAAGCTGAGCGCCCACACCTTTTTGAATAATAATGCCAAGCCTATGGAAAAGAGAACCGCCTATTTTATCGTTAGAATCGTGACTTGCAAGACAGTTCTTCAGTCTCTTTATGAAAACAATCAGGTCTTCGCTTAGCTCACCAAGCGTTGTAAAATCTAGAACACCGAAACCGTACCCATGGGTTGTGCATGGGGCCAGATATTTGTTACATTTGCGAGTAATAGCTGCGGCGATCGCTTGTCCAGGTGTAAAGTTCCCACTTCCAGAAAAAAGGTGAAACACCGGTGACATCGTAACACACGTCTTGTCCGTTCTCCCAGCTATAGACTAGGATGTCAGCAGGTTTTAGTTCTTTGCTGGTAGATAAGAAGCCAAGTTTAGCTTCTTTCCTGGCTGTGACACTCGACTTGTAGCATATATCCGCTAATGTATCTCCAGCTAGGTCGTGTCTGTATTTGAGTCCCACGTCGCTTGCGCAATGAAGAGCGTGATCCCCATAAATATCCATGTCCCTGCCACAACAAGAACATATGTTGTCTTTTGCAAAGAGAGGAATGCCCAAACGATATTGCAATATGGACCTAAACTGGCGAGGCCCTACATTCTGATTCAAACCTGCTATAGGAATTGTCATAAGATAGTCCTGTGCATGTGCCCTCCTGTTACTCTGCCACAGAAACGAATACCGTGCAGACATAGGGTATTTGGTAGGTATATCTCTCTTGATATCTTCAAAATATAACACCGCCAGGGATCGCATTGGGTGGGGGGCAGTATTATTGACTTCAAAGGTTGAAGGACATAAACCACTAACCTGTAGGAAGGCGTTGAGGGACTGTTGAAAAGTATGGCTAGATTCCAGAGAAGCAGCTTCAGGAAGGATATTGTCCTGAAGGTTACGAGTCTGAAGGCATGATGCTAAATAGCAGTATTGGACCGTGTATGTCATAGTGTAGACTCCTAGACCGCGTTGATGGGTAGTGTGGCAATGCGCTGCTGTAACTGGCCAAATCCTACACCGTCTGCTGTTATGAGATGCCTCAGATATTCAAGTAAGTGTGAGTCGTAGGTTGTTGCCGCCTGGGATAAGACTTGAGGTTTAGTAGTTCTCATTGTGAAATATAACCTTGATACGCCTGTGCAATTACGCAACAACAGTAACTCGCTTTGTGGGTCTTTGAGGTTCTTGATTTGCTGCGCATCAGTGGATAGTTTTGTCGACACACCGAAGAATCATGTTGCTTTGCGAATTGGTCGTTTATACTAATCAGGCCTCCAAGCAATTTCACGCCTTGAGTTGGTCGATGAATATTGCTGGGAAAACACCGTCTGTATGCTTCTTGGATCTCATTGTTGGCCGTAACACTTCGGTTTTGTCTATGTTAAGAAATAGACCTCGTTGTCTCCCTTCCGCTTGTATGATATTTAAGGCTTTAGCAACCTCCAAAGTATCACCAATTATTGTTCCATCGTCTAGGTACCACGCATGGAGATCCAATTGGCATTGTGATGCAATTTTACACACAAGTGGATGTAACGTAAGTGCAAAAAGCAGTGGTCCGAGTGGATCCCCTTGTTGGACGCCTTGGGAAGATGATAGAATTGCCTCATTGTAGTATAACCTCGCTGGCTTGGCATAACAAAATTCTACCCATTTTGAAATGCTGGGACATATCTTTCGGACTTCACTAATCATTACGGATCGATCAACAAGATTAAAAGCGTTAGAGAAGTCTACAAGTAGCATTGTCAGATTGGTTTGCTTACCCCTTTGTTCGAGCAATCTGTTTACTGAGTGGAGAATACCTTCACCACCGCACGGGATACCAACCCCAAACTGATGGTTTCCCAAGTACACAGCCAACTCCTTACTGACTGAAGTTGCGGCAATCTTTGAGCAGAGCCTCCTCCAAATTGTGCCGACAGCAATCGGCCTAACACCACCGTCTGTTTTAAGCAAATGTGTCAAAGGAGCGCTAGCTATGAATTCTCCAAGGGCTGAAGGGCAGCGACCAGAGATCCATAAGTTTACGACGCTTGTCATGGACATTAAAAGCTCATCTGATACGGCTGTTACAGGGCCGCTGAGAGCATCCAGCAAATGCTGGGCTCGTAGACCATCCCTACCGCATGAAGTGCCCTCTCGGGAAACTCTTTATGGCAGCTAGAACAGATTTAACGTCAGCCATTGCAGGTGGGGCATCGACACTGTCTGCGGGTATGATAGGAGGTGGTGCAGAGGGGTGTTTTTGTTGCAAGACCTGTAGAGTGTTTGAGTTTGCTGGGGCAACTCCATTGGAAGATAGTACGCGTATGGCTGCGGTGTAGTGGCCATAGCTAAGTTTTTTCCTACATGCCTCTACGTTAGAATTCTTAGGTTTGCGCCTGCTGTGATATTGCTTATTCTAAGACTGTGCTGAAAGGTCAAGCAGTTGTTGAATAATGGAGATATAACCTTGTGGTTCCCTCCATTTGGCAAGTGCCTGTTGAATCGAAGATGTTTGCAACCTCTTCCGCGTACCTGATCTTTCTTCTGATGAACTTTTTGGGGTATAAAGATTGAGGGTGCATATTGGTAGCAAGAGCAACTTGTAACCACGCGCTTAAGTCATTGGTGTTGGCGAACTTTGTCCGAGAAGTTTTAAGGGGTTACGGAAAACTCAAGTCTGCATTGTGGGGGGATGCTAGTCACAATAGTAAATTGTTTCTGAAATAACAGATTAAAAGTATCAGGAGAAAGGGTGAAATTATCTTCTCTTACTGCTATTTCAGTAGAAGGCTCAATGACTATTGCAGGTCTCTCCACGCCATGAATCAGAAAGTCTACAGTGACACCGTTGAAGGGGTATGGTATAATATCATTCTTGACACAACGACAAGGTCGTTTCCAAGAGTTAATGTGCATGCAGCGAGTACACAGTCACATCTGCAGTTTTGTCAGAACATTTTCCCAGGCCATGTAAATGGGTAATTGTGTACGTAGTCTTTCTCTGCAAATCTCTTTGCGTTCTATGGTTGGAAAATGTCTGTCCTGTAGGTGTTTGTACAGTGAGACCCTAGCATATCCTTTACCATTTACACCATCATGGCAATCATCAAGATTTCGAAAAGGACAATGAAACGCATCGTATGGTGGTTCTGTATCTACCTGAGATAAAGCAAACTGCACATTATTATTATTATGAACAGATGTGAAGACAACCTCATCCGAATCTGCAAGTCGTTGTTCTTGGGCGGAAGAGGATCGCCTGGTTCTCGGCATTGCAGAAACCCATGTACCAACTGAAGATTCATCCCTGCTGTAATCATTATCTGTGACCGAGGTATTGGCAGACGATGAAGAACGAGTTCTAGGCATTCTGTCCGAAACTGCCACCAGCAGAACTGCAAAAAACAAAAAACGCACCCCAAACACTGCACAAAGATCAATTAGGATTCAAGGAACGGGAGTTTAAGAATTCAAATTAGGTAAACAAGGCTCCCAATTGAAGACTTAAAATACCATTCATTAAAGCACTAATTAAGAAAAGACTGCAATCACAGACAACTAAAACTTCAAAAAACTGCACAAAGAAATACCAATTAACCCCTGCTCAATCACGCACAGAAGGAAAAAGCTTCAACAACAAACAGCCTCAAACAAACCCCTGCTCAATTATCCCCACTTCAGGTCCTAATTACAAAAATCTGCACCTCTGATTCAGGTTCCTCAACCACACACAAAATAAAACCCCACAGCCTCAAACATCCAATTCTTCAAAACTGCTCTATGAAGTTTGATTCACTTATTTGAAACATCACCAGTAATAACAAACCCCAGTTTCAACAACAGCTGTTATCCTAATTTTCAAAACCCTAATTTTTCCAATTCACCACTGGGGATTGAAAATTAGTTGTTTAAACCTCTCCCTTGCAGTCAAACCACAAAACCCATCACTAATTCAACGTCAACTTCACACAACTGCCAAGCTGTTCGAAAAAGAAAACCTTAACCCTAGTTTTCACCAAAATACCTCTTTCAATCAAAACAAACCCTTTCCAATTCAATTCTATAAATTTTCTTTGATTCAACTAATCTCGCTAAGTTTCTATGCATTACTCCAGAAAAGCCCGAACTTGCAGATATTCTCGAAAAGATTAAGCCCGAACTTGCAGATTATTATTATTATTATTTTTAAAACATGAGAAATAATAATAATAATTACATGAAACTAGTTGGAAGCCTAAAAAGCTAAGCTCCAACGACTTACTACTTCATTAATTTAACAAAGTTCTTTGTGCTAACCTACCAATGAGCCTCATGGGTAACCTAGCCAAGGAGCCAAAACGGCGGGAGAGGGTTTGAGATTGTGTCACAAGGGGGCAAACTAACACTACCTTCCATGTTAATTCCTGCAATATTACGCCATTGGGGACTCGAACACAGGACCTCCTGAGCGCATTAAACTTTGGGGAACGGGGATGACCAGCTGAGCTAGGGGCCCGTTCTTCTTCTTCTTCTTCTTCTTATTATTATTATTATTATTATTATTATGAAGTCACCTCTGAGGGCGTTTATTTAGATAAATAAGTATCTGATTATACAGAGTTTGTTGGTAGTCTAGCCACCAACTGGGCACCAACGCCCTTTTGAATTGCAATTCCTATCCTATGAAACAAAAAGCAGCCATTGTCACAGTTTGCAGTGTTGTTGGCGAGGCAGTTCTTCAGTCGTTTCAAGAAAGTAACCGTGTCTTCGCCTAGTTCGCCTAAGGTGGTGAATGCGAGGATGCCTAAACCGTAGCCATGAGTATCACAAGTGGCAAGGTATTTATGACGCTGATGAGTGCCAAATAGTGCATATTTATACACCTTTTTATTGGCATTTTACTCATCTTTTGTGCTCAAGAATCGGATATTATCCCGTTATTCTCGTGTTTTCTTTGTTTTCAAGAATAAATATTTGTATTAATTAATTTTGTATTTTTAGGTACTAAATAAAGTTCGGAGAATCTGAGGAGCCAAAAGAGCGAAGAAGTGGAGTCGAGCACCTATGGAGCAGAAAGCCAAAGCCCGCGCGCAACAGTTGCAACCCAACAAGTAGCAACTCATCTACAAGACATGGGCTTGAGCTGGAGCAACCCGCGACCCGGATCCGAGCCCGTTCACTCCAAACCGTTGAGATCTCTCTCATCCACATCCTACGGTCGCTGCCCTCACTATACATCATCTCTTGATGCACTCGCGCAACACCATATCACAACAGAACTGGCTACCAACCTCGACCGTTCAGATCTCTCCCGCAAGATCCTACGCTCGGTGCAGCGTTCCCATCGATCTTCGATGTACCTGCTCAACACCACAACACCTATATAAACTCCTAAAACCTAACCCTAACTCATTTTCTCTTCTTTTCTCCTCTCCACCCGTCGCCCTCACCTCTGCAAAACCCCCTCACCCCGACCATCTCCTGCCACAGCCGTTTCCTCCACCTTCTTCACCCATACCGCCACCAAATCCATCATCTCCTGACACTCCACCTACCTATTGCTATGTAGTCCTTTTGTAGCTTCTCTCCTAGAAGCTAAAAGAGAACTAGACAGAGATAGGTTAGGGTTTCATTGAGAAATCGGGGGAAGCTAGAGAAGTCGATGCGGAGCCGATTTGACAAGAGGGAAGGCGATTCGAGTATGGGTTCGATTCGGTTTCATTTAATTTCTATTTTTAATTGAACTAGGGTTTGGGAATTTTGGGGCTGATGCATGTATAAATAGAACCGAATGGGGTTGAGAGAAGACATGCCTGGGCTAGCCAGTGCTTCAATTAGGATTAATTTTGTTCTTTGTTATTTTATCATGTTTTAATTTAGTTTGTTAGGGTTTCATTGAAACCCTAATTCTCTTTTTGAGTTCAATTACATTGAATGTTCTTGAGTGCTTTAATTATCGGATAATTTCAATTCCAAATGTTGCAATACTCTTCTCTCACGAGTGGATGCCCTGTATCCATTGTAGTTAGGCAAACATTTGTGTTGTTGATACCTCGGCTCAAACATTAGACATAATACTAATACCCCCGACTAGTTGTGCTTAATTAGACAACTAGTACTTAGGATTAGTACATTAGGCGATATTTGAAATATCATTAGGTGAAACTCCGTAGACAAGCGGCGGAATTGACACACCGCCCTTAGCTACTATAGGAACAAGACATTCAACTCGGTTGAACTCACAATAGGAGTTAGAGGTGAATTTGAAGACCTAGCAATCCCTTACACTATCTGTTACCTCAGTTAGAGTCACTTCAGTTCATAACTTAGCCGTTTCGGCAACCAAACCCACCTGTGTTACATTGTCACTCTCGAATTCAGTCGAAGAAAGCCTTAGATCACCTTAGAGCACCACAAGTCCTTGTGGGATCGACCCGTACTTGCCGCGTCTCCAATAGACGCCGTGCACTTGCGGTATAACCCGTAGGCCATCATTTACACCCATCTTCCAGGCCTACCAGACGCTTGCGAAGAACAGCTCTTTCAATAGCTTGGCCTGGTTTGAAGTAGCGGATGTCTCCAGTGAACGGAGAAACGCCAGTGATATCTAGGCAGGTGTCCTTTCCATTCTCCCAGTTGTAGACGAGCAAATCAGCTGTCAGCAAGGTGGTATTGTTGTTGGATGTGAAACCAGAGTCGCTTCCTTCCTTGCTGAAACTCCGGCCCAAAGCATATATCTATGAAGACATCACGAACAAGGTCATGACGGAATTTATTGTTGACCTCGCTAGCGCGCGATGAAGAGCATGGTCACCATAGATGTCCATGTCGCGGTTGCAATCATGTTGCACTTACTTCCTTCTATGAAGAGGGGGATCCCAAGTCGGTAACTGAGAACACACCGAAACTGCCGCGGGTTCAGCGCTTGGTGTAGGCCACTGATTGGTATCGCAAATAAGTAATCCTGGGCGTGTTTCGGCTGGTTGCTTTCTGCAAAGGGTGTTGTCTCGGATCGACAACGGGAAGGTGATGGGTATTTGTTTCTTCACCCCTCGAAAAAGGTTACGGCCAAGCTATGCATTGATCGCATGGGAGAGGGGCAAGAACATTAAAACCGAGTGGTGAAGATTCAAGCCCACATACCTGAGTGTAGGTGTGCAAAGCCTCTGAGTTACTGGGACGGGAGTCTGTCGAGCAATCTTGTGTAAGATGATGTCTTTGAATCGCTTGGGTTTGAGATTGCGAAGCAAGGTAGCCGTATTTCGAAGTGTCCGACATTGTGTAGATTCCTAATCCGCCATCTCTGATAGGCAGAGTCGCCAACCGAAACTGCAATGGACCAAATCCCGCGCCATCTGCCGTAACTAGAAGCCGCAGGTATTGATATAAGTGGGTGTCAAACCGAGATGTAGCCTGTTCCAGTGCATCTGGGCGGGTAGTCCGCAGCGTAAAATATAGTTTAGACACCCCACAGCAGTTGCGCAGTAGCAGCAGCTCACATTGGGGATCCTTTAGCTTTTTGACAGCATTCATGAGCTGTATAGTCTTCTCTACTCTGTGTAGAACCATGTCTTTACAAAATTGCAAGTCCAGGCTAACCGACCGCCTAGGGATTTTGACTCCGACGATGGCCGACCAATATTGATGGGGAAGACATCGGGCTCGTAGCTCCTTGGATCTTCAACGGGCCAAAAGACTTGATCTTTTGCACATTGAGATGGAGTCCTCGTGTAGGTCCTTCCGTCTGAATAATTTGCAAAGCTCTGGAGACCTCTAAGGTATCGCCAATAAGCGTTCCATCATCCAGATACCATTATTATTATTATTATTATTATTATTATGTGAAAGAGAGCCAAAGAAGGCTTTTTATTATTGGTATTATTATTATTATTATTATTATTATTATTATTATTATTATATATATATATTTAAATTTATACTCACATATTTATATTTAATTATTATTTAAATATTATTACATGAAACTAGTTGGAAGCCTAACAAGCTAAGCTCCAACGACATACTACTACATTAATTGAACAGGTTGCTGTGCTAACCTACCAGCGAGCCTCATGGGTAACCTAGCCAAGGGAGCCGAAACGGCGGGAGGGGGTTGAGATTGTGTCACAAGGGGGGGCAAACTAACACTACCTTCCATGTTAATTCCTGCAATATTACGCCATTGGGGACTCGAACCTGGGACCTCCTGGAGCGCATTAAACTTTGGGGAACGGGGATGACCAGCTGAGCTAGGGGCCCGTTCTTCTTCTTCTTCTTCTTCTTCTTCTTCTTCTTATTATTATTATTATTATTATTATTATTATTATGGAGCCACTCGGGGCATTTTATTAGCAAAATATAATAAGTTCATTACACAGGGCGTGTCGGGAGCCGAGCTACAAGCTGGGCACCAACTCCCTTTTGAATAATAATACCTAATCTATGGAAAAGAGAACAACCAATTTTATGATTGGCATCGTATCGAACAAGGCAGTTGCTCAACCGCCGTAAAAAAGAAATAGTATCTTCACCGAGTTCACCTAGGGTAGTGAAAGCCAAAACTTGGAAGCCATAGCCCTGTGTTGTACAATGGTCAAGATATTTGTGCATCTTTCGAGTCACCGCGCTGCAATGGCATGACTGGAGTAAAGGAGCGAGTTCTAGCCGTGGTGAATGGCGATACTCCGGTGACATCAAAGAAAACATCTTTACCTTGAATCCAATTGTGGACAAGAATTAAAGAAAGAATTATTTACACGAGAATGGTTGGTAATCGGGCAACAATTTGTGCACCGACATCTTTAATATTATTATTTACACGAGAATTATTTTATTTTTTTACATTATTATTGGATAAAGAGTATTACATTATTATTATTATCTTATTTTATTTTATATTTTAAGTAATTAGTATTATTCTTCTAGCATTTTGGAAGAAAACAAGAGGTCTTTTACAAGTCGGTGGTAGGAAGCCTAGCAACAAGCTGGGCACCAACCCCTTTTTGAATAGCTACGCCTATTCTATGAAAAAGATCCTGCATATCTTATGATTCACTTCGTAACTTATAAGGCAGTTCCTTAATCTATTCAGGAAAGCAATTGTATCATCCCTAATTCCCCTAAAGTTGAGAAAGCAAGTACGCCAAAACCATATCCGTGAGAGGTGCACTTGTCAAGGTATTTATTTCGTTTGCGGGTGATTGCCATGGAGATTGCATGTCCAGGAGTAAAACTGCGAGTGCTAGCACTTGTAAAGGGAGAGACACTCGTGACATCAAAACAAACATCCTTCCCACTTTCCCAGTTGAGCACAAGAATGTCTGATGGCTTAAGATCCTTGGATGAGGTAGATCAAAGGCCCAAGGATGCTTCTTTTCTGGCTGGTACGCCCGCTTTATAGCATATATCTGAAAAGACGTCTCTCACACCATCGTGCCGGCATTTAAGACTCACATCCTTAGCGCAGTGTATGGCATGGTCACCATATATGTCCATTGGCCTGTTGCAGCTTGATCATAGGCTGTCATCTTCGAAGAGAGGTATTCCCAGGCGGTATTGGAGTACTGCACGAAATTGCCTAGGTCCGATGGATTGACCAATCCCTGGAATAAGAATTTCCTTGAGAAAGTCCAAAGCATGAGGAATCTGATTGCTTTTCCATACGAATAGGTCTCTCTCTATTAAGGAAAAGGTTGTTGGTAAGTTTTCCGTGACAACACCAAAGTAGTTTGCTTCCACTTTGCGCATAAACTACGGGGCAGCGTCGTTGATGTTGAAGTCGGAGAGGGAACTGCCAAATAGCCTGTGTGTATGCTAACAAAGCGAGATTGTAATTGGCGCAAGAATACAAGACATCAGTGCAGGATAGGATAGTGCATTGTAGATGTCGCGTTTGAGTACACGAGGAGAGGTAATAGTATAATACAACGTCAGTCATTGTAAGTATGCCAAGACCACCAAGTTTCATGGGTAGGGTTGCATTGCGTTGTTGCACAGTACCAAATCATGATCCATCACCAACAATTAATCTCGTAGGTAATGCATGAGATGCATGTCGAAGTTCGAGGTCGTGGGTTGTAGGGCTTGTATATAAGTGGTCCTTAAAGTAAAATATAGCTTCGATACGCCGCTGCAATTTCGTAACAATAGTAGTTCAGCCTGCGGGTCTTGTAACTTCTGAATTTTGGTCATCAACTGTATAGTTTGATCAACCCTGCACTGAACCATATCTCGGCAGAATTATAGGTCAGGGCTGACTGGCCCTCCTAGAAGTTTCAATCCCACCGTTTGTGTGCTAATCTGTGTCGGGAAGACATCAGCATCATCTCTTATGGGGTCGTATGATGGCCAGAACAGCTCGGTTTTGGACAGGTTTAGATGCAAGCCTCTACGTGGTCCTTCAGCTTGTAGAATATGCAGTGCTTTATTATTATTATTATTATGAAAGGGAGCCTCAGAGGCATTTATTAAGAAAAACCAAGAGGTATAATTACAGAGACTTGGCTAGGAGTCGCGCAACAAGTTGCGCCCAAAATAATTAAAGAGTATTACATTAACTAGTTGGGAGACTAAAAAACTAAGCTCCAACAGCGTACTACTGCATTAATTGAATAGGTTGTCGTGCTAACCTACCAACGAGCCTCATGGGTAACCTAGCCAAGGGAGCCGAAGCAAATGGGGGGATGAGATTGTGTCACAAGGGAGGCAAGATAACTCTACCTTCCATGTTAATTCCTGCAATATTACGTCATTGGGGGCTCGAACCTGGGACCTCCTGGAGCGCATGAAACTTTGGGAAATGGGGATGACCAGCTTAGCTAGGTGCCCGTTCTAGAGTATTACAAGAAACTAATTTTGGAAGCTAACAAGATAAGCTCCAAGAGCGTACTACTACATACGTTTAACGGGTTGTCGTGCTAGCCTACCAATGAGCCTTATGAGAAACCAGCCAAAGGAGCCGAATCGGATAGGGGGGTGATTATGTCGCAAGGGGGCAAGCTAACTCTACCTTCCATGTCAAATTTTTCAATATTGCGCCATCCGGGACTCGAACCTGGGACCTCCTAGAGCGCATCAACTTTTGAGGAACAGGGATGACCAACTGAGCTAGTTATCCATTTGCATGAATTACCCCCTTGATTTGTGGTTCATTTTTGGAATAACAAGTTGTGTGAGAGATGTTGTTCCTTTCAATCAAAAATGAATGGGCGTATGGTGAAAAATGAGATACAAATCTTCCAATATACACGTGGATGGAAAGCGCAAGAGAAATATAAAAAGTTAAAATCTTCAATATTATTATGTTCAGGGTTGAAGTTACTGGGAAATAAAGTCTCAACTAATGTAAATGAATATGATGAACTCGAAAGAGTATTTATAGTATGAATATTCTACCAATTATTCTTTCCTAACTCAACCAATGTTTCAAAGAACGGTTGACTTGAAGCGTTACAAGATTTGTGTGCAACATCATATTATAAATACTCGTTCAATTTGGCATAAATGTACCTATCCCTTGCTACAATATGCCTAAAAGATACAAGCTTCAACGATTTATGGGAAATCATGGAGGTATGTATCACAATTCAAATGATCATAATATGCAGGCACTTAAGGTAGTTGCATCTCAGCAACAAGAAAACAAGTATCAAGAGACATGATACATGCAGTTTGATTAGGACTTGACTAAGACCATCTAGGCTCAGTCCAACTGCAGTTTGATCTTTCCTTCGTAATATGAAAATCTTGCGCAACATGTTGATTACTCCCTACAAAATGATACATTCACATATAAAGAGAATAGTATAAAATCCGTTTGCCTTGTAATCTAGGGAAGTAAATATTGTTTTCCATGCAACTACGTGGAATGGCCGCTTAAAAACTGGATACATAGCTGACGAACAATGCATGCTTTCCCAAACTGTTCAGTTTAACCCAGACCTTCTCTGAATCATCCAATCTATAAATATTTATGGATTTTCCACTTTGTCCGAAATTCACTAGTAAAAGCTTTTCATCACACTCCATCAAATAACTTGGATGAAAACCATTGAATTGTTTTAACGACTTTGAGAGTATTTCCCAACTGGAATCACCTTTCATATTAAAAACTCTAATATTTACATTATAATATAAGCAGTAGAAAATTCCTTTATAGAAAACTGGATCTTTAATACACGACATAAAGTTGTCCTCAGTGGATTCTACTTATCGAATCTATGAATAGTCTAACATGTTGAACCCTTTTGCAGTTCAGTGACCAAAAAATATATCTCATATTCACACCCCATTCCACACTAATTACAAATGAGAATCACCACACAATATGTCTCATGCCGGAAGGAAAACTCGCTACCTATGCTTTTAAGCATAATATTCAACAATGATGGATGTCTTCTCAACCACCCACCCCCCGTATCTCTTCCAACCATTCTTTGAAAGAAATTTTAGAATCTCCTATGTAATTTTATTTCTTTTTTCCTTTGTTGTTGTTGATGATGATGATGATGATGATGATGATGATGATGATAAAAAAAAAAAAAAAAAAAAAAAAAGGTTACTTGCGTGTTTATCTAAAATTACTCAGATAATTATTGTTTTAATAATCACACTGTCTCATTAAGTTACAAACACAAAAAAACAGTGATTTGCTTCAAGATCCATCATGGTAGTATGTCCAAAATGGCTGGGCATTGATAGTAGTATCCCGTGTATAATTACTTATCAAGTTCTTGATCAAATCATCAAATTCTTTTCCTCTTTTGAAGCATATCATCAAATAAATTATTTATCATTAAACTTCGTTTAGGAAAATCTAGTCTTCTTTTTTTTTTTTTTTTTTTTTTTTTTTTTTTTTTTTTGTCTCCGATGCTTCTCAACTTAAGGTAGCATATGTTGTCCCTTAAGCATAACGTAAGTTAATAGGGAAAGAAAAGGCATGAGAAAAATAATAATTATAAAACGACAATAACATATCTTAAAAAATAATGATAATCACACAATTAAATGGAAATAGTCAATTAGGAGTAACAGAAAGATATGAAATAAAAAGAAATTAAAAGTAAATGTGGGGAAGAATATTTGAATTCATTAAGGAATCTGATAGTAAGTAGTTGTAAATTGGTTAATAAACTAAATTTAATTCATTAATGGTACTTACGTAAAAAAAATCCTTATTTATTATAGTAGGTTTATTATTAATAATTATTTCAAAATTTGAGTAGAAAAGTTATGTAAAGAAGATCAAAATGAATCATTAATGACTCCTTAACCTGTATATGGGTATATAAGTCAAGAGGACCCTTAGAATAATGTGATGTGTGATTCGATCAGGGCAAAAGAAAGACTTCTTGTTTGTCGCTTCCCAATACGACCTCTGTAAGCTTTCTCGATCTTGTCAATTTCCAATTAAAAACCCAATTAAATGAAACCCTAAATTTAAATCGATTTTGCAGAGAGATCAAATAAAGTAAAGAGAGATTAACATTTACTTGTCAGAGAATGTTGGTTATCCTTGTCGATGGATCTTCATTCAATTTTTGTGTAGAGAGAGGTTTTTAGATCTTCTTCAGATTATAGAGGAAGAAGGTGAAACCAATGGAGTGTTTTCAAAAAAAAAAAAAACTTTTTAATCTAACTTAGGTGGTGTGCCCATGCAAAAATTTGCTTTCTTTTTTTACTGAATTATGCTTTTACTGATTCTAATTTGATGAAAATTTATTTACTTTTTATCCCAAATTGTTTCTCTTATCTAATCTTTTTTTCTTTTTTCTTTTTCAAAGGTAAAGACCATTTATAGAAATACCAGAAAGAGTTGCAGAGTTACAGTATATCTGAAATACACACCGGGGGATATTAACCCAAACACTAGTTATATGTGATTTCCTAGCCAGTGCATAAGCTGCCCCGTTCTATTTTCATGGCACATATTTACATACTCAAGCAGTGAATAAAGAAAATTCATTTTTACAGTCTTGAATATACAGTAAAACTTCGATAAATTAATAGTCTTGGAAATGTCAAATTCTATCAATTTAGCGAAGTATTAATTTATCGATAAACTAATAAGTTATTAATATATCAAAATATACCAAATTTAGATTTCAAAAAGTAAGTGTGTCCACATCAACAGGTATCCATATTATGTATGTTCCTATAATGAGATTTAAAAAATAAGTGTGGAAAAAAAGTTTTCCTATAATAACACAAGTATTAAGATATTCTATTTTCAAATCGAATTATTTTCTCTTTATTTTGTGACGTAAAATCAGATAGTATATTGCATATTATGTGTGTAAATATATAAACTTTGATGTTAAAATTAAAAAAATAAGAAAAACAATGCAACAAAATCAATGTGGAACTTCTCAACGTACTACAAAAAATTGAGGGAATCTATGTGCACCCCCACTAAACCAGGGGTGCACATTCCTCTTGTCGTTATTGGTTGTATGTTTAACCATGGTTATTATATCTTGGTTATCATTTCTTATTGGTTGTATGTTTAACCATGGTTATTATATCTTGGTTATAATTTCTTAGTTTAAAAATTGGATTTAGAAATTTAGAACCAAACTTCTCTCCTCTCTCTGTTTCGAACTTTGCACAAAAACAATTAAACCTAAACTAGAGATTCAGAGTCCGTCGTACAAGTATGATTTGCGACATATTTGTTGGTATTACAATTGGGAAAAAAAATACCATGTTCGTACTTCATACACAGATCCATCCACATAAGTTTCCTGCTACTTTGAATCTCAAGTTTTGGTAAATCCACTAAATAAATCAAGATTCAGTGAGTTTTTAAGATTTGTAATAATTTTCGACACATCTCTACTATCTCTTCTGTAACCTTTTCTGTAGCAATGAAGACGAAGTAGTACTAGTAGAAAGATCCATTTTTCATAGGAAAAACTTGAATCGATAAATTACCTTCTTAACTATCATGGGTTTTAATGAAAACTTGTTTTTCAACCTGACCATCATTTTAATGTTGCTGCCATTATCATTAACCAAATAGAGGGTTCTTTCTAACAATTTGATTTTCACCATTAAAAGGACCTTTTGATGGTTGGACCATTATTTTCTTCATCATTAGTTTTGTTGTTAGTTTAATCACCACCTGGACAAGAGTATTAAGACCTCTTGTAGTAACATCCAAATCGATCCTTCTTCTACCGTTATTCTAGCTTTCAATATTAGTTTGATTGTTAATAAAAGAAGAAAATGGAGAAGAGAATACAAGAAATTAAGATCAGATCCAAAAATAATTTCTGAAGAAGTCAAGGTTTCAGATTTAATATCATCATCTCCATCACTTTGTTTTTAGCAGAGGAAAGAAAGGTGAAAGAGAGAAACTTGGGAAAGGTGAAAGAGAGAAACTTGGTAAGGTTAGTCCACCGAAGAGAGAAAATTGAGTTTTGTTTAACCTTTATTTATGATTTTATCTGTATTTAATATTGAAAAGTGCATACGAAGCAAATAACTATAGTTAAAATGTACAAACCAATCAACAAGGGAGGAATGTGCAGCCTGGGTTAAAAGGGGTGCACATAGACGCACTCCAAAAAATTAGAGTTGAAGTCTAATGTTATATAAATGTGAACAAGAAACAAACAACTTTGGGTTCTTATTTTAATAAAGCACCATAATGTAGTGCTACTACACTAATTATTAATTTATATATTAGTTGGGTCCTATTGGAAGATTAACATTTTTATTATCTTATAAATTTGGCAAGAATAACCCAAAACATATAGCTAAAGTCTGAACTTTGGATTAATCGATTCTTTTCTGAAGAAAAAAATTTGTAAAGAGAAAGACGAAGAAAAAGAAAGGAAAAAGCTTGTATAATAAGGGGGCTTATGCTTCAGTCCTTCATAGGTTTCACTAAGACTTTCATGTAGAGACAGAGAGGTATGTAGAAGAACCAAATACTGGTTTGTGTGAGAGAAATGGTGATAAGCACGTAAGTGCTACATTTTATACCCATGTTTATATTAACTAGTACTAGATATTTTAGCTAACAACACTATTTTAGTGCTTTTGTAGAAAGTACTAGCAATTCTGATCACCGGGACGATAAATGGCTTAATGAGAAGCTAATTGGCGCTCGAGACGAAAATGTCCGAGCATGGAGCTGCTTTATTATCTACACAACCATTTCATGGCTAGGAGACAACCTAGACTCTAGAAGATTTGTTCACTCAAGCTTCTAAGAAGTAAACTCTACCAACGATGGAATAAGTGGGATACGTGTCATACTTCCCACTATATATCTTCTTATGTGAAAAAGAAAAGAAATTATCTTGTGTTAGTCAAGAAGCTGCCATCTTCATTCACTTCTGATGGTGCGAGATCGAGACTACTACGAAGTGATTGGCATCTTCATATCTTTCTTCTTTCAGTATATGCCACTAGCTCCTTCTCCTAGGTTGACCACAAACAAACTTCAATCTTAAACCGGTCTTGGCAACAGCTCGACCCAACTCAGTCAATATTGTCTTCAATCACAGCTCCCAGCCAAAAAGTTCTCAAGAACATCTATCATTGCTTCGCTCGCTCATATATGATAAAACCTACGAAATCAACCACCACTGCAATCATTTCCCTTTACCAGCAAAATCTCGTCACCAGCAGCAGCAACAACTCGTCGATCTTACATATCACTCACAAGTAGTTTTCTCTTGATTATTAACCCCAATTATCGAATCAATTTCAGCCAACTCTAGGACCTTGTTCACTGCCAATTCAAAGTAACGACCGGTAAGCACTTCAGACTTGGGGACCTGGAAAATATTCAAACAAACTGCTTAAAAAAAACTTAAAAAAATCTAAAAGAAAAATAAAAATAAATTATGTACAGAAGAAATAAAAAAAATAAAAAAACTATGTACAAGATATCAATCAGAGAGTATTATGCAACCACTCCCCGGCAGCGGCGCCACAAACTTGATACGCTCTGAAACCTACAATTCTGACAATAATATCCCATTCCCATTTTGTGGAAATCGAAGACCCTTGTAGTTGCAGGAAATCCTACAATACATCCCTCACAAGAATTCATAGTATTCAATACATCTTTAAAATCAACAATCAATCCTTTTATTAATTGAGTAAGAAATTTTACAAGAAGGATAGGAAATCAAGAATATAAATGTTACTCTAAACTTTCTCTCTCCTCAAAAACTCTCTCTATTCTAAAAAGATCTCCCTCTCCTTAAGCCTGTTCAGCTCTTTATATAGGACATTACATAGTGGATGACAGCTAAGTTGTCCTTTATTTTTGGATCTGACTTGCGACATTATCGCAAGTGTACAAATACTAAATCTCGCAACTCTCCTAAATCTCGCTAAGTCTTCACATCTTTCTTGTGTTTAGGCTGTCGTCATCCGTTGCCTCATTCTTATTACCAACCTGCGATATCTTCGCGGTATGTCGTTCATGGATTTCGCAAGGATATTGGTGTTGTGATATTCTGATCCTATAACCCTAATAACCCATTCTGAGCGTATCAAAATGGGAATGAGTTTTATATGATTGAATTTATCGAAATCGAAGACCCTAATAACCCATTCCCATTTTGTTTGTTTTCGAATTATTATTCTTTCATTTTGTTCTCTCACTTTGTTCGAATTTCTGAAATATTGAATTTGATTATTTGGTTTTTGGTATTAGTTAGTAGTAGTATTTTCACACTCTTCGTGGGAACAACTTTGTGCTTGCCATTGTCTACTAGTTAGACGTTGTGCACTTGCAGTATTATTATTGTAGGTTTCTGAGCCTACCAAATGGTGGTGGTGGGGGTTGGGGTGGGGGATCATGTCCGAAAATTAGTAGTAATAACAGTTGTCTTTTCTCTATTTTTTTCATAGAGAAAATCTCTATCCATTTTCCTTTTGAAATATGGTAAAACTTTAGGTGCAGCTTTAATTTTTTTTTCTTTTTATTTTTTTTTATGTAGAAAAGAATTATATTAATAAAAAAATATAGTACAAAATGTTTATGAGCTCATTTTTATCAAATATATTGGAAATAATACTAGATTTTAGAACCCTTTGCTGAATGTGAGAGAACATGTGCCGAAGATGCTTTACTCGAGCTTCTTTTGCAATGTAGTCCATCGCACAATTATACTTCCTGTTTATATCAAGAGTGATTGTTATTCTTGTAAGTCCAAAACCAAAATCGGGAGTGTTTTTTAGTCCAAAACCGAAACTAACATCGGACATAGGGTGAAACACAAATATCAAGAGTGATTGTTATTCTTGTAAGTAACTGATAAAAATCTAGGATCACCTCTATTCATTGATGGATCAAAAATTACATGCTTGAACCTTTGGTAGAAAAATGAAAAATAGAATGCTTAGTTGGAACTTGGAAGGGTTCCCAGTTGAACAGTTCTGGGAAAACTGTCATGATTAAGAATATAACAACTTCTCTATATGTTTATCAAATAAATTGAATATATGTAAACCTAAATATCAAGGAGGTCCGTGAATTAAAAATCAACACCAAAAAGAGATAGCCCTCATTAGATACGATGAATTAAATAATGTGGCAAATTAAAGACATATCATTTGATACAAAAACTCAATAACCATTCTCAAACCGAAAAATAGGGAAGAACATATCATCAAATGGTTCAAGAACTAATTTTTCCCCGAGGAAACGTCGGTAACTCAAAGATCTTTTTCGATGATATGATGAAATAGTAGCATCACCAATCCGGTTCTTTCTCTGTAAAATAATGTATGTAACTTTCAAGTGAGCCAGTCTTCCCGATCCCGATCTCTCAAAAACAATTTAAATTTCCCCTGGAAGAAACTTTAAAGCATCCAAGTTATTCCAAGAATTAGACTTTTAATATGCGAATTAGTCCAAAATCCATTTGTAATTAAAGTCTTTTTGCTTCTCGTGTGTTGGCAATATCCCAGACGTGTAATTACCAAGCAATGGAAACATAGCAAAGATTTGTTCGAGATTTCCCCTTTCTATAGTAGTTTGGTTTTCTTTTTCTCTAACTTTAGTGGTTTTTGAACCCTCCTCGGGACCCATAAGTGACATGCATGGTTGCTAATTAGTTAGTGTCTTTATTTGAAAACACATATGTTTAGTGATTTTTTAGAATATTGCTAATAATTCCAACATCTTAATTGAACAAATTAGAAAACATCTTCAAGCTATTCCCACTAATATTTGCAAATTATCTCATAACCCAAATCTCGAAGTCAGTAATACCATTATGGTATTCATTGGAAACATATTGGATCTTAATTACTGACGATTCCTTTAGGGAAACATATTTTCGATGGGTTATCATCTGTACTCGGTGGACCATGAAACTTTATGTATATTGCCTCGGGATTAAGATGGGTCTCCTTGGCTAATCATGTAAAATCACCTTCTCTATTAAATCCAACCAACCGGCAACAACATGCTACCAAGTGTCACCATCGCAACGAATTACAACCGACTAGTGGATATATTTAGCAACAAAAGTATAACGGTTCCATGGAAAGCAGAAAACATAATCTCCAAAACCATATATATTTTGGAAGATCTCCCATAAGCGCAGGTAAAATATTTAGACAGGTTACATAATGCAGTTGTTAGAACATCACTCGGTCGAACTTAAATTTTTGGTATGTCAGGCTTGTTGTCAATTTTAGTTGAACAAAACTAAGTCTTGATTTATATTATACGAAAGTCTATCTCGGAATATGATTAAAGCATGATAGTTGAGTATCAGAAATTACCAATTGACCTTGAAAATTTGAAGATTGAAGAAAACATCAATGAAAACTTCATCGACAAAGGTATGTGAAGATTGAATATCCTATTTACTCAAATTATCTATTATTCTATGTACTGAGACATGCCATATGACTTAGTATTATAATGAACATTTCAAAAAAGATTGACAGGTTCACGAACTTGAACTTGTAAATATAAAGAATTTATTTTTAATATCTCAGTTAACTCGTATACACGAACTAAACTGGTCAGTTCGCGAGCTAGTCGATTTTGAGATACCGGAAAATATTTATGTCATCATACACGAACTAATTGCTCACTTCGCGAATTAGTTGATTTTTGATGTTCTTGTACACTTTTTATTTTCAATTACACAGACTGTTTCACACAGTTCGTGAACTTGTCAATATAAAAACTGCAAAATTACGAGAAGACTTTTTACTTCACAAATTATTTTGACAATTCATTAACAAATTTGGTCTTGACAAATTAAGCATGTCGGTTTCAAAACTACTTAACCGCGGCTCTCTGGAAAACCATATGGTGCACTCTGGTTGCAAATTTTTTGTAGTTCAAATAAAACTTATCATATGCTTTCGAGCACAATCTATATATAGAGAAGTTTTGTCTACTTGGCAGTTTTATAAAAGGCAATAGTTCACGAACTTAGCTTTGTTTGTAGGCTACCAAGGTTTCCATCAATATAAATAGAGGACTCCCTGCACACAGTAAACTCAATCCTGGCACTTTTGCGTCCTAGTTGTGGAATAGAGTCATCATACAAGAACCTAGGTTTTCTCTGAAAAACATAATTAGGTTACAATTTTGAAAGACTTCACTAAGGGATTCGTAAAATTGATCATACTATCTTTTACCTGATAGTTCTTGTTATCTGGATCTTGTTCTTATTGATCTACTAAGTTCTCGAAACTTTAGATCAGGAACTTGATAGATAGAAATCACAAAGTACTCTCCATCTCCGAATTTTGTGATTCCACAAGATAAATATCTAAATCACTTCTGACTAGATTAGTTTAGATTGTTCTTATGAGGTAGAATTAATTAGGCATCTTTATAACTTTTAAAGAGAGTAAGTTTAACCTAATCTTTGAGTTTGCTTGATATCTTATTTTCTTGAAGATCCCCCATGACATATAAATTTCCATACCTTGATTAAATATCTTTCGGAAGGAAATCTAATAGGCTTTTTGTTAGTCATAAAAGTCTTCTCTTAAGTTGAAGCAACTCCTAGGCATGTAAATGACGTCAGCAAAGGGAATCGTATTGCATAGGGTCTTACGAGATCCAAGAGACATAAAGGAGCACAACTGAAGCCGAATTACTTGTAGGGTCGATTCGATCTTAACTTCACTCCAGTCCAAGTCGATAGTAGGTTAGTGTCCTTGAGCGACTTGATATAATAAGGTGCTCAAGTTTTGGATTAGGTCCTGAACTGCTTTGGATTTTCCTCGTTAACAAAATTTACGGTGTCTTGTGTTTTTTTCTTTTCGTATTATGTTATTTATCTTTATAATTGAAATATCACAAGTCGTATGTTAAAATAGCCTACATAGTCTTTAAACTTATAACAATGTACACAACATATAAGATTTATTCTTTGAAAATTATTTATCTTTTTTGAAATATCACAAATCGTATGTTAAAATAACCTAGACAGTTTTTAAGCCTAAAAGAGTGTACATAACCTGCAAGATTTATTCTTGAGAATTAGTGATTTGTCTTGTTGGAATCGATTCATATTACAGTTCGGGTATATACTAGGTTATTACTTAGATATTGATTTATGAGATAGTCCAAGTTAAACTTGTTTCCATATCAGGTGTTTGATCCTTATTGCTAGGATGTGAGTTTCTCTCTCAAAAAAAATTAGCTCTAGCGTTTTTTTTTTTTTAAAAGATTTTTACAAAACTTAACGTTTCTCATCAGGTTTTCTCTGTTCTTGATCATGTTTGGATGATCTAGGATGGGGAGACATCAGATTCAATTCAAAAACAAAGATTTCTTATGCTGATTTTTTTAAACCCAAAAAAATTTACAAAAACTCTTGTATTAATCTAATAACGCTACCAACTCTACTTTAATAGAGGGTAAACCAAATTTAGTGATTCCAATAGAGTTTTTTCATGAAGGTTATGATATATGGAAGTTTAGCTTAATAGGAAGATTGGATTTTAAAGATCTAGTTTCTGCTGATGTTAAGAAATCTTTGCTTCAATAATGGAATATTGTTGAAGAGAGGTTCAGATTCGTTCCTATGCTCAAAGGTTTGTTTATTATTTAGTTGGAATCATTGGAAGATAAAGTAAAGATTCTTAAGAAAGAAGAATGGATTGTGGAGAATCAAGTTCTTAATTTTCAAGAATGGTTCCCAGGTTTCAATCCCGTTAGAGAAAGGACTTCTCATGCTATGGTTTGGGTTAAGTTTCCAGGTTTACGTGTTAAATTATGGACAGAAAGATCTCTTATGTCCATAGGCAAAATTCTAGGTAATCCAATTGTTGTGAATGATAGAACTTTGAATCATGAATATGAATATTTTTCTTTTGTTCTGATTGATGTAGATTTTTCACTTCAAGTTCCGGATGAAATCAACTTCGTTGCTGGTGGTAGAAGTTTTACTCAAGAAGTTGATATTCCAAAAAAAGGAAAAATTTTGTATACATTGCAAAATCATTGGTCATGAGTTAAAGGGGTGCAAGGTTTCTATAAAGGTGCTCAAAAATCCTGATCATGCAAAGCAACCTAGTAATGTGCAAAAAAAAAATGCGCAACATGTGATCGGTTGGAAACAAGACAAGGGGAAGAAAAAACGCAAGGGAGGTGTAGAACAAAATAGTTCTATGCCAACCTCTTATTGGTCCATGTAATTCAACTCCGGAGGTAGATGAATTTTTAGATTCTAATTAAAACACTGATGTCAATGGATATGAAGTACTTAATTCCGAGTTGGGTTTCGTTGATGATGATTTTTTTTGTTGAAAACAAAGAAGATGGTGCTCATTTTAGCCAAACAACCCCTAGCATGGAAAAGGAAACCAATTTTCCTGTTTTGGAAGCTGTTTTGAATTCACCAAAAGACTCGGTTTTGGAAGGAGTTTTAGATACTCATAAAGACTTGGATTTTGACCGAGTTTTGGAAGTTAAGAATCCTAACCGAGATTTAGAAATTAATTGACTCATGCCCTTATTATTTGTGTGGCTTTTTGATTTAGCGGGATTAAGTTCTAGCCCATGTTGGTAGGCTTTATGAAAGTATCATAAGGTGTTCCTATTGAAACTCATATGTAAAAAGTCAAATTATGTTGATAATTAATTTATGTTTACATAAATTGTGTTTAACATAATTTTTTCGGCTTTTCAACTTTTGATATTGGCACGCACTAGTTAAAACTGATTTAACCTTTCTCTGGTAAAGGTTGCTTTGTTGTTGTTCTTTTGTTCTTGCGAGAGGATGACAACACACGGGGGGGGGGAGTTATTTGAACTTGCGCTTAATGATTTATCTTTCTGGGGAGAAGTGGTTACGCAAATTGAGGTACTGTCCTTGTTCATGCATTTGTTCTGGAATCCTCTGTTGTTGATCAGCGTCAATTACCTACAAAAATATAAAAGAGAAAAAAAAATGAGTACCAATATAAACCTAATTAGAATTAGCATTCAATTTTTGTTTCAATTTTATTTCAAAATTGTTACCTCATCATCATGACGAATCCCAATATGCGCCATCAATTTGTTGTAGTTATCGAATCTCACAATCTTTTGACAAAAAATGCAGCGATTTTGGTTTAGGATCCAAAATCGCCTAATCCACACTCACCGAGTAACCATTTCCAATAGAGAAAAGTTAGAAAAATTCCAAGAGAAAGAGAGAATTCGAGGAGAATTGTCAAGAATCTTACCTACTAGTGGTTGCTGCTCCATTACAAGTGAGTGATTCTTCGAGAAAAAATGAGTGAGTGATTCTTGAAGGAAAAATGAGATCTGGTTTGTGGACGGGTGAGAGACGTATGATAGTTGTAAACTTGGATTTGCGAATGAATACCCGAGCTAACCTAGGGAGTGTTTGGCTGGCTTGGAACATAAGTAAAACAAATAGTTTTATTTTTTATTTTTCTTTCCTTTTTGCTTTTTGTTTTTGAAGCGCAGACACTTTTTTTTTTCCCAAGTTCATTTCATTAGATGATTATTAGTTCGCAATAAATTTAAAAAGTAATGTAGAGACAACATTAACACATTTTTTATGAAGCGTAGACACCTATTTTTTCAAATTCAATTCACTAGATAATTAAGAGTCACATAAAAAAATAAAATAATACAGAGATAACATTAATATTTTTCCTTGTTTGTTTTATTTTACGGAGTTTTTTTAATTTGGTGCTTAAGGAATCATTAGGGGTTAGGCCAGAAGCCCGAGTCTCAAGTAGGATACCCGATCGTGTTTCCGCTCAAGAGTTTTGAGACCTCATGAAATATTCCTTTTATGTAAATACTTATAACTTATTATGGGAAATATACTGGGTTTGCCCAGGGGAGTAGGCTCGGTGGCTACTATTAGGGGGCTAGATGGGCCTATGCCAAGTTACAAAAAAAAAAAAAAAAAAAGTTGGTGCTTAAGGGAAACTCTTTTACTTTTGAAGGGATTTAAGGGCAACTCTTATGGCATTGTAAGAGAAATCAAATTTGCCAAGCCAAGGTGGATGAACAGATACAGATACGGTCCTCTATTATGAAGTTCAGGATATTTCTAATGATATGATACATGTAGTAACTAGAATTAATCCTAGTCAGCCATTTGCTCTTATATCTTTTATTTATGGTTCTACTTACTTTGATAAAAAAAAAAATAAAGATACAGTGGGATTTGATATTGAGGATTAGTGAGAATATTATGCAACCTTGGTTAGTAATAGGTGATCTGAATTTTCATCTTCATGATATTTCATAAGCTTCTAATTTCTCTATAGAAGATAGGTATGTTCAAAACAAAATGAATGCTTGTGGCCTTATGGACCTTGGATATATTGGTAAGAATTTTACTTGGACTAGTAATAGCTCTGGCACAGGAAGTAGAAAATCCAGAATTGGCATGGCTATAGGAAACACTTTTGGTGTAATTGATATCCTCAATCCAAGCTTTCTCGTTTAGTTCAAGCTGGCTCTGATCATTGCCCAATATTACTAGTTCCTGAGAATACTATTAGAAATTCTTGGAGGCCTTTTAAATTTTTTGCAATGTGGATGAAACATTATGATTTTAAAAATCAACTTCAAATAGCTTGGAATTCTAATTCAAATGGTTCTCCCGCTTTTAATTTGATTGATAAACAACAAAGAACTAGAAAACGATTGTCTCATTGGAACAAAATTGAGTTTGGGGATATTGATAGAAACATTAATAATCTACAAACTCAACTTGAAGCTGTCCAAAATGAAGCTTTTTATGATTCCCAACATGATAATATTGTGTTTCTCACTAAGAAACTTGATGAATGGTTTGATATTAAAGACGATTTCTACAAGCAAAAATCTGGTGATACTTTTATTACTGAAATGGACCATAATATTAAATATTTCCATGCTTTAGCTAATAGAAGAATGTTTAGGAAAAACATTGACTGTCTTTGTGATGCTAATGGTATTTGGTTCAATGAAAGTAAAGATATTGCTAGTATGCTTGTTGCTCACTTTGATCAAGTTAGTAAAACTATTAACCCTGTTTTTACTGATATAACTTTTGATATAATACCTACTACCATTACTGATCATGATAATTCTCTTTTAACTAGAGTTCCAGCTATGGAAGAAATTCATCAAACTATAGAGCATATGAGTGCTTGGAGTTCTCCTGGTCTTGATGGATTTCAGGCAGGTTTTTACAAATATAATTGGGATATAGTGGGTAAAGATATTACTATGCTTTGTTGTTCAAAGTTTTTTTGAATCGGTTATATGCTAAAAGAGTTTAATAAAACTTATCTTAGTTTGATACCTAAATCTGATAATGCTAAGAGTCATGTTGATTTCAGGCCTATTGGGTTGTGTAACACTGTTTACAATGTTATTTCTAAGATACTTGCTGATAGAATTAAACCCCATATAAAACACCTTATATCCCCTTATCAAGCAGCTTTTGTTCCTGGTAGAGATATACATGACAATATTATTATTGCTCATGAGATGATTCATACTATGAAACATAAAGAGGGTCATAGTGGAACTATGGATTTAAAACTTGACCTCTCTAAGGCTTTTGATAGAATTGAATGGCCTTTTCTTCTAGGTGTTCTTAGACAAATGGGTTTTGATACTAAATTTTGTGGCTATATTAATCAATGCATTTCTACTACTAATATCTCTGTTTTGCTGAATGGTTCTCCAACTCAAAGTTACACTCCTTCTAGAGGTGTTAGGCAGGGTGATCCTTTATCACCCTATCTTTTCATTATTTGTATGGAATTCTTATCAAGATTACTGCTAAATGTTGAGGCTAATCATTGCATTTTAGGTGTTAAAGCATCCAGGAAATCGCCAGGTATAACACACCCTATGTTTGCTGATGACATTCTAATCTTTGCTAAAGCAGATATGCATAATACAGGGCCGTCGCCTAGCTGGTCCCCATATCCTAAGGCCCCCAAATCAAATGTTTTTCTACCTATAGTTACATACCAAACCTAGTTAAAAATATCAAATTTTGGGCTTATTCTGCTAGTAGTCCGATACGATTCAACGTTTTGTGCCAGCAAATTAATTGTGTATCATTAAGGTTACTAATTTGGTCTTTCGCTATTGTTTTTCACTGCTTTATTATTTTTTCTTCTTTATTCGAAGTTCCGGGGTTTTGTCTGATAACATTCATAAAATATCCATATTTCGGACAATATGGTTTGAATCAATTTTGATTACAAGAAATGATAGTTCGTTACAAGGACCTCTCGAGTATATATACTCGACTCTTCAACTCTCAACATCATACACACATCTCTGTTATGATCTGCAAGCTCTTATGACATTTTATTATGCTCCTACCTTCATTTTTTTTTTTTTTTTTTGTAAAAGGAAGATTAAATAATAAAATCAAAATAAATATTACTATTTGACAATCATATGTAGATATTGCTAATAATGCAAATTGGGCAGCCATTGAAGTTGAAGTTGATCAAATCTTACCTACGACATTGTTACAAAAAACATTAAACGGACTTTTAATATAATCCATTAAGATTGTTATTAGTAGATACAATTAATTACAAACTTTATATGAAATTACGTCGATACTTCCACATATTATGGGTAACATACGAGGCATCTATATTTTTCCCCAGAGGTAGAATTACCAATGTTTAGCTTTCAATTCGCCTCTGACCATCAAATGAAATGTGAATAACTCGTCCTCTTCTCTTTGAAACAATGGACGGTTGCGGTTCCATTGTATTGATAACTTCACGTGGGAAAGGGAAGGAAGATCAATCTTAGGTTTTTTTTTTTTTTTTGAATCATAATCTTTGTGTGATAAGCCATTTTTTTTATATTTTTAGTCTTATCTTCTGTAGAAAATTTTATTGTTTGAGAATATTATATCTTTCATATGAAATCACAAGTAAGAAGTTATTTTCTTATATAGGCCCCATTTCCATAATTTCGCCGAGGGCCCTCAAATACTTTGCTACGGCGCTGGCATAATATAGCTGGCATTAAGAGTGTTCTTGAATATTTTGGTAGTGTTTCTGGTCAAATGTTGAACCTAGATAAGTCTAGTGTTTATTTTAGTCACAATATTAATCCTAGTGCTAGAGATATTCTTGCTAGGGAACTTAATATGATTGAAATGAAAGATACAGATAAATATCTTGGTGTAACCTTGTTAATAGGAAGGAATAAAACTAAAGCTTTTAATCCTCTTATTCAATCTTTTGGGACTAGACTGAAAACTTGGAAAGGTAAGACAATGAATCATTCTGCAAGAACAACTATGGTCAAACATGTTGAATGTAAAGCTCTAACCAAGGCAGTTGAATGGATAGAAGAAAAAGGATTCAATAAAGTTATCGTTGAGACAGATTGTGAGAATTTGGTGACCTCAATTCATAACAATGAGCCACAAGTGCATTGGTTTAATCACCATTTAATCTTATCAGTCAAGAACAAGTTTCTTAATAATGATTTTTGGTTTTGCAAGTTAGTTAATAGATTAAGTAATAGTGTGGCTCATGAGCTAGCAAAAAAAGCTAGACTTGAAGCAAATAGTTTCTTCTTTGATTCTAATTATCCTCATGATATTGTTAAATGGATTGAGGATGATTATGTACTCTTTAAAAGGAACTAAGCAATAAAATTCTTTCTTAGTATCAAAAAAAAAAAAAAATCTTTTTCTTTTTTTAATCATTTTCATTATAGTTTCTGAAAATGAAGAAAGGTGTAAAGCATATTCCTATGTACTATGTCAAAAAAAAAAAAAAATCCATTCGCCATATCAGGTGGTATGGAGAACCAGCTGTATCACTATGTGAAAACAACTGAGTGATAGTGTTTGTCGAGCGATATTGACTAGAATACACCATTGATAAAGACTCTATTGTTGGATATGAAATTAATATCGTTAGTGATGGACTCTATTCGCTGACATCCGACCATATCCCGCCAATAAATACCACTCATCTCCCTCATTCCACTTCACACATTCTTTTCTTTCTATAGTTTTTCATAAACAAAAATCTTTGATCCCTATTTACTTTCTTGCGAATATGATTCAGATACCAAGAAATAGAAGGAACAAAAAAGTCAAAGTATCTACTAGCACCCTAGCCAGTGGATTAAATTATGAGTGGGATAAAGAATATGAGTTTCACCATGTTAGACAACTAGTTGTTGAAGTTATACTTTACGTACACATATCTTACCATCTAGAGCGACTTAATTTAGTAGGTGGTTGGTTAGAGTTACGTACGGTGTTCAAGTATCTTTCCTTTTTGTTCAAGAGAGAGTCTGAAGATATCCTTGATGGCATTTATTTGACATACCACCTAAAACCATACAATTCAAATCGTTCAAGTTATATTGAAACGATGATGGAAGACTACAAATACGTTCTTTTTCAAAGATTTTGAATTTGGCAAGTTTGTTTTTTCTTTTAATTAAATTTTTATATTTTGTTTTTAGTTTTTAAAACATTCAACCAACTTTTAATTATGAGTATGTTGTCCAACAAGAGTTACACTTTGTTAAATTTGTACATGTTGACATGGATCACATGTGAGGAAATGTACTTCCATTTAACAAATTAAAATGGAAGCCGTAAGAAAGATGGAAAGACCAACTTCATTTACACTCAAATGATTTATAAGAAAATCCGGAATATAGAACATTTAAAGCATATGGATTAAAATGTTTAGGTTTATTTTTTGTTTTATTTCACTAGATAATTAATAGTCACAAAAAAAAAAAGTAATACAGAGACAACATTAATACTTTTTCTTTGTTTGTTTTATAGATTCATTTAAAGTTGTTGCTAGGGGAAGCTATCAAAATTCTCGTAACTTCAATCTGGCGCTTCTCTCTAAATTAGTGATCAGATCGCTTTTCAACTAGATCGTCTTTGGGCTTATCTTTTGCAAGCTAAATATTTTCATTATTATGCAACTCCAAAAATGCAAAGTTATTCAAGGATTAGGTTTTGTATTAAAAGAGGTCTTACGATTATTCGCGAGAATCATACTTACAGTTCGGTTCGGTAGTTCCATCGAAGCTACCCTGATCACTTTTACACGCCAAGTGTCGTCGTATTACAATGACTCGATTTGAGCAACATCCTTTTCTCGTATTGTAATTGTATGACATACAAGAAATTCATTTTCTCAACCCAAGAATTTGAATCTAAACTCTCTTCATAAAACCTACACTAAGTTTGAATTTCTTTGTTCTTAGCCCATAGAGTAAAAGTATCCATAGCCCCAAATAGATTAAAACACAACAGGGGTTTGATTTTTGAATTATCTCATCATGGTTGTTTAGAAAACCCAAACGAAGAAAAAACTAAACTCAATGACTCTCCTCTTTCTTCTCAATCTCTTATTGTCTTAGTGAATGGTGATCATAATTGAAAACCTCAAAATTAAATCAAAACTATTTGTAACTCCGCGACTCCCCTCTTTCCTTCTCAATTTCCTATTGGCTTCTTGGACAATCTCAACTATGTTCGATTTGATAGTAGGTTAACATTTGTAGCATCTTAATACAGTGTGTGTTCAAGCTGGATGAGGTCCTGTAGTTTTCCGATATATTATAATTTTTCTTGTTAACAAAATTCTTGTGTGTGTGTGCACGCGTGCGTGTGTGCTTTTACTTTTTCCAGATTAATTTTTTAGTTATTTTATTAATTGTAAAAAACTAATACAAGTTTATCCTCGTTATCATAAAAAGTTGGTGGTAGAAACAAAGAAGCTAAAAGCTGTTAAATGTGTGGTATGGAAAGGTGTTTTCTCTCTGCTCAATACTTTTAAACATTGCACAAAGTTTAAAGTTGGAAAGGGTAATACCATTATATTTTGGGAAGGCAACTGGGTGTGGGAGATTAGGCTTTTAGTGTGAGATACCCTCTAATTTGTGACATTTCTTAGGCGACGAACTAGACGATGATGAAGTGTGCACCTAAATGATAACCAAATGGAGGAACTGTCATCATCCAGAGCATCTCTGGATTTATTTTGGTCACTAGATAAGACATGAAACTTCATGGTCAAATCGCCTTATTTTTTGTTTAATAAAAATCATGAAATTATTACAAAAAGATTAAGTATTTGGTCGAGACCGGACACATAAAATATATATTTTCTTTGGCATCTCTTTCACAAGAAGATTGCTACGAGCCTTAGATCGGTACTCTCCAAAAAAAAATAGGCACAATGGCTGTGAACATTTGTCTTTTACGCCGCAAGGCGGAGGAGTCTTCCATTCATCTTATTCTTCATTGTCCAACCTATGTTGGTATATGGAATTACTTCTCGTCTTACGTTAATTTGGAGGTGGATATGCCGGATTGTATTAACTTAATCGTAAAGGGTTGGAAAATAAAAAAAAACATCTCGACAACTGCTGAAGTTTTGTGGGAGGTCCTTGGCGACACAACAAGTGATACAACATGTCAAATATCAAAACTATTTTTGGTACAAAAACTTGGGTTATTTGAAACGAATATCTTTGGATATTGTAATATCCAATTGGGGATAAGTTTTCGAATGATCTTTTAAAAATATGTCTTATGTATTTAGTTAGGTGTTGGTGATGGTTCTTACATCTGTCATAATACTCTCATGTTATATTTTGCTTACTTTCAGTAATCTCATTCAATTGAATTTTTACTTTTGTTGTAATTTTTTTTTTCTTTTGAAGTAAAACGAGTCCACTTTCCACCTGGTTCCAAAAATAAATTCCCCCAATTCTTAAGGATTAACGAATCAAAGTGAGAGCTATAACCAAATTGTGATTGATGCATCACGCACCTCACGAAATTTAAAGCCTACCATATATATATATATATATATCCCTAAAGTAAAACGGAAAATGGGTCATTTGTCCAAAAAAATTTAAAACACGGTTCAAATGGACGAGTAAAAAATTTTATGGGTGAAATGGACAAAAATAAAATAGCAAGGATGAAACTGGATTTATCCTGACTTAAACTTAAAAAATAGCAAGGATGAAACTGGATGCATCCTGTGTAAAATAAAAATAAGAAAAAAAATATTTGAAAATGGACATGATGAAACCTTACATCCCGCCTATTTTTAAATTTTTGTCCATTTAAACAGTATCTAAATCTGACTGTCCTTTTCACCCAGGAAATGTTGTTTTTGGTCTTTTTAACCAATTTTGTGAAAGTAAAATAGGTCTAATTTTGTGTCGATTATGCAAGAGTTAAGCCATGTAATGATATACGTCAACTTTCGATCTACTTTCAGTAATTATGTAATGAGATACGGGTTTCATAATTCTCCTTAGAAGAGTGTGCAAGATACACTCCTTGAAAAAGATGAAATTCCTGAGTCACTTTAAAAGATTTTGTACAAAATTGAGTTTAGCCGAGTAGGGTCAATATCGATTTTGTGCACTATTACTCTTAAGTACCTTTATATCCTTAATTCTTGCATCAAAAAAATGTCTAATTGTTTGATGAAGTTGATAGATAATAGATAAATGCATGCGTAGTTTGTCAATGGGACCAATCTTGACTAGTTTGACTATCCTAAAAAATAACTATAAAACTTAAATTTTACACTATAAATATCAAGAGGGAGGATCCATGGACACTCTTAGATGGACAAGGTCGGACAAGATTTGCGTCATTTTCTCCGCAAAATCCAAACGATAATGAATTTAAGTCTAATATTTTGATGGTATATTCTTATTGTAAAACTCTACATTCCTACAAAAAATGAGCATAATTTGAGATGTATAAAACCACCATCCACCCCTTTGAATATCAGCCGTTCAAAATTAACGGTTGAAATTAAGATCGGTAGATGGTCAGGTTTGCTATCACGAATTGCATTCATTTTTTGTAGGAATATAAAATCTTATAATAAGAACATGTCATTAAAATATTAGACCTAAATGCATTGTCATTTGAGTTTGTCGGATAAAATGGCACAAATCTTGTCCGACCTTGTCTATCTAAGAGTGTCCATGGATCCTCACTCAAATATCAAATCCTCAATCCTTACAAGAGTGCTAAAGAGTGATAATAATTAAATAATGATAACACTATTCATTCAAGATTGACACTAATTACGGACCTTCTCCAAGAGACTATGAAAGAGAAATCGAAGATTTCATGATTTTCATCTTCAATTATGACCTACACATAATGTTTTTGTCTGAAAGGAAAAAAAAAAAAAAAAAGTTCAATTTCATAGATACCTGGCTCATTTAGGTTATCCTAATATGAAATATCAAGAGATTATAAGGAGAACTTGTGGCTTAGCTCTCTTATGGAAGGAGTGGGGTTGAGATAATACACACGTATAGTGACATGATGTATTTAAATGTTAATTTTCTCTAATATTCAAAACAACAACTGGATTTTATCTTGTTTGTATCGATCTCATCATGGCAAATAAAGGGATCGAAGCTCGGTAGAAATATCTCCAAAAGCTTAAAGAAACCTAAAAAATCCGAGGGTCATCTCAGATGATTTCAATATTACCCTTCACTCAACAGAAAAACAAAGCTTCAACACTCACCCTTCTTCTTCCTACAAAATTGTTCATGACACCATTGACTATCATGGTCTAAAAAATATCCAATTCACTGGCTCACCATTCACATAGTCAAATCAAAGATGCATACAAAAGAATGTTAAAACCGGAATAAATAGAGCCTTGGCAAATAATAATTGGTTTTCTTCGTATCCCAACTCAGTCATAAATAATCTCCTTCCTCATAGACATGACCATGCACCATTTCTACTTCATACTTAACCAACAACTAAGTCAAATAAAAAGCCAAAAATATCATATCGAGTTTGGTTTACTGATCCCACATGCAAGGAAGTGATTAAAGAAACTTTGAACTCCATGGAAAATAAACATTTGAATGTGATAGAAAAATTATACTCCCTCCGTTCCAATTTACTTGATGTTTTAGGGGTTTTTTTGTGTTCCAAAATAGATGAGGGTTTAAGTATTTTCCCCAAATCCTCACTGATTTACCCTTGCTTTGGAATCACAACATACTATTAATTTTCATTGGGATTAGCAGATAAATGATTATTCCAAGGATTTTGATGGAATATTTTGTTTATCCCAAGTAAATTACGACGAGAATCGTAATTTACATTAAATTTAGAAACTAAAATTTTAGGATGCTATTAATATGGGTAAGTTTGGAAAAAATTTATTCTCTCTGTTGTTTCTTAATCTGCGTGAAAAATTTTATAACGTCAAGTAAATCGGAACGGAAGGAGTAAGTCACCTAAAGTGCTCTTGGAAAATGGAATCACAATGTCTTTGGTCATTTAATTACATAAATTACTAAAACTAAAAGCAACTCCAAAGGGCAATAAACAATGGTAAACAAGGTGTAAATACAATCAAATCCTTGGAATCAGATCTGAAATCTTGGTATGACAAAAAAAAAACTGCCATTTTGTATCAACAAGCCAACGAAACTCGAATCAAGAAAGAAGATAGAAATAATAAGTACTTATACTCTAGACTCTAGAGAAAATAATAGAAGAAGACTTTGTACACTTTTGAATGAGGATGGAAAATGGGTCTCAACAAAAGAAGAAATCTAGTCCCTTCAGCACGTCAGCAAAATTTATACTTCTTCTAATCACAGTATTGATTCAAGAATCTTAGAGCTAATAAGTCCTTGCATAACTGAAGATGAAAATTAAAATTTAACTCAAGTATCTTCAACAGAAGAAATCAGAGAAGCTATGTTCCATATTAATGCTTGGGTTGCTTCAGGTTCAGATGGATATCAAGCTGGCTTTTTTAAACATACATGGAATATTGTGGGCATGGAGGTAACTAAATGGCTCAAGATTCCTTTACTTATGGTCATTTTCCTACTCAATTGAATGAAACATTTGAAGTTCTTCTACCGAAGAAAGATTTAGTGACTAAACCAAATGACTTGAAAACCATAATCTTATGTAACATCACTTACAAGCTTATAACAAAAATTCTAGCTTCAATATAAAATCCAAACCTCCATAAGATTATATCCCCTTGGAAGGAAGAATATGTCCCAGGAAGAAACATACAAGACAACATAATAATAACACGTGAGATGATATGTTACATGAAGAATACTAAAGCCTTTCATGGTGTTGTTGGTGGAATGAAATTTCTTACATCAAATTATGATTCATTTGGGGTTTTCTCAGAAACGGCGTCGACTAATACGTCATGCAAACAAGAATTTTAGTTCTCATTAATGACACTCTTATGGAATTCTTCTCACCCACAAGAGGACTCCGACAAGGTGATTCCATATATCATTATCTCTTTATTATATGTTTATGAAGGTTTCACTAAGATGCTTACAAATGCTGCTAAAGAAAAAAAAATATTGAACCAGTTATCCCAACCAAGGTAAGACCTGCAATATCTCATTTTTTATTTGTAGATGACTGCATGTTTACGAAGGCCACTGGAAGATATAAAGGATATCATGAACAGATTCTTATATTTTTCGGGACAATGGGTAATCTTGATAAAATCAATTTTCTTTTTCAACAAGACTTTAAGTAAAGAAGCATGTGAAAAAATCACTGACATTCTTCAGGTGAAACAAATGGATGAAAGTGAAAAATACTTGGGGACTTAACTTCAAATTCCTATAAGTAAAGATAATTTTTTTTATTCTTCTGTTGAGAAAATAGAAAGTAAATTACAGATATGGAAAGGTAAACTCACCTCACAAGCTGGCAGAACTACTCGAATCCAAGCATTTTTTAGCACTACAACTAACTATCAAATGGGTTTGTTTGAAGTTCCATACGAAACTCTTAGCATAATGGATAGAATACAAAAGAAAAAACTATTTCTTAAGCAAAAAGAATGCAATGGGAGGGAATTATATCTCTTTTTTTTTTTTTGATCGGTCAAAGGAAATTTCATTGAAAAAAAGGTACTTAAGAGGGTACCTCAACCCAATAAAACAACCGAAAAAAAAAAAGAAAAAAAAAAAGGAAACCGATTTGGGAATCGGTTACCCAAAAAATGAAAAATAGAAATACGGTCGCGGAAGGAAAAAAGGAGAGGGTACAAGATTGCCCCTTTAGGCCCTCTCAAATGGTACAATAGAAATACGAATCCCACAAACAAACTACCATATTAGCCGTTAATCCTAGCATTTTGGTGTTTGATTCCGCCCAAAAGAAAGCTTGAATCTTGACATCTCTAATTATACTTGCTAAATTTTTTCCTTTTGTTGTTGAAGATCCTTTCATTTCTTTCTTTCCAAATGCACCACCATATTGCGGCCGGAAGATTGTTCCATATACCGTTAAGCCGCTTATCACCCCAATCATGATTCCAACTTTGAATTGTTGTGGCAATATGATCATTGTAGCTCCGACGGAATTCACATCCTTCAACAAAATAAGTTCAAATTCTTTTAATTCTCCAACACTCATAAAACAAATGAGAGCTTGTTTCATCTTCTTCTTGACAAAAACTACATGTCATATCCACGTTCATTCCCCTTCGAACAAGTTTATCGGTCGTCATCAACTTTTCATGAGAGAGAAGCCAAAGAAAGAAATTAACTTTATAAGGATATAACCGACTCCAAATAATATCGCTTGGGAAATCCATCGCATCCGTTTCACTAAGAGAAATTACTCCATTCTTTACCGAGTATGCCTCCAACTTATTATTATCCCCCCAACCATCCACAATCTAGAGTCTATAACTCCTTCTTGTATATTAACCGATTCAAGTGATGACTTTATGGAAGCAACCTCCCTCATTATAGCTTGAGAATATCTTTCACGAGACATAAACTTCCATTTGATTCCGTCACACGGAGCTTTCGTACAACCGAGCCACTACACACCCTTTGGTTATTGAAGCTTCATAAGCTAACGGAAATTTATTACAAAGCACACCATCACCGATCCATAAATCTTCCCAAAATCTAGTTTCTTTCCCCGCACCAACCTTGAATCTTACATGTTTATTAAAGTCTTCAAGCTCATTGTAAATATTGTGCCACAAACTACAACCTTTTGGCCCTTTAGGACGAAGAGTTTCCCACCCCGTTGAAATTTCGCCAAATTTTTCCGCAATTATTTTCCTCCAAAAAGCATCCTTTTCCGTTCCGAATCTCCACCACCATTTTTTGAGAAGAGCCGAATTCATATGTTTAGACTTTCGAATTCCAAGACCCCCACTTTTTTTAGACTTCGAAACCGTGGACCACCGAATATTATGAATCCTTTTCTTATTTGAGTCATCATCCCATAAGATATTTCTTATTATTCTATCAAGTTTATTTGTTATGGAGCATGGAGCAAGAAAAACCGAAAGGTAATAAATGGGCAAGCTAGCCAAAACACTTTTTATAAGAGATAACTTACCTCCTCTTGATATTGACCGCCCTTTCCAAGAAGAATTATATCTCTTGGAAGAAAGTGTGTAAACCAAAAAGATACGGAGGCTTACTTTTGAAGAACTCAGAATTGGTATATATTTCTCTCTAGTAAAACTGGCTTGGAGACTCTTAAATGAAAAAAAGCAATGTGGTAGGTACCAAATTCTGGAAGCTAGATACTTCAAAAGGAAAGATCTCTTGGCTGATGATACTTCAAAGCAAAGAAGTCCTGGATTTGGCAAAGCATTCAGATAGGTCTTCAAGTTAGAAAATATTATTATGTATGGGAGATTGGTGATGTCTCTTCAGTAATAACACATAAACATGGATGGTTTCCTAAAACAGATGATACATATACTAATTTTGTTTCTACTTCATAGATAAAATACAAACATATGGGATGCTAATGAACTCAATAGTCATTTCAACAACGATCGGGTACAACAAATTCTTAACATCAGAATACCTAGCTCCGGCAAGGACAAAATAAGATGGTCATTAACCAAGTGCGATAAATTCACTAACAATTCTATATACAGAAAAATGATCAAGGGCCAAAGTATGCATCACCAGAACAATCCTTTTCAGGAGAACCAATGGTTGTAGATGTAGCACGTTCAAGTTCCATACAAAGTTCAACAATTCTTATGAAAATGATGTCATGAAATTCTTCCTGTCAACAAAAGAATAAGCAAATACATATAATACATCAGCGGTTCGTGCACTTTCTGCAATCAAGAAGAGGAGACAAGTAGTCACTTACTATGCAGATGCAACTACTCCGAGGGAAATATGGTTTGGAATATCGTCTTATATTCATCAGTCAAAGACAATTATTATTCCCGTAAAGACTGGATCATCTCTTGGTTTGCTGATGAAAACTCCTTAGAAGCTACCAACAAACATCTTGCCAATCTGGCTGCCTGCACCAGTTGGCATTTATGGAAGGCAGGATGTGAGAAAGTGTATAAAATAAAAAAAAATATCATCCTATTAGCATTGTGCCTAGAATAATCACCTACATGATCTATTCAGAATATAAATCAGAACATAACATGCATAAGCTCGGAAGAAAAATGGAAAAAACCTCCATAAGCTTGGATCAAAATAAATATTGATGCTTCTTTCCTATCTCATAATACTAATGCAGGTTTTGCTTTAACTGTGCGTGATTCTTCAAGGAGATTCTTGGAAACAATCGCCTACTCAGCAAGAACCAGAGATGTGAATCAAGGTGAATCGTTGATACCGCTGCAAGCTCTTTAATGGATCAAAGACATGGAGTATCAGAAATTTATTGTACAAGGAGATAACATGTATGTTATAAATTGTTGTAATGGTATTGTAGAAGGTAGGGCTGGCCATGATTCGTTTTTTAACCTAGTCCGAACATGGTTCAAAAAACCAAGACCGAAAAATTCGAAATCCGAGGAACCAAAAACCCCGAAAAAAAGAAAAGAAAAACTCATTCTAGGTGGTTGGTTTGGCGTTACAAAAAAAAAAAAAAAAAAAAAATCCGAGAGTTAATGTAAATATATTTTTTTCAATATGATTTGCTTTAGCCTTTTTGCATAAAATAAGTTTGTTTACATATAATGAATTGAACTTAATAATTTAATTCTGAATTTTAGTTAAATAAAAGCTATAAAATTCAAAAAGAAATAACCAAAAAACCAGGGGGACGATTTTGATTTCTTATATTATAAAGAACGCGCAATTGGGGATACATAATCTAATTGGGGGAAATGACTAAATGACAAAATAGGGATCCAAATATCCTAGTCAAGTTACCCCTTATCTAAATAAAATTTTAATTCCTAATTTAACCCTCACTAATCGGATTAGATACTAATGATGATTAGTAAAATATTAATGATTTGGGGGATATAATGTGTGTTTATGTTTATTTGAATTTGTGTGTTTTAGTTTAAAGGGAAAAAAATTTTGAGTAGAATTTTTTTTTTTTTTTGAAAATGGAAGATGATTGTGATGAGAGACTTGGCAAATGCTGAATATTTAGCTCAATTACAACAACAATCATATCTTCAATCTTCGATTAATGATAACAACTCACAATTGTTGTATGATGAACCAACACCTTTGAATCATTATTTTCTTGACCATGAAATGTTTTGTGAAGAACCAACTCAAGAAAGTAAACATGTTCGGCATACAAGCAACCCCAACACACGGAGTAATGCTTCAAAGAGGTCGAAAATTTGATTTTTTTTTTGAAACCGCCATTTCTGCTCAAAAAACCTTTGTACCGGATGCTCGTGGTTTGAACACTATGCCGGATCATGTAACCGCATAGTATTCATATATATATGTATGCCTACACTAAATTTCCCCAAAAGATTCAAGAACATACCGGCGTGGTATTCAAACCAAGATTGAGTGCCTAGTACAAATTTATTTTTTTACCTACCAAATAATATTCTCGAGGAATATTCAAACCGGGCAAAGTGTTAGTACATGACATTCTATGCCGGGAGTTTTTGATACCGGCATAGAAACTTAAATGTCGAAAATGCCGGTTTTTACATGAATAACATACAGAAGCTAATGATATTTTGAACTTAAATACCGGCATTTAGTTCTTTCAACTTAGTATGCCGGAACCTGATACCGGTATATAGAGTCAATTACAAGTTATGCCGGTTCTTAATAACGGCAGTCTCATTTACTTATCGACAATGCCGGTTTTGAACTAATCCAAGTTTCTTTTCATTCATTCCTTAGATTGTTACCTACAACGATCAACCAAACTCTAAACCGCTCCATCGGGATACGTCGGAGTACTATAAAATGTCAGGGTATGTTACCAAACAATACTTTCACCTAGTTCTTACAATTTTATGTTGGGATTTGCTTGTAATCTCTATAATGTTGTCCTTATGTAGGGAATAAAATATGAAAAGGAAGCAATTGCTTGGGCAAAAGCAACGGCTCTTAATAACATGTGTGTCTTAGTGAGGAATTCCCAACGTTCATCAGTTCGTTTTGAGATGGTTTGCGAGAGAAGTGGAAAATACAATGAGAAAAATAGTCATAAGATAAAGGGTTATGTATATGAAAAGAAGACTAACAAGGTATACAAGACAGTTACGCGGAAGGATGACTGCCCTTTTAAGCTTGTATTCTATCTAAGAGGTTCAAAAGTAGAAGAAAAAGAATGAGAATGTAAGGTGTGGTTTGGCCGTCACAACCACCCCGATCCGAATGATTTTGAAGGTCACTCCCTAGTTGCGAAGCTAAAACCTGATCAATTCGAGGATGTAAAGATGATGACCAAAGCATGTATCAAACCAAGAGTGATTCTCGGAACCTTCAAGGAAAAGGATAAGACCAACGTTTCTTCACTCAAGACAATTTATAGCGCACAAGCAACCATTAGAAGGTTGGAATGGGAAGGGAGGAGTGTTATGCAAGAATTTGAAAAGATAGCTTGGGATCACAATTACACGCGTATCATTAAAAGAGGTCCGGACAACAAGCCGCTTCAAATATTCATTTCGCATCCTTTGCTTTCACAATTGGCTCATACGTGTTGTGATGTTCTTATGATGGACTACACATACAAGACAAACAAATACAACATGCCGTTGTTCAACATCGTGGGGCAAACATCGGACAAGGTAACATTCACATTGGCTTGGTGTTTAATGGAGAACGAGAGGGATTACAATTATCATTGGGCATTGCGGCAATTGAAATTATTGTTCCCGGAAAATCGTTCTCCGAAGGTCATCATAACCGATCAATTTGACGCACTAATGAATGCCATATCCGACGTATATCCAGGATGCACAAAATTTCCTTTGTACATATCATATAGGTGAAAATGTGAAAAAACATTGTCATGCTTTGTTTGAACCTCAAAGGCTGATATTAAGAATAGAATGATTGCTCAACTAGAGGAAGATGTTCGCAAAGAGAAACTATCACCCGAAGAAGAAGAAAATGAAAGAGGAAAGATTAAAGAGCGAGTCGACAAAGAACACTATGAAAATCATAAAAGGTGGTTGGAATTTCTAAAGGATTGGGAGAAAGTTTATTGGTCTCTTACCGAGGACATGTATGAAAAGAGATTGAACAACTTTATTGCCAAATATAACGAAGTGTATCCAAGTGCCGTCTCATATTGTCTGGATAATTGGTTGGATAAGTTCAAGGAAAAATTTGTGCGTGCGTGGACAAATTGTTATAGACATTACGGGAATGAAGCAACTAGTATAGCGGAGTCCTCTCATGGGAGATTTAAAGATCTCATCCAGTCCGGCCAGGGAAATGTGGTTACGGTCACCGAGGCAATGGAGCAACACTTTAAGGCCGATATCGATAGGATCAAGAAGGCTTTTGAGAAAAGCTCAATGGAAAGGATGACTCAATTTCTTGAACATACTAAGTTGCTCCAAGGAATAGAGTTTAACGCCCCCCGTTGGGCAATAAACCATATGATGAGACAAAGGCAATATGAGAAGCTTAACGGAAAGCCGGGTGATGTGTGTATTTGTCCCGACATGTCTTCATTGGGGCTTCCGTGTCGTCATATGCTTGTGAAGTATGAAGTACTGATACCTATTGATGTTATTGATCCTTTTTGGAAGCAATTATCTTTCGACCTTCCCCTACCGAAGCTCCTGACAATCACCATGGGATACAAAGGAGGCTTTAGAATTTTATGAAGCTTACTCACGTGGAAACTCGGCTACCCGACAAGTATTGCTTAGCCAACTAAGACTAATTACACGGCCATGGATAGCACAAAGTGAAGAGCCAAGAAAAGGAGATCCGACGGGTAGACCACAAACTAAAATTGCAAGGAAGAAACAAAGAAAAGAGTTAAAACAAATGACTCGACGTGAAGAGGAACTCACGGCAACTAAAAACGAGATCTATGTGCAAGTGAGATTTCAGAAGCAAGATTCGGCTGAAACGACCGTTCCAAACAAGAGGGTAGGCCGAGGAAGGAACCGATATCAAGTCAACAACAATCGACGAGTTCAACCTACACCCATAGTCGATGTATCGGAGGTTAAGAGGAAAAGGGGAAGGCCGCCAAATTTACCAACATTAAGCAACCAAAGACAACAAGGTGAGCATTCCGAACCTACGCCAATAGTTGATGTATCCGAGCTTCAAAAAAAAAGGGGAAGGCCGCCGAAGGTACCAACATTAAGCAACCAAGGACAACAAGGTGAGCATTCCTAACCTACACCAATATTTGATGTATCCGAGCTTCAAAAAAAAAGGGGAAGGCCGCCGAAGGTACCAACATTAAGCTACAAAGGACAAAAAGGTGAGCATTCCGAACCAACACCAATCGTCGATGTATCCGCTGTTCAAAAGAAAATGGGAAGGCCACTGAATTTACCAACATTAAGCAACCAAGGGCAACAAGGTGAGCATTCAACCTACACCAATAGTCGATGTATCCGCGGTTCAAAGGAAACGGGAAGGCCGCCGAAAGTACCAACTTTAAGCAACCAAGGGCAACAAGGTGAGCATTCCGAACCTACACCAACAAATGATGTATCTGAGGTTCAATTGAAAAGGCGTAGGGGTAGGCCAAGGAAGTATAATCTCCCGTCACATACCGAAGACATTTGTAGGGTAGAGATTGCAGATGATGGTTTGGATATAATTAAGCTAAAAGTTGGTAATATGACGATGTATAAGGATTCGCAAACGGGTAGGACTTATAGACACTACCATACGAAGATAGAGTCTTACATAGATCAACTTCCTGAGGTTATTCGCGAGTTTGTTGTGTACACGGATGATGTCGATGGAGATGGAAATTGTGGCTATCATGCCGTCACTGAACAATTAGGAATCTTCGAGACGGCTGTTAGCAAAGGAATGACACCATGCCGATATGCTAGAATGAGGATGGCCGATCAACTTGTGAAGAAGAGGAGCTTTTATGAGCAATTGGTTGGTCACGACGAGGTGTTTGATGATATGTGTGCTCAAGTGCAAGGACCCGAGCAGGAGATGGCATTTGTTCCTTCTCAATATTGGATGAGGATGCCGCTTTGTGGGCATCTAGTAGCGGATACATTTAATTGTGTTGTTCATTATTTTACCCCCACCGTAGTCAATACATTTACACCAAAATGGCAAAAATGCGAGGGATCCCTTAAGACGAGAAGAGTTGTTTTGGTGTACGTGAACGGCAATCATTTCGTCGTTCTTAAACTCAGGGACAATTGTCCATTGCCACCTGTTTGTGGGATGGTTAAAAACAAGGAACTAGATCCAAATATATGGAAGGGATGGATGGCGTTGAACGAGGAGAATCACCAATTATGGGATGCTTTGGCCTTATCAAAGAAACCTCCTTGGAGAGGAGGAGTTGCAACTTCATACGTGTGGAAGCGATGATGAGTAATTTGGATTAATGTTGAGTAATTTGGATTAATGTGGTTCACTAATACGCCACCTTTTGTTTTTTTGGAAGTTTGAATTGTAATCATTGAACCATATGCCATGTACGTGCCATTGTGATTTAATTCAAACTTTACTACGGCGGTGCTCGTATCGGGCGTTGCAAAATATGTTCGTTTGTGCTGGAATAACAACTTAAGTACACGGATAAGCAAAGACCAAATACCATAAAATAACATACGCAAAGTGTAAACAAACCAAATGTAAAGTTAAGATGTTCCAAACCGAAAACAAATGAAGCAAAGATGTTCAAAGTTTACCAATCCACACAAACAAACATAAACCAAACTAACATTATCAAAGAATCACAAGATCACTCGGTTCTTGGCCTCTTGTATGCCCTCTTCTTCTTTTCGCCCCACAAGTCTTTTGCCTCAAGATCTTCTATTTGGTCTATCTTTTTGACGACGTTCTCCATTTCTTTACGGGTCAAAGAACTCTCCTTTCTTGGTCTTCTTCTTAAAGAACCTTCCCAAGTTTCCACTTGCCGACGCCGTTAACGGATTTTTCAAAGATGTATTTAGTACGTACAAATTTATAAGTTGATAGATATAGATTAAGAGAATAGTAATGAACGCACCAACAACGTAACGAGTGTAGAAGTCCTGGTACAGATCCGGAGTTGTGGAGGGACGTCTTTGGTGGTGGAGGGACCTCTACCGTATCCAGGGCGTACAACATAAGGATGTGAGTACTTGTAGATGCCCGTTTAGGAATGTTGGTTCACTATCAAAACCGTTCTCAGCCAATTCCCAATCACCCCTATCCAAGACAAGTTCTTCTTCTTCCCTTTCGATCCAATGTGCGAGAATTGGTTCCGGGTCGTAGCATACCATAGTATGGTTCTCATTTGATTGGCATTTAGTAAAGTCGTGAGAATATTTATGATAAGATGTATCCGTGAGATCTTTCTGCTTGTAACCGAGTTGGCGCATCACGCGGAGAGGGTTATGCATAACAAATCCTTTTGGATGAAAGAACGGTCCGTTGTAAAATGAAACATTTTCGTGTCTCTGAAGGTGAACTCCTCTGACATTCCTATAAGGGTCGAACACAACGTGTTCCACAGAAAACGAGTCCAGAGCCAATCTCATTTGTAAAAACCGTTTCTTGTTAGGCGAAGGGGTATTTTTGAAGTAGTATTTCTGAGCTAGAGCCATATTCGGTTGGTAATCATGCCAAATTTCCAATCCTTTATACCCTATGAACAAATCTCGGAAGTGTTCATAAGCCCACACCTGTGCCCATAAATTTTATAAGAAAATAAACATTTGGAAACTAACAAATGTAACGATAACAATCACAAAATAGGTAGTTCACCTTACCTGAATCACGGTGAAATTCCCATTAAATTGACGGCCTTTCGCCTTAGAAGCTCAACGCATTTCGCCAAAAAATGAGCCAAGAAAGCGGTGCCCCATGAATACTTATGAACGTCTTCCAACGGATCCAAGTATCAGTAGGTTGTTCATATGCACCTGTTACCATTAGAGTCGTGGAATATAGCGGTTCCCAAAATGAACAAAGATATATGCTGTGAGCTTGTTGAGCTTGTGCGGGAGTCAATTCCCGGTTCTTCGTATTCCCAAACAGTTGAATGAGTTTGACGAATGTTATAGTCTTTGTCTGAGCAGTTCGTTTCTTGTACAAATTTGCCAACGTGGTTTCCTTGTTCCATCCAAACAACTTTTACGAGTTCATAGATCTTTTCCCACCCTAGGTCCTTCGACTTGTCTCCAACCTTAACCGGTTTCCCAAGAACCTCTAGTCCTATTATCCTTTGGACATCTTCAGGGGATAATGGTCATCTCGCCAAAATTAAAATGCATGGTGTCAGTTTCACCATAAAACCTCTCCAAAAAGCAGTTTGGTGACGGTATCGGTGGCCACATAATTTTCTATCGCATGATACAACCCGGATGCTCGACTATTTGTTGAACAATGCCGACACTCATCCTCCAAAGGCCACACATCCGATTGTTGATGGCGGCTAACACGCCAGGCTTTCCTGTGGTCCTATAAAAACACAACAAACTTAATTAAATTGATCACAAGAAAATAATATAATAATAAGATACAAACGTCTTACATAAGTTTGATAGATCCAACGAGCCCAAGAGTCTTTATACGAAAATAAAAGTTGCGGGTTTATCGGTTGACCCCAATGTTTGCCATCATTGCGGACAGGAATCAACTCTAACTTATCAGGGAAGTGAAGAGGGGGTGCCTTTTCATCATCAGTTTGTCCTAAACCACCTGCTTGTGAGGATGAGCCACCTGCTATTACCGGTTCTGGTGGAGTTTCCCACTCATCATCATCATCAGTGCTTGTTGAGTCGCTTATAGGATCCCGACTGTGACCTTAGCAAGAGGCGGATTTTGACGCGTTACGTCGAGAAGACTTACGCTTTGATTCTTCAACAGCTTTTCCTTTTCCTTTGTCCTTTCTTGGTGCGTGAGACCTATGTTCCAACACGTTAAATTGAGTTACATACTACATGTCGGCATACAAAAGGAACATACTTAAAACCGGCAGCATAAATAGACATATACGAAATGCCGGAACTGATACCGGCATCTTAAAGAATATAACGGAGAATGCCGGTTTTGGTTGAATTGTATCCAGGGATTCACAAATATTAGGGACCGAAAACCGGCATATCAAAACAAAATACGACAAAGCCGGTATAACTTCCGGCATTCCTTAAAAAAAAACTACTATGCCGGTTATATTGAATTATATGTAGAAAATTCTAAGCCGTATGAAAAACAAACCGGTATAAATTGTTACCATACATTAAGTGCCGGAACATATACCGGCATATTCAATATTAATACGTTGAATGCCGGTTTTGGTTGAATTGTATCCAGGGATTCACAATTTTTAGGGACCGAAAACCGGCATATCAAAATAACATACGACAAAGCCGGTATAACTTCCGGCATTACTTAAAAAAATACTACTATGCCGGTTATATTGAATTATATGTAGAAAATTCTAAGCCGTATGAAAAACAAACCGGTATAAATTGTTACCATACATTAAGTGCCGGAATGATACCCCCATATCCAATATTAATACGTTGAATGCCGGTTTTGGTTGAATTGTATCCGGGGATTCACAATTTTAGGGACCGAAACCCAAGCATCGAAAAATAAAATCGGATAGTGCCGGTGGAATTTCCGGCATTCTTAAATGGCAATACATCTATGCCGGTTTTCTGTAAATTTTTACAGAGTTCTTAGTGTTTTTGGGTTTTTGATTTTCAAACTCAATTCAATTGACTAGAATTGAATTTCATGTTACTAGAATTCAATTTCAAAACCCTAATCAGAATTTTCAATCCGTCATGAACCCTAGCATGTTTGACTTTGTGTTATATATTATTGGGTAAACCCTAAAAGTACTTCAATTCAAAAGGAGACTTTGTGTTATACATCACTTACCGAATCAAATCTGTTACGTCCGCTTCACCAGGAGACTCTTGAGGACTTTTTTGCGCATCAGGTATTTCTGGATTGGGTTTGCGACGAGCCATTGCTTTGGTATAGAAGACGAAAAAAATCTAAGGAGAGATTGAATAGATTGAATATTTTTCTTTCCAAAACCGTCACTTATATAGCATGAGTAGTTTGAAACCGACGAGTTGATTGAAATTGTAACCGTCAAACAAGTTGAATGAACTTGTAACCGTCAAACAAGTTGAATGAAATTGTAACTCACAAACTAGTAGAGGGAAATCGTGAATCGTCATAAATCCGGCATAGAAAAAATACATATCAACTATGCCGGTATTACAAGTTGATTATTTTTTGTATCATGCTAGCAAAACAACATAAGCCGGAACTCTAATTTATTTCAAATGTAATCCTTGTCGCAGGAAGCACGAATGCACTTAGCACGTGCATCAAGCCTTTAAACCACTTGGTGACCCAATAGGACGAGTTATAGTCTCGTGAGGGTTTACATAGAGATGTACCCACAAAACCTTACGAAAAACCTTAGCAAATACAACTAAACTTTCAATCTTCTTAAGAAGAATCCGTTTCCGATTCACCCAGCTGGTGGTACTCTACTTTGGTTACAATATGGTTCACGTTGGCTTCAAACATGAATGGTTCTCCCTTTTCTTGTAAGTAGCGCGCTTTCACGGCTTCATGCTACAAAAACAACACACAAACTTTGTTGGTTACATAAAAATTGAAAAATAGTAGATTGTGCCGAATTATTCATAAAGATACTTACGAGTTGTTGGGGGGGCAACCTATTGTGATGAGCGTTATCGATCCGGTACTTCATTTTTAGATACTCAACCACAGCATTTAGGATGATGTCGTGTCGTTGCTCGATTTGTTGAGCAGTTCTTCCTTTCGGGTTACCGTAATCGTGAACAAACTTCCTAAAAATCTTCAACCACATGGAATCCCGCGTGGTTGCTATCTATAGTTGAAGGACGAGTTTCGGCGTACCATGCTTGGGTGATTGCTAAATCTTCCTCGGAGTCAAACGATGCCATTTGTTGTATGTGGGATTAGGTTCTATAATAAGCTATTTATAGATCACTATTCTAGGGTTTAGGGTTTCTTAAGTTAAGATTCTCAAGGAGATATATAAGAACACACGAATTTTGGGCATTTGGGTTCAAGTATTAGCTCTCTTTATATAGAGGAAAACCTCAACGGCTAGTTTTTTTGAAATTACATTAATTCCGGCATTGTAGTTAATGTGTCATACGGCGCCGGTACAAGTAAATTTCTTATCAGAGATTATCCCAAATATGTAACTGATACCGGCATTGTGTAACAACATGGTTCCGAGCCGGCAACAAATACCGGCATTACATGTATAATTACGAATACGCCGGTACTTGTTAATTTCAAATAAAACGGCTAGTTTTTTGAAAAATAAGACCGTTGGTGCTTCAATTATACATAATAACACCAAATCCGGCATAGTTAATTACATACCAATGCTGCCGGTATTACAATTTAATGATTTATTGGAACGAGCTTGAACAAGTAGAGCTGCTTCGAAATGCCTAAAAGGCTCTTTTCTCCACTTCGTATATGCATCCTGAGCTTCATACCTATCACCATTGTATCTTGCAAGAAATTCGTTGTATTTGAGACATGATTTGATGAGTGCAGTTGTTCGAATACGTACTATTTGATGTGCGTATTCAATTATGCGTTTCTTACGGTCAAACTTGTTATGCTTGTAAGAACCAGTCATTACAAGGCCCCAAAAACATCCGAAGGGCGTTGATCCTCCCAAATCCGATACTATGTAGTAATTTCTAATCCACTCTGTTTCCCTCCTGAACATCTGCTTCTATCTTAGCTTCTTTTTGACGTTTAACCTCTTCCTCAGCTTCCGCTTTTATCTTATCTAATTTTCGACAATAACGTTCAAGCTTTGCTTCCTCTTCTTCTTCTCTTTTTCTCTTAATTATCTCTTCTTCCATTGCGGCAATTGACTTGGTGGTTTCTTCTTTCCTTCTTAGTTTTTCTAGTATTGTGGCAACGGAGTTGGGCGTGGTTGATGATTGATTTCCTGTTGGGGTTGACAATATTTTCCTCATGTGTTTTTCTTTCTCCAGTGAATTGATGAACTTGTCAGCTGGTGATTGATAATCCATTGGAGATATATCTGTGCGGTATCAACTCGCAATGGGTGCATCCATTCCTTTAAATAGATGTGGACATAACGGATCTTTTCCACTTTAGTGACGGCACTCTAAGTAACTTATATCCCACGCCGGAACTATTGTTTTCAAGTGTATTGTTTAAAAAACTAGCCGTTAGCATTCAATTTCCGAAACCGGCGTACTTAGGTGGAACTAAATATATGCCGGTATTATGATCCGGCACTGCATGGTATAACACGATGATGCCGGTAATGCGTAAAAACTTTACAGGAAACTAACAAAATATGCATATAATACCGGCATTTTTTGTTTAGTAATATCTATGCCGGAACGGTCAAAATCTGAAAAAAAAAACGGCTACTTTTTTGAAAAATATGACCGTTGGAGCATCATTTCTATATAACATCACCCATTCCTTTGGCAAAACCCACACAAATCAAGCACCAAATAACATCTACCTCTATTTGCAACACTAAAAAAAAACCATTCTCTCAAGTAAGCAAGCACGGCTCAAAGAATGGGGGATTCATCATCTACCTCTATCTGCAAAGTAAGTATATTTCCTAACAACATGCTCTTCAATACTATGACGGAAAACTAATACAATTTTTTATTACAGAATCATCATTGCAAGTGTCAAATTTGCAAGTCACCTTCTCACCTGGCCATGGACTGTCCATTTATTTATTCAAAGTGTAGAAGCTGTGATGGGACACGCCGGTTTTGGACTGCAAAACACTAGTGGAAAATGGAAGTTAAACCACTGGCAAGACAAGAGGTAATATCATCAAAAACGATTGTGTTCATCAGTTGGAATATTGGAGTGGTTTTTTCCAAAACGACTGTGTCTCACAGAAGTTGGTATCTTTAAAAATACGACTTCCGCTAACAGTCAATTGATAACACTGACATTCACAGTGGTTTCTAAAGTTTTAAATTAGAAAATATAAATGTTAATCGCCCGTTTTAAGAAGTAGTTTATATGGGTTTGAATACTTTTTAAAGTCTCGATTAAATCTGAATCCCGATCCGACTAAACTTTCATCCGACCGGCTTTGAAATTTGAAATTCATTAAAATTTATAAAATCTGATTCACAACTTATTTCTGACTGGCATAAAATTTGAAATTCACTAAACTGAAATTTAATAGATGCTCATTTGATAACAAAACATTCACCATTCAATCCAAATTCAAAATATGTTTACAACAATAACTCGATTTACATTAATCGAGCTGACAGTTAGGTCAAAAACCACAAAAAGTTTTACACAGGTACTGAATTCACACCATTCTAAGTTATAATTATACTTGAGCATTCTGAATTCACACCATTCAAAGACCAGAGCTCAGCAACTGTAGACGAGTTCAAAAAAATATGGTGGGCAAAGGCAGCTACAAAAGAACCAGATGAATGCCGTATTACACCACTTGTTCCTGCAAAAAGAGAGTAAAACGATGAAGCTCCATCACAGTTCAACTTATTGAAAGGAAAAGGAGGACATTTCCAGTTTAAGTGAGCAACAATCTTTAGGTTAACATTCTTGAGTTTCTGTTTTTCAACCAAAAACCAGTATTCTTAAGCCTGATTGTAAGCTAAATCAACAACCTGGTCAGCACTAAAAACACAATTCCCAAAAAGGTGATTATTTCTAGCTATCCATATATTCCAAAGAATATAAGGATAAAAATAAGACCACGACATACCATTATAAGTATAAGTGCTGCAAGCATTCAAGCATAGAGAAGACAAAAATAAGAAAAATTCAAGCATTCAGTCGAGAGATATTACCTTATCTCCATCCAATACTCGTCGTCATCTAAAGATGTTGAAGAAAGAAGGTTAATTCATGGATGCAGCAAACACATATGGATCTTCATAAGCATTCACCTTTAGGCCGGATCTCTTGGGAGATTCTAATACAAGATGCCAATGCTTTCTAGTCTCATCAGCGCAATAAAAGACTTGGGCAGCTTGAGAAGCATGGATGAAGGGTTCGTCAACTTCTTTAGAGCTTCTCTTAAGGAGCTGGGGGGCGTTCTACTTTACCATTTGTTTCCGTCAACCACAAGTCAGGTTTTAAGTTCAACAGTTCCAAATCCTTGCGCGATGAATCCCCATCCTTAGACTTATCCTTGTGGTTCATGAAAGTCCCAAACATGTTCTCAGCAAAGTTCTTTTCTACATGCATCACATCCACATTATGACTAAGTTGCAGAAACTAAAGTTAAGATTAACTAAGTTAGCAAAACTTATAAATAACAAGAACATATTGATTAAAGTTAGCAAATGCCTAAAAATAACCACATATTCACTTACCTTCCAATATGGCAGATTGTACAGAATTGATCTCTTCGAATACAGAGAATTAACTAGTGACCGCTTTACCATCTTCCCGAATTCCTTGTTTGTTGTTGATGTCCTATCAAACAATTCAACACCACTCAAACAAATTGATGCACCCCTATCTTCCTTAAATCCATTGAACTTGTCGGTTCACGTCTGTAAGGGTGAGACAGATCTCTTAAAAATCTTCTATGACCCATGTATGCAAACTTATCACCCCATTTCAGCCTCAGAGCCTCAGTATCTTCACCACATGCCGGACAACCAAATTTTCCAGATGTTCGCATACCATACATATACGCATAAGCCGGATAGTCATGTATACACCACATTAAAATTGCTTTCATTGTAAAGGAAGTCTTTGCCAACTGCCATCTGAAACCTGTCATTAGTTATATATGTCTTAGAAGTTCCATATCAGGGTTTACGATTATGATCTTGTTATGCAGCCACCAAAAGGGAATTTAATGTTTGAGATCGACAGGTATTACCGAAGAGCAATTAAAGAACCAACCCTCAAGTTACACAATATTTTCATACTTGAATTACCTAAGGAACTCAGATAAGCACATGAAGAATAGAACCCCAACTGTCATTTCACAGCACATCAGTAGTTTAGTCATTTAGGAATATGTGTGCTAATGAGTTCACCTACAAAGAAGAGAACTTACAATAGTAAACAATCAAAATAAGTATTAAAAACCACATTCACAAAAACATGATATACAAGAACATAATGAAGTGTCTGTGAAGAATATCCACATGCTCTCTCCAGAACCATTTGAAACAAGGGTATATTTAGAACTATAACTCAAGGGTCTGTGAAGAATATTTAGAACTATAACTCAAGGGTCTAAGAAGCAAATTACAGTCAGTAATCTAATCATATTCATTCAAAGGTATTTATGATAAAGCTTGTTTTTTACAACCTGAAAATAAAATAAAAAAATCTCAGTAATTTATCATACTAAGTACTGGGGTATAAACTATAAAAGCATTCAATGACTAATTGAAATCTCAAGGATACAAAATACCCATTATACTTACTTTGTCAAATTTCTTTAGTATCTTTACAAAATGAAGCATGTTTAAGTTCCTGAAAAGTATACACACCTGTTCACTATGTCCCCGTTGAAAGTAACCCAGCAGTCTGCCCACTGGAATCAAACACACCAATGGTCCAGCACAAGCGCTAATTCTGAAGTGATGAGCTTTCTGTCACCTGTTTCAAACCAAATATAATCCTTTATTTTATCTGCACAATGAATACAGAGACATGAATTTATATTGATCCTTTGCTTTCAAATTCACCTCCAAGTTCATCTAGCATCCAATGTTTGGGTCTATTAAGCGTCTTCGAATGCTTCTTCAATCCCCTCGCCTGAGAATTTTCAAACAATTAGGAGATGATAAAAATGTATGTATCTATTTATGAGAATATGGCATGCAGATTCGAATGACAACTCTAGTATTATAACTGTTCATACAATTCAAAATTAAATGAAAAATAGTATAGATTTCAACAAGCATGCTTGAAATATTCAATATTATAATGTTTTTTCCTATTAGACTTCTATTACGATTCTACTACCGTATAGGTTTTTTAGCCAACTAAATTTACAGAATCTTTTTTCTTTAATGTGTGTATACCAAAAGAAAACAATTACCATCAAGTGGTATGCAGAGAGGCAGTTTCACTGCGATACCACACAACATACTCCATCTCTTGAGTCTCCATGTATACCTTTTGACTACCACAACATCACTATTTGGTTACGTTCGTGGAGTCTCTAAGGCTATTGACCTGAAACCAAGCACAACACTATAGCCAACATAAAGCTCATTATAGCTACCAAAGTAAATCAAACAAGGGCAATCTGAGAAAAGAAATGAACCATCTGTAAAATAAAATCAAGGCGGTTTGAGTAAATATCTTTGGAACTCTATAACTCTTCATCTCTGGTGTTGATTAAGGTAACTAAGCAACTGAGAGTTGTTTCAAAAATACAGAGTTCAAAAAAAATTTGTTCGTGGAGAATTGAATCCTTTCTCCTAGGCATTTACATGAACAATTAGACTGCTGATGATAATAACCCAAAGATCAGTGCCAATAGAGCTCTAGAGCTCTACTTAATATCACAATTGAGAAAATCCTGAAATAGTTTACTAAAAATGTGTAAAATCATAGTGTCATTCAATCAATTGGTACAAACAGAAAACCTAAACACCAAATCAGGAAAAAAATAAAACCAAATCCTAGACCTAAGAAATTATAATGGAAAAGATTTAGTAATTTAGTAAGGTACTGTCAATTAGCATGGTTACAGATTAAATTTCTAACCAATACTTATCCTAATTAGATTTCTGCACCTATCATAGGTTCGTCCCTGCTCATTTGCACATAAAAATAACAAAATTGACAGTGTAGACAAAACCCAGATTGAACTTTAACCCATAAAGTGATGTAAATGTTATACCTGTAGATCCAACTGAACCCGAGAGTCTGTTACATCACAAAAAAACAGAAAAATAATTAAAACCCTATTATCAAAGAAATTGAAAACAGAAAAAAAAAAAATTATTTTATGAAAAACTATAACTTTACCTTATGAAGTTTGAGAACGAGAATATGTTAAAGAAGAACTCCACCAGCACCCCAAGATCTTCTCAATCAAAAAAAGTAAGAAAATAATTAATACCCTAAAATCAGTGAAATTGAAAAACAAAACACAAAAGGTAATGAAAATCAATTGATAACGGCAAATTAAACCCAAGCGAGTTTCAGATCTACCACTTGAATAATGAGATGAGGGATTTCAGAAAACAAATCAATAGAAGGGTTTGCTGATTTCACCCATGTCTGGGATTTTTTAGGTTAGAAGTGGAGAAGAAGAAGAAGAATCAGATAGAAAAAAAAAATGAGATTGGAAATGGGAGAGAGGAACCGAGCAAGGAAATAAAAAAGAGAAAGAGGTAACATAGGTTCTAGTGAAAAATTTCTCATGAAAATTCTTTCTCCTGCAGACGTTTCTAAAGTCCATTATTGAGCTTTTTTATTTACAAAAATACCTCTCATAAAAACTACTGTGAGGGAGATTAGTTTTATTTTTCTTGATAAAACTACTGTGGATCACAACACCATAATCAAGTACAGCCCAGTAGCAGTCGTTTTAGTGAAGCCCGGGAAGTGGTTAAAAACCCATTTTCCACTAGTGAAAACTGATGATGCTGAAAATGGAAGAATGTTTCTGAGGTGTTTGAATCACCCAAAGTGCGATGAGTTTCAATGGTTTGACAAAGCGGTTGAACTAGCGAGTCAAGAGAAACCACAAGGTCCATTGTAAGCCTATCGATGGGTGTGATGGGTGTTATATGAAGGGAAAGGAATACGTTGAAAAGAAGAAGAGCCAATGAGGATGATCCTTGACACCCCATTCCTGACGATGTCTTTGAGCAGTTAGGGAATTGCTCAAAGGCTCATGATTGTTGAAAAGGGATGGAAATAGATTATCTTTGAATCAAAGTGCAATCCATTCACTGTTGTTTTAATTTAAAGTTTGTAATCCAATGTAGTCGATTACTTGAACGAAATAAAAGAGAATTTGAAATGAATTAATCAAGGTGCCGGCATTGTGGAAATCGGATCGAGCAAACCTGGTTTTATGTCAACTCTAAAAGATAATTTGGAAATCTAACAAACCGGCATTGTCAAAATGAATCTTACAATGCCGGTTTTCTATCACATTTTCAAGTATATAGATATTTGCAATACCTAGGCATTCGTCTAAGCAAACGTAATAATACTAGACATGTCCTGTTTCTATACAGAACCAAATAATTTAACACGATTGTTCCTAAGGCACCAAAATTTCTATGCCGGGACTAGGTTCCGCTTGATGTTTTGAGCATGCCGGATATGCCGGTATGTGTACATATATTTCAAACCGACCTCTACTACGACGGAACATTTTAACTTGCAAACTACAAATCTTAACATGTTCAACATAAACCAAAGAACTAAACAGTTAACCCACAAGACAAACCAAAACAAGTTTGAAATTGTTTTTGACGTAACCAAACTCCTAAAAAGTTAACCATCAAACATTGGCATCAATTCTCTCAAACTAAATTAGTCTTTTGTTTCTTTTGTGTCGGCGCCTTCCTTGTTTCCCCGCACATAGCTCCGACAGTAGGGTGGGTTTCTTCAATTCTATGAAGCTTTTCCTCTAGTTCCTTGATTTCTTGAAGAGATAGCACCACCCCGTCATTATGATTGCAACCTAACATCTTCGTAACCTTGCCAAGCCGACGCCGCTATATTAATACATCAAACACATATTAAGTACATATGTTAATATATGATTATGTTTACATTTAATGAATATAAGCAATTAAGAAAACTTACCACCATTGCAAAAGTCCTAAGAAGGTTGGCCATCGTAGGTTGTGGAGGTGGAGTAATTTCAACAGGAGGGTTTTCTTGGTGTGGAGCTTGACGGAGGGAGGACGTACGACATAAGGATGTGACCATTCCGGGTAATCCCTCATGTAGCTGTCATCAACTTCATAACCATTTTCCGCACTCTCCCACTTACTAATATCAACCAAACGACGTGGCTCTCTATCCCTCCAATGTGTTGGTTCCGGCTCAGATCATACACTACATGCAACTTGTTGGGAGTTGAATTGCACCGAGAAAAGTAAAGATGATAATTATCAACGAGTTCGACCAATGACGGGATAATTGCTTAAATCCATGTTGGCGCATCACACGGCATGGATCGACCATGATGTATCCTTTTGGGTGGTACAACGGCCCATGGTAAAATGCAACATCTCTTGGAATTGACTGGTACCCTCTAATCTCCTTATAGGTGTCGAACACAACGTCTTCCTTCCTCATAGCATCCGAGCCAATCTCATATTGATGACTCGACCTTTGTTACTGGGCTTCGGATTCTTGTTAAACTCAAACCTCGAGCTCTAGGGGTATCGGGTTCGGCAGGTCTTTGATCTTCAAGAATTGGCAGTCCTTGAATAAGGTTGGGAAGTGTTCATAACACCACACCTAATCCAATTTGAACAATATACATGTGAACATAAGTAAAAAAAAATACATCTCAACAATAGATTAAAGAAATTTGTACCTGAGTAGAGTGAAATTCCCGACAAATTGGTTTGTTTTAGCCAATGAAGCCCTTCTCATCTCCGCCATCAAATGTGCCATGACCGCGGTGCCCCAAGAATAGCCATGGACACCTTCCAACGGGTCAAGGTAATCGGAGAAAGTTTGCACTTACCCCATTGTTGTCATTAGTGTCGTGGAATGCCCTAGTGCCCAAAATGTATAATGTGTATGCTATGGTGTATACCGAATACAGGCGGTCCCATCCATCCTTCGAGCTTCTAGCCTTTGTATTTTCAAACATCTTCTTAAGCATCGTCAACTTGAATGTCTTCGTCTTACTTCCGTTCGATGCTACATAAAAGCTATCCGAAGAAGTTTTGAAGTCCCAACCAAACAGCTTTTTGGGTCAAATCGTGCAACTTCGACCATTCTAGGTCCCAATACTCAACTCCCCTCGAAATTGATTTGCCGATAACATTCAAGCCTAGAATGTTATGAGCATCTTCAGGAATCAAGGTCATCTCACCAAACGGGAAGTGCATTGTATCTGTTTCACCATGGTACCTCTCAACGAAGCAATTGACGGTCCACGATGATCCGGATTCACGTAATTTTCAACCAAAGAATACGAGACCGAGTTCTTTACTAATGTTTGGACATCTTCATGCTCCAACGACAAATCCCAATGAGCCGCGGCTTGGTTTCACAAACACGCACAGCCTTAGTATGATCCTACAAATACGAGATAATACGATTAAGAGATGATGTAAAAGATAAAACAACGTACATGCACAAAATAAAAAAATGCTTACATAAGTTTGAAAGATAGTACGAGCCCAAGAGTGCTTGTATCCAAAGAGTACTTTCGGTTCCGGAGCTTGTCCCCAAATTTTACCATCATCGTGGTCGGGTAACATGTCATCAAGGTGAGGAAGGTGACAACCTTTAACTTTCGGTTTTCGGCTGCCCTTGCCCTTACCTTGTGTTGGTTGTTGACTAGTCCCACCAACTTCGCTTTGGCTCGCTAATTGACTTGGGGAACCTCATCATCTTCCTCCTCACTTTCCACTCCATCATGCTCATCGCCCTCATGTGTTCCAAAGACGTTCCACGGATTGCAAGTGCACTACGTTCACCACCACTCTCCCAAATTGACCCTCTTGTTTCAAACCCCAAACGTTTCTTGCGACCCGCATCTTTCCCCGTGGAGGCGAGGGACTGGAGGAGTATCAAGACCGTCCTTCCTCCTTCTCTTAGTGAGGATAGGACCTTTATCTTTCCTCGCTTCTTTGGCTCTTGACCTATAACATAAACAAACATTAGAAAAGGCATGGCGGTTAGGAACCGGCATACCAATTCCTAAACAAACCAATACCGTAACATGAACCGTGAGCACACCATAAATATCGAGCATGCCGGTATCGTTGAACCGGCATTGTCCGAAACTAAATTAAATGCCTGTATTAAGCACCATTTCAGATGATGTTCTGTATGTTTTAAGTGTAATACCGGCATTGACGAACCGAACTAACATATGCCGGTTTTAAAATACCGCAATCACGAAACCTAGATATAATGCCTCTGACATCTAATTAAGTTCTGTGTGTTTTTAGTTGCAAACCCAGATGGTAATCGACCCAAATTCTATGCTTAGGTATAAAACATTCGATTTCGTGAATGAAAACCGGTATGGTATTCGACCCAAATTCTATCCTGGGTATAAAAATTCGATTTCAGGAATGCAAACCGGTATGGTATTCGAGCCAAATTTTATGCTTAGGTAGCTAAACCTACTTGGTATTCAAACCAAGATCCAATGCCGGTTTTTACCGTAACTCATCGATTTCAAATATATTGTGGGCGATTCTAACCTAAACCCATGGCTACAAATCGAGTAAAACAATCATAAATGAGTTCAAAAATCACTTACCTTCTCGGAGAAGCCATGAGTGTTTGATCATCCGAGTACGCTCGTCAAGGTCGTCTTCTAGTTGTTGAGCAATATTCTCGATTCTTTGTTCATGTGTTTGTTGAGCAAAAATGTTTTGGTTCTCGATTTTGCTTTCGATTTGGTTCTTGGAGGCATGGTTATGTTATGTTAATCGACGAAGAAATTTTTGATTCAACGATTAATCGTCGATGAAGAATGAACGATGAGGAAGAAGATGAAGAATTTTTTTTTTTTCTAAACAAAGCTATGCTTAGGTTCGGAATTGAATTGGGGGATATATGATTTTGGTTATTTGATTTTATGTTTTAGTTGAAAGGGTATAACAGTCTTTTCATAATATTTTTAATTAATCTAAGGGTGTTTTAGTATTTTCGCCTCCAAAAAACACCCCTTAACAGCCACCTATGGTTGGGGGAAGTAATTCATATCCCCCAATTAGATTATATATCCCCCAATTGCGCGTTCATTATAAACCGAGGATGGTATGGTTTTTGGTTTTTCATAAAGATATCGGTTTAGTTCCCGAAATTGGCATAAAAACAAGCCAAACCTAACCATGGGCAGTCCTAAGTGAGTAACTTGAAATGGTATTAGGTCTTAAATTTGGTGGCATGACCCATCAAGTGTGATTGCAGGTATCTTGGCTTTAGAAAGCAAGAACCAAGTCGTTGTGTTGTTTTGGGTGTTTATGAGTGTTGATCTGTATCCTGTATTTTCCTCCTCTTTGTTTTCAATAGAATCTCCTTCTTTGCTCAGGAAAAAGAAAAAAAAATCGTAAGATCAAGAAAAATAGGCAAGTGTAAAGCATGAACTAGTTGTATCTAAAGATTCTAAACATTGTAGAGTTGAGCATAAAACTTGTTAGATATTGTTCCTCTAAACAATTCAAACTCTTAAGAATATACTACCACGACTCTTCTAATAAAATCACACTCATGAAAATCCAAAAAGTAATTATTTTTCACATAAAAAAATTAACAATATATTTTTCTTCCATAAATCTCCCTTCATCACAACCCAATATTCTCTTGCACTTTCTGGATTTGGTTCAAAAAGATCCATGTCATCTGTAGTACAAAAATAAGATAAGTTAAGAAATATACTGAGTCTGCGTTCAAACCAAAACTAATTGACAGATACAACAAAAGTGGTATATCATGAGTAATTGTATGTATGAGAGTGGAGATTTAAGGAAAAGTGATCTATAATCCAAGCAGTTACAAAGAGTGGAGATAATAGAAATACACAAGTAATGATCAAAGCTGAAAAGATATTACGAAATATAGCTATTAGAGTTTTACCATGACATGAGGAGCAATTCGAATGCAATAAACAGGAAATCCCGTGTAGAGTTTGAATGGACCCCCAGCTTTTAAAGTCTTTACAACACAATCAAGAAAACCACTATAAGGATAGTTTCCATGTGCATCTGGTTGCATTTTTTGTATCTGGGTCTTCACATAATCGAAAGGAAGACTACAAGCAGCTGCAAAGAATCCAGAAACAGCACTTGCTCCTGCAGGGAGAAAAGGGATTTCTTATATTAAAAGTTCTTCTTTGAAATAGAAATTTACCAGTCGCGGTAACAATTGAAATGGAAAGAAAGAAACAATAGGGATGATTGATCTCACCAACTACAGTGCTAGCTTCAGATAAACCGATCGTGTCCCTGAATAGTTCTACACTTTGATCATACGAAGCAAGCATGCCCATGTTCAAAGCCATTGCTCTGACTACAGTAGGACCAGCTCCTTCCCATAGTGCAAGAACTCCTTCATCAGTAACGATATGAGTAAGTGCAGCATTTTTATAGTTCCGACGTTGTGCTTGTGGTAATGTATAATCAGCTTGCATACGGATAAGTGCCAAATCCGCAGGACTACCAACAGAGGCACCAATAGCTCCAGCAGTCAAACCACAAAGAGCTTTTTGATAGAGAGGAAGTGGCTTCCCATCATTTGCTTCGATTGCTTTGTTTGTTAAAATCCTGATTATTAAACATTTATATTAAATTCATTTACACAACATATAAGAGTAGACAAAAAGAAACGATAGCAAGAAGCAGCTATTTCCACATTAACAAGATTAACGCCAAGTATTTCAGAAGCTAGTATTTCATAAGTATAGTAAGTGAGTGCACTTTATCCGTAGTTTTTGTTACGTTGCAAATTGCGGAAATTTTCTATTAGTCAAATTTACTGTAATGAAACTTCACTATGGATTGCGAGGAAGATTAACATGCAACTGGTGAGACAACATGGAAAGCAGAAAAATTGAAGAATGAGCTTGTAAACAACCAAGACTAATAACCATAAGAAACAAAAATTAAACAGAGGAATTCTCAAATAATGAAGCAGATCTATTATGAGAAGAACATGCAGCTGCAGGAAACAAGTATCAAGAGACATGACCGATGACCATATTTACACTTTCAGAAATCACTCTAATAAGGTCGACCATTTCAAATGGTTTCCCTGATATTTCAAAGCTCCCTATATGTAACCACAAAATTTAAAAAGATAAAGAGCTACACCAACAACCAATCTATGATTATTCCATGTGTTGGGTGAGATTCATCTCATTATTGAATTTTTTGAAACAATGGCAACCATCGATCAAAAGTGGAATCTCATGGAGGATGATTTTCTTGAAGGATAAAGATGCCGTCTATATAACTTAATAAATCCGATGCATGATAACAGAATATTTCATGAACTGCTCTGCAATGGTAACAGGTGTTACAATTCGTTCTTTTATAATCCCTTTACAAGACCAACTTCCGAATTTATACCACTAGACGGGAAATGATAATTGGAGCCTAAATGCGCCTTTCTTTCATACTATGAATGAATTACAAAGATGTATGCAAAATAAAATGGGGGTTTTCTGGGATTTAGATGCTAAGCTGCGGGCTCTTGATTAGGACTTGCCTAAGACCATCTAGGCTCTATCAGAAACACATTTGTAAGGACAGGGAGTTTCAACAGCCTGGGAACCAACTAAAGACAGACATAGAGGGATAAAGGAGTTCCTTCTTTAATAAAACCAGCATAAGCAATACCTCACACAGTTATGTATAGGGCACCATGAGGGAGCTCAAAAGGATGGCATTGATTATGGATTTATGTGCTGACCTAGAGTTAGGATTATCGACCATTACTGGTTCCTTGTATATGCCGTGTGTTGATATTAGTCCGAGACGAGTATCTCACCATTAGATAGTTCGTTTTGGCGGTGGCCTTCGGCGTATATGAGAAACATCGTTCACCTAGACAACATCAAAACCATCTACGTTTTTCATATCCATTTCTTACTCTATCCATGTGATTGGTCGACTCTGCCATGATGTCCAGAAACTATCCGAGCAGAGCTCTTGTGACTTATATATGAATTTTAGTATGCTTGAGTGCAAACTCGTGTGAAAGAATTGGAATTTCGCATCGGGGGTACTTCCTCCCGTAGTCAATAAGTATGCCAACCAAGGAGATTCTTTAGTGCCTTCCAAAGTTCTGCGTAGATAGTTAGGGTATGGAGTAAAGGTTTTGTGGGTATATCTCTTGGTAAGCCCTCCCCGAGACTATAACTCGGCCACTAGGGCCACCACTAGGGTTTAAAGGATTATTGCATCTACGCTAAATGCACCCATCTATGCCCTCACGACAATGAGTTAGATTTTATTTTGTAGATTTGATTTGCTCTGGGACTAGCAAATAATAAGTTTGGGGGTATTTGATAGACGCATTTATGTGTCTATATTAGTCTCACTTCTCCGAATGTTAGTACTCGATTTAGCGCTTATTTTGGTATTTTATCTTTTTGTAGGTGTTTTTGGAGAAATAAGCTTTTGCGGAAAATTGGCTCGAAAAGTGGTATTTGCGCTCGGGAGAGAAAATTAATATTCGACTCTCTGTTTGGATAAGGGGCACTTCAATTACTAAGGGGTACTCCATTGATAAGGGGCACTCTAATTGATATTTACACCATGTGGATATCGGCACCCCAGCATCAGGATAAGGGGTGACCATCTTTTTTAAAATTTGAAGACAGAAAAAGGCGGGAAAACTTGTTTTCAAGGAACAGAATTTAGGGTTCGATGATTGGAAGGCTTTAACGAGATTCAATCGCCAAATAAGGTCAAGAATGGACTTGATTTAGCTAAACAGTTCTGGTATAGGTAATTTAACGAACTAAATTGGGCTTGATCATCCGTTCAAGATAAAAAATCAGGAATGTGATATATACACGGATAGTTTGTGTATTTATGGAAGTTACTCGAGTAAATACGTGAAGAATATCTTCTTAGGATTTGATCCTATCAAATGGTGGAGAACATGGAGAAACGTATGAAGATAAAAAAATGGAATGAAAGGAAATATTCGGTGACTTTTCTTGGATGAAAAGAGAAGATTTTCTCGTGATTTTATTCGCCTGTTGTGTATATAAGGGTGATAAGAAGCATCACGAAGGGGGTCGGAGAGTTTTGGGTAGAGCAGAGGAAGAAAATCACGCTGCAGAGAAGAATCGCAGCAGCAGCAGGTGAAGAGGAAGAAGAGAAGTTGCAGACGACACCAAAGAAGTGTCGTTCTCAATAACACGAAGAACAGACGCATATAGACAGTCTTTTATTCTGCCACACATGTGATTTATCGTTCTCTGTAACTGTTCAATTGCAACACCCGGCTTGTAACAGTAACATCTGTAACATCCTTACAGCGTTGCAAATCTCTGTCTTATACTATTTCATCAATAAAAACACCTTTTAGAGCTATGAAAAATTCTTTTGAGCGTGTTTCTACCATGATAAGCTAAACCCCATCGCTGGGATGACGGAGGAAGCCAATTCTCAACACTATGGTAATTTTATTAAATTCTTTTTACGACTTTTGCATTAATATAATTTGAATTATGATTTTGAATTAATTAGTTGTGATTTAGTTTGATGGGTTATGCTTAGCTTAGGTGTTTTGATAATCCATGCTTACCATTTACAATTAATGTTTTATAAAATCTACCTTGGCAAAGATTTAGAGTCAATAACTATTATTTTTGGTCAAAGAATTAATAATTGAACCATAGAAAAAGAGTTCGGTGAAATCCTAATTCCCAGTAATCTCTCAACTTTGTTAAAATATTTTCTTGTTTCTAGTATTTTATTTAAGTAAATCCTAAAATCAACAACTTCCCAAGTCCGAGAATCGAATCCATATACTTACCACTTGTAAAACTGCATCAATAATTCATGACACAACTTCATATAAACATTCCCTAACAAGCTCCAGAATCTCAATATTCAACTAGCTAGTCGAACAAGCTCCAGAATAGCTATGGAGATTTAAACTCTAAGAATTGCGATTTTTCACTTGCTCATACTTGAAGAAACCAAGTCCACTTCTCTTCACAGGAGGAACACACACTCCTATCGTACGCCTTACTTATACAACTCATGTTGCAATCAAAGAACAAAAGAACTAGCACAAAGAATAAGAAATGAAGCCAAAATTTTGACTAATACTTCTCTTTCTTCACAATTTTGTTGTTCTTTCTTCTATGTTCCTGTCACGCTTCTGCCATAAGCTCTAACCGTTCTTTTAAAGTCTTCCACACTTTGTAGGTTTTCCAAGTTTCCGCCACAAAATCTTCAACCACACTTCTGTCACCAACATGGTTGAGCTTAAACTCCAACATGCTACCATCCTCCCTTAACCTCAAACATAACCATCCAACATTCGTTGTCATTCTAAGTCTCCGAGTTCGATTAACTTAATCAAACTGTACCATTCCTTACTGCAATACCAGCTTTGATATTCTACTTATATTGATTCGAATCCATAACCTAACCCTTTTAATCAACCACTCATCCAAAGCTTCTTCACCTTCTAAAATCACCAATGCTCTACCACAGCAACCTTTGCTTACTACCTCAACAATCATCAAATATGCTTTCTGCAACGCCTCTGTCAGAAAACTATCACACTTCTCCACTGTTATAACACTTTTTGTCACACTTCTGTTAAATTGTAACAACTCTTATGTAACAATTATGTAACTGTGATTGTTCTTTGTAACACAAGAATACGGTTACCCTTTCAATAAAAATTTGTATTTATTTATTTAATTTTCTTTTTTACCACCAGCAACCAAAAAATCACAGCATCTTTCCCGACACTGTTATCGTCGAATCTCGAGTTCTTCTCCGTCTTAACCATTCACAGTACCGATCATCCATCTTTGTTTACTCCCATCGAGTTTCATCACCAACTCGAGCTCTTTCTCTATAATCACCATTGTGATCAACCATCGTATCCTCTGCAAAAGAACTTGCCTTTTCCACCTAGTTCATCGCAGATTATTACCATCACATCAATAATGCAGCGACATCATTTGTTCTTCTCAACGTCAACCATCATCTTATTTTCTTGCTCGAAACTTTTCCAATTCAATCAACAGTAGTAACCACCGCACCATACTCATGAGGGTTCTTCTCTGCGTTCTCACAAAACATATTCGATCCCCATCATCTTTTCTATTGCTGGCAGCAAAAACATCTTCTCTGTTTATTGGCTACAACCATTGATCTGACTCAGCTTCGTCATCACCATCAAAACAGTAACATTAAAATTCGAATCGTGTGATCATCTTGGCTACGGGTTCTTCTCACTGCAGTTCCTTGCCAACTTTGGAATCTAACACAACCACGAAATCTAGGTCAGCAACTTCTTGTTCAATGCAAACTCAGAACATTCACCAACTCCCATTCAGAAACAAGAAATCTCGATTCTTGGTGAAGACACAAGCGAACACATCTTGACAGGCAACAAGTCTTACAGCAACAACATAGGACTATGAATGGTACAGACGATAAGGCTTCTTTCCAGCTAACTGTTATTATCGGAACTTTGCGCAACCTTTAAATTCTCGAACCTTGCTTCAAGCCCTTCTCAAATACTAATCAAAAACACCAGTAACACTATTTTATATTCTTTGCGATTTTTTTTTTACGGAAGAACTATGAACTTCTCTAAATCTTTCTCCATCTCCTCTCTCTTCCTCTCTCTTCCTCTCACCTTTCTCTGATACCAATTGTTGGACCGAGACAAGAGAGAGAGGAGAGCACAACGCGGAAGCAATAAAACAACTACATTGATAATCAAATTCGGTGTAAAAATTCTCATGGCTCAACAGCATATTTATAGTTTAACAAACTTGACGACTACTCAAAATACTTTCCTAACATAAACCAAACTATAAATAAATGACTTTTCTAGAGCTCTTCTAAAACCAAACAACTTGCTTCTCAAGATACCTCGACTTCCAAATATAGTCTTGGTTTATTATTTCCAACAAAAATCAAGTGTGCTATGAATGTTGGCCACTAGTGCAACAAAGTTATTCGATCCATCCAAAAGATGGCCACGGATATGGCATTATTCTTCCGAATGTATTATAAATTCTATTATGATTCTTCTGTCCAATAGTAACCATTAGGGGTATCAAATTTGAAATAATAACCACCATGCAATTGGGATTTAGCTAAACTTAGATTAGTAAAAAACTTTTTTCTTGTTTGTTAAGAAGATGGATTCCTACTACTACTACAACATCATTCAGATCGTACTGGTAGTAAAGGAAGAGTGAAGATTGAACATAAAAGGGGACAAAAGAAAAAAATTTATTACTCTCATGCATGCAAATCATGAATCCATGAGGAGGTATCCGAAGACTTATTTTTTTTTTGATCAACAAAGTAAAATTTTCCATTGATCAAAAAAGGGAGTACAAAAGAATTGTACCACCCAAAGCTGAGTACAGGGAGAAGAGGAAAAGAAAGAACAAGAGAGGAGATGAAACAAGAAAGATACAGAGAAAGCAAATTAAAATAGTTGCACCTAAGGGAATTGAAAGTATGTCAATTTCCAATTCTTAATAACAGTTTCAAAAGAAACCAGCTGAAAATCGGTAAAATATAATGCCCATGTGAAAAACCAGTATATTGCTTTAGAAATAATCCCTGGAAGCTCAATTTTCTTCTCCGAGAAGACTTTGGCGTTTCTTTCCAACCAAATTGACCAGATTACCATAGCAGGTATCATAGCCCACAACCTTTTCTGCGACTTCGTCAAATCCTTGGCATGCCAGGTGCACAGAAGAGTCTTCGTCGAGTGATGGAGGACACAAGAAAATTGAAGTTCGCTCCTAAAATGGTTCCACAACCCTTGAGCAAAAACACAGTGAATAAATAAATGATCCATAGTTTCGATTTCACCACAAAACACACAGCTACTACCAATTTTCATATACTTCGCGCCTAAGAAAATCCTTTGTTGGAATTTTATTTTGAAAAACACACCAAATGAAAAAAGCAATTTTAGGAGGATATGGCAGTCCCAAATATGCTTGAAGATCCGGCTATCAAGACATGATATCAAATCTTGATGAATATACTCATAACAAGACTTGACAGAAAATTTCTTGTCTTTGTTGAGTTTCCAACTGATTTCATCTTCATCAGACCAAATAAAATTCACCACATTAAGTTTGGCCTTTATAGTCTCCATCTGAGCTCTCGAAACAATATCAAGTCTATTTGGAATTTCAAGATTCCAACTAGCCGGAACAACAGACCCATTACTAACCGCAACAATAAAGTTACCTTTGGAGCGAGCTTTGTTGTAGATATTAGGGAATTCAGTCTTCATATCTATGTCAAACAACCAACAATCTTCCCAAAATCTAACTTTGGACCCTTTGTTGACTTTGAAAGTAATATTCTCTTTGAAAATTGAAGATCTAGCCATAATACCCTTCCATATTGAGACCCCATATAGGAACCTTTAGGATGATTAGAGATAAAAGGTTGCGCACTAATGCCATACTTCTCGTTTATAATCTTCCTCCAAAGCATGTCATCCTCTAAAGAAAATCTCCATAACCATTTCACTAATGGAGCATCATTCATATGCCTTAAACTCTTAATACCAAGGCTCCCATTGCTTTTTCTTACTCAATTGAGACCACTTCACTACACGCATTTACTTCTTGCTGTGCTGCCCATCCCACAGAAAATCTCTAATTATTTTCTGAATTTTATCAGCCACAGAAATAGGCATTTCAAATAAAGACATGAAGTAAATAGGTAAACTAACTAACACACTTTTGATTAAAGTAATTTTACCTACCCTAGAAACATTCAATCTATTCCAGTAAGTTAAACGTTGAGTGCATTTATCTATGACTCGATTCCATTTTCTTGTACCTTTATACCTATCACCAAGAGGTAATCCCAGATAAAAAGTAGGAAGAGAATCACTAAGACAACCCAAAATAGAAGCAAAGTGACTCATATCATCATTCAAAGCCACACCATACAACTTGCTTTTTGCAAAGTTGATTTTAAGACCAAATAACAACTCAAAACCTATCAAAACCATTCTCAAATGTTTCAGCTGATCTTCATTGGCATCTTGAAAATAATAAAGAATCGTCTGCGAACTGGAGATGCGTAATAGAAGTCCCATTTTCTTTGGCATTAAAACCGTTAATATAACCTTCCTCTTTAGCTTTTAGCATCATTAAGGAAAGAACTTCAGTGACAATAACAAATAAGAAGGGAGAGAGAGGATCACCTTGACGAATTCTTTTTACTAGTGAAGTAGCCCTCGGCACTTCCGTTAATAAGAACCGAGAACCGAACTCTCTGAACACAGATCATAATCCACTTTATCCACTTCTCACCGAAGCCCATCCGCATCGTAGCTTCTCTCAAAAAATCCCAGCTCACATTGTCGAAAGCTTTTTCGAAATCGACTTTACATAAAAGACCAAACTTTCCCAGTTTTATTCTCGAATCGATTAATTCATTGGCGATCAAAACCCCATCTAGAATTTGTCGATGTTTGAGAAATGCAGATTATTGTTGAGAGATGATCTTAGGCAAATCTTGCTTTAAACGATCTGCCAAAACCTTAGCAATAATCTTATAAGCCCCATTAGCAATAATCTTCAGCTTGTTTTAAGCTGAAGACTTATTTGTATCGCCATTCAAAAAATTTATTACTTTACTAGCGAAGAAACCGTAACAAAGAGTTAAATGGAAAAGATTAGGTCTCGAATACAAAGATATGAACTTCTAAACAGCTACGTTCCATAATGATTGATTGATTAAACCTCGAATACCAGCTAGATAGGTAGCTAGGCAGTCATTTTCTTACATGGGACGGGATTTTTGTCGATGGGGCCGCCCGGGACAAAACCCAACTTTGTTTAGTCAATTCATCAATTCGTGCATCAAGCATATCTACGTATCATTAAGTGGGTATACTACAAGCTAGCATGGGCATCCTAAACCATGTGTTTCAGATCCAGTTCATAAAATTATTGGATACATTTAATTGTATATGGGTAGAGAATAGAGATTGTAGGTAGTACTGCGTTAAAAGTTTGATCATTTGGTTCTCCAAGCCGACATATATTCTTCCAAGTCCAATATAATTCAACTGAGAAATTTATTAATCGTAGGACCAACACAATAAACCATACCAAACAAAACCTTATATCAAGTTGATGAACTCAAAATAAATACCACTTTTAACAGCTAGTTGTTACTTAAATTTTCAATTATCTACATGCATGATGCATGAATGCTTCTTCTTCTATTTTTCTGAAAATGGATGCATAAATGCTTCTTGATTTCTTCTATTATTGGATTTCCTTTATGTGCCGACTACAGAACTCTTCCCAAGGATAAGTTAATCGATAAGATAGAGGGTAGGATCCGTTGACATGGTTATATTGACATAATCTTCACATTTTAGCGCCATTTTTTTCATCGAGGCCCAACCGGCAATGAATTTGAAGCTAAGTTTTTGGTGACATGTTCTTCCTATAAGTCTCTACATTACAACCAAAAATGAGAGCATTCCGAAATGTATAAAGCCAGCATCTAAGATTTTGAGTATCAGCCGTTGAAAATTAATGGTTGAAATTAAAATTTTGGATGGTGAAGTTTCATATTTCGGAATACACTCATTTTTCGTAGGAATGTAGAGTTTTATATGAGAAACATGTCACCAAAAACTTAACTTCAAATTCATTGCCGGTTGGATTCAGTAGAAAAAATGGCGCTAAAATGCGAAGATTATGTCAATATAACCATGTCAACGGATCCCACCCCATAATTTGAAGCTAAGTTTTTGATGACATGTTCTTCTTATAAGTCTCTACATTACAACCAAAAATGAGAGCATTCCGAAATGTTTAAAGCACCATCTAAGATTTTGAGTATCAGCCGTTGAAGATTAATGGTTGAAATTAAAATTTGTGGATGGTGAAGTTTCGTATTTCGGAATACTCTCATTTTTGGTTTAGTATTTCGGTCGTTGCCTGTTCAAGGTTTTTGATCACTAGATGGCTACATTGATTGGTCAATTGTGTCGTATCGTAGTGTCAAACCGTTAGAGAAATGTTAATATCAGTTGAACCTAAACACTATACAATAAACCACATCAAAATCTACAACACCAATTTTTTTTTTTCAAACAAGCATTTGATTGAAATTTGTTTTCCACACCCTCCTATAAAGTTTGAAATTTGTTTTCCAAACAAGTATATGATTGTTTTGCGTTGCTGCTCTCCATATGATTTGATTGAGTCATTGAGAGTCCACGTCCTAGATATACCCAAGTGAAGTTCATTTCTTCGTACCAATACAAATAAGATTAGCGGCCACACCAACTACTACCATAAAACGTTAATCCCAGACTATTTTGATGTAACTATTGAATGTTTGGTTGGTGCATTAATTAGACAATTATGCAGAGTAGAGTGGGATGGACGGGATTAAAGGGAAGACAACAACAAAAAAGATCAAACACTCATGCGCTAGCCATATACTATGTGGATCTCTAGAGTTTGCCTGTCTTTCAACATTTGCATATATAACACCAAAATGCTAGGTAGCGATCAGTCTTCTGGTGGAATTTTAAGATATATCATTGTTCATGACAGTAAGAAAAATCCCAGATCTGATCGATTTAATTAGACAACAACTATGGTGGTCAAGAAAATGATGGGGAATGAATGAGTACCTGCACGCTTGGGCATCTGTAGTAGATGCTCATCATGTGGCCTTTTTGCATCGGTAACAAATGAGTTTCGTAATATCAACTTCTTAGGTCGGCCATAATTATTAAGATAGGACCCTATAATCCAGCTAGCTAGGTTAGCTGCTAGGTTGTCAGTCTTTTTCGTTAACGTTGATAAGGGATCATATTGTGTGCCTGTATGATTTGAACAAAAACCAAATTTGCCACATTCAATTCGTGCATCGGAAAATGGGTCATATAGCCAAAAAGGTAATATTTCTGGGTCAAATGGACCGGTAGAAATATGGTCTGGGTCAAATGGACGTAAGAAGTTTTGGACGGAACTACCCTCACAAAAATCACCACGTTCTCCCTCTCCTCCACAAAACCACGTTCTCCCTCTCTCTTCGATTTGAAAACCACCCCACTAACGTTCTCTTCATCTTCTCAAATATGAGGAACAATTTCCTCCAACCTTCTCCTTCCGTCAACAGCGTCGAAATGTTGGGTTTCATTAACCGTTTGTAAACACCATCAATCAATCTACAACATCAGAGGTTTCCAGGGCTTCAATCAATCAATCTATCAGTTCAGTGAAGAATCGGGGTTTGAAATCAATTTGGAGAATCGGGGTTTCAAAATGTCTCCTAGAACTCGTAAATTTTCAAACCCTAACTCAATTTCTCTTAGTTTCGTAATTGAATGGTTAATTGGTGGTTTAATGTTGATTTTAGTTGATGAATCGGTGGTTTTATCCATTACGGTGGGTTTTAGTTGATTAATTTGTTTAATTGATGATTTTAATTTTCATTTCAAAGGTTTTGATGAACCTCGCTTGCATCCGGTTATTTGATTTATTTTTTTGTTGAAATTGATTTGTTGAAGTGAGTTGTTGTCTTAACTCGGTTTGCATGTTAGACTATAATGAGCAGATTAAGACTAGATGAAAACCAATTTCATCCAGGTTAAAATCGCTAATCTTGATGAAATTTGAGTGTAAAATCTGCAAAACCGGTTTCATCCGATTGTTGTAAAACCATTTTAGTTTCATTTCAAAGCTAGATGAAACCAAATACATCCTATCACAACCTAATATTCAAAGATCAACTCCATCCCGTTTCATTATACAAAAGTAAAATAATCCCGCCATTATACGGTGTAAAATACACCATCAACTCCATGTAGCCATGCTTCTCTTGTTATTTGTTTATAGTATAGTTGTGAAATTTGAATAGATGTTACTCGGGTATCTGCTAAACTAGCATGAGTACTGAATATTAGGTTGTGATAATGAAACTGGTTTCATTTAAAGTAATGTTAGGATGTAACTTGTTGTCATCTAGCATTAACATGGGATGTAGTTGGTTTTGCATCTGTTGGTGTACCTAATGATTAGGTTATAAAGAAATTGTGTTGTATGAAACTGGTTTGTATTCAGAACGGTTGTATGTGTTTCATTCTGATTAAATCATTTGCGCAAATGCTTTTGTTGTATTGCGCAAATGACTATAGTAGTACAATAGTATATGGTCGAGTGTCTCAGATAGTGTAGATATCAGCGTAAACTACTTGTATTTGATTCTTTAGACAATATTAACATGTATAATATATAGGATGTAACTGTCTCATCTCGATTCTATGCAAAACCGGGTTTCATCTAGCTCTATTATATAGGATGTAAATCGGTTTTCATCGATTCCTATAAAACTAGTTTTCATCTAGCTTTGAAGATAGGATGTAAATCGGGTTTCATCGATATTTAAAAAATGTTTTAACCGGTTTTATGCCAAATTGTTGCGAAGCGAGCAAGAAGAGTAAGAAGAATGATGGTCTTGAAAGAAGAACCAAGAAGAGTAAGAAGAATGATGTGAACGTGGGTAGTGAATCAAGCACCGGGAATATGGATGATGTGGATTCCGAAAAGGAAGGAAAGAAAACGTTCCGAGCTAACATGAAACCGAAGCAGTTGAGTTGCTTGGTTCACTTTATTTACTGGAAAGACAAGAGGCTTGCATTAAGGAAGACTAATTTTTGGAACTTCATTGAGGCGATCAAACAAGGAAAGGTGGGGAAGGTCGAATGTAGCAAAGCTCCAAGGGCGTTAGAGTTCATCATAAAAAGTTTTGACCCGAACGAGATAATATTCAAGATTGGTGATCAAGTTTTCAAGACCGATGCAAACAATTTCTTCATTATGTTCAAAATGCGAGAATACGTATGTGAAGAAGATAGGAAACTTTATGGACCAAAGGAAGACCCTAGTTTGAAAACTTCGCATTTTATACAAAGTATTTTCTGGAGCCAAAAGAAGGGATGAAGAAAACAAGAATAAGGAAGGTGAAAAGAAGGAAGGTGGAGCGGAAAAGAAGAAAAAGACACAAAAAGAGAAGAACGCTGGTGACAAATTAGAAAAGAAGTACATCCTTGAAGGCATAAATGCTGTTATAAATGAAGAAGGCAAAGAAAGAAGAGTTGGTGATACTGTTGTTGTTGTTCATGTTTTGTACAATCTTCTTCATTAACACCGAGGTATGTATGTCAACTACAAGTATTTGAACCGCCTACGATCAATCGAAACCATTAATAGGGTCTCATGGCCGGATCTTATCCATGAGCATCTAATGCAAAGTGTCGCGGTCGTATGCAAGACACCTTACTCCATCAATGGTTGCAGCTTTTATTTTCTGGTGAGTATCATCTTTATCATCTTCTTTCTTTTGAATTTTTTTTCTTACATTAAATAAATCATAATGTGGTGAGTTTCATCTTGTATCTTTTGTTTTTGCAGTTATGGATTTTTGAGCAAATCAAAGACATTAATAGGAAAGATGACAGGTGAAGCATGGCAAAGGTTTGCAAGATGGGACTTGTATAAAGTGTCTTGCGAAATTGAGGAAAGCTTGAAACTCTTTCAAGCAATCGGTAAAAATCTATCCATATTATAACCGGATGAAACCGATTATGTCTTCTATTTATTTAGTTTAGATTTGTTTTAGTAAATCTATCCCTATTATTACCGTGTCATTTGTGGATGAAACCCGTTACATCATGTGTTATCATATGATGTAACCCGATTACATCTGTTTTAACCGAAATGAGAAATATATGTTTACGTGTTTGCAGGTTGTTGATTTTGTTGCTAGCTGGAGTGAAGAGGAAAACAGTTATGCTTGTTTGATGAGGAAGAAGAAAACAAATATGAAGATGATATTTCAAAGTTGAAGAATGAACTCAAAGAGAAAGACAAGATTATCTCTCACTTGAATGCCGAGTTAGGAGCAAGAAATGAAGAGTTGGAAGCAAAGGATTTTGAGTTGGAAGCGAAGGGTAAGACAATCTCGAGACTTGCAAAATCAATTGGGAATCCTTGAAAGCGCAACTCAAGCCTCAACCGGAAAGTCCGCTAGCTTCACCTCTTGATATAGTTGTACATACTAATTACCTCGCACTATGACGCTAGCGACAACTTTTTCAATCTTAAAATCACTCAAGAGATGAACAAACCAAATGGACCGTCATCTTGTTCCTGGTGATGCTAGCAAGGAAGGTGAAACCGATGCGGTTCTGATGGAGCCGTAAATCCGGATGCTCACGGAGAAGAACCGATAACACCGTGTCCTCCAAAATAGAAAATCATGGAGGAAGAAATAATCGCTGTAGAACCTCCTCGCAGTCATGAATAAACTTGTAGAAATTGGATCGCTTGAGAAGAGAGTGAAGAACGTCTATAAAAGGAAGACAAAGGATTTTGGTCCTAGTTTGTAATGAAGTTTTAAGCGTGCAATGAAGAAGCCGAAGCAAGATAAGTTGAAGAAGTTAACAAAGAACAACAAGGTTGTGGAAAAGTTACTTGCAAGACGGAGAAAGAGAAGTCAAGAAAAGTTAATAAAGGATTACTTTTTAACTGAAAATTGAGGCACGCGATACACGCATTTTTTTGTTGGTTATTCTTTTTTCATTCTATAGCAAAGTGTATCTAGGATGTATCTAGTATCATAATGTTAGAAAATGAACCATGTGTGCTTGTATGAAATTGGATGAACTTGTTTAAATGCAAATGGCTCATTTGGAAAAGCGATAGGGGCATATGTATCAATGGAGAACAAATCCAACAACTTTTTTTTCAATCAACCATTGGAGAACACAATTTTGGAGTTCAAAATGGAAAAATGGAGACAAATGTTTCAATCTGGTGATGATACAAAAGGACACTTAAAGTCAATCTTTCTCAGTGCGTATGCATGGGTAAGTATCTTTCTTAGTGCGTTTGAACCTTCATTTTAGAATGAATGATCTAAGTTGTGCAATTTATCTTTAGGCTGATGTCATTGCGGGAGATGAGATGAAGGCTGCAAAGTATATATATGCTGAAGTGGAGAAAATTGATGTTGAAACGCAGCACCTGTTCATCCCAATGATAAACGACAAAGAACATGTCACATTGCTTCACTTTGACATCCATGGCAGAACTTGGACACACTACAATTCTCTCCAGGTTCACAAACTACTTGGAAGATGCTAAATTTATGGCGAAAAGAGTAGGTCAGCTCGTTGCCATTCACTTAGGAAGCAATAGTATGGATGAAATTGTAGTCGATGTGAAATCAGATTGTCCACAGGGAGAAAGGTAGGTCCTTAACTCTTCCAACTGAGATTATAACATACAACCGAAACAAAGTTTGAACTCGACATTACATATTCATTTGTGTTGCGCACAATTCTTTGATGTATGTTATCTACTACATGGAATGGGCAATGACAAACGGTTACTCCTTTGAATGCGAGAATATTACAGGAAGAAAGATGAACACAAAGAGTCGAACTCGGATATGAAATCCTAAGTGATGAGAAAAGTTCTTTGGAAAGTTTGATCTATTGATGTTGTTGAAAATTATTAATGTAGGATACTCATTTGTGATCATTGGATCATTGTTAATTCAAAATACCTATTGATGTTTGTTAATTCAAAATACCTATTGATGTTTCGAAAATGCGTATACTTTTATATTTGTGTTTGAATATGCGGGATGAAAAACCAGTTTCACCACTGGACAAAAATTCCGAATATGCGAGGATGAAACTGGTTTCATCATGTATAAAACTATTTTTCGAGTTTTTGTCGGGTTACGGGTTGAAAATATTCTTTCTTAACGGAATATACATGATGAAACCGGTTTCACCCTGGCCAAAAATCTCTTTTTTTCCCGGCAATATGCGGGATGAAACTGAATTACATCCTAGCCTCGTAAAAACTAATTGCATTCAAGTCAATGAAAACTGAAAAAGTATGTACAATGAAAACGAAAAAGATTCATAATACAATTAGTAATGAAAAACCGAATTACTAATTGCATTCAACAAGAATATGTTTTTATGAAGAAAAAAACATACATCCCAGTTTCATTAACTCCATCCCGGTTACATCCTATCACAACCTAATACTCGTAAAGAATATGTTTTTATGAAGAAAAAAAAACAATTCAAATGTAAATACTAGTTGCAAAATATAATTCCAAATAAAAGAATATTAAATGTGCAACAAGAGGTCACGAGAAGAATAGACTAATAAAATAAATCAGAGTAAGACACTGCACAGAATGAGGAATGGAGATGTTCTTTAGCAGGTTCATTGTTGACGTTGCTTTTTTGCTGGAGGATGAGGACACGTCGTCTTGTTATGACGTGCCTTAGTATGGCAGTTACTGCACGTAATTGGTCTTGTGAAACTTGCACTGCCGGTGTTAGGAATACGCTTCTTCTTCGGCCTACCGGTTTTTTTCCTAGGATGGTTGGTGGGTTCACAAGTCTTCCAATAGCAACATCGATAGGCTTGTCGTGATCAGGGATGGGCTTGATAGGACGATCATACGATGCACGAAGCTGGAAATCTTTGAAAAACGGATTAATGTACTCGTAAACATTGATCTTAGCTGAGACCATACAGGCAATAGCGTGATCACAAGGGAACTGCTCCGTAAACCAAAGCCTACAACTTGCAAAGTGAAACATCGCAATATTAACGTGACATGCGAGTCTTGTCCATCGACTACTTCCCACTCCATGTCACTGAGACTTGGTTATTTTCCATTGGGCACCAACACGAATGGAAGCCTCGCACTTTTCTCTAGCCTGGGACAAATGAATCCTTTATACGTCGCCCCCTTAGCCTTCCTTTTACTCATCGATCCATAATCTTAAGTCTAATCCAGTTAACTAATGTGGCAATAGGCATACCTTTCGCCTCCTTAATCCAAGCATTGAATGACTGCGCAATGTTTGAACACATGTCGCCATAACGACAACCTTCACAATGTGCATTGGACCAACATTCCACGGGAAGGTCACTCAAGAATTTGTGAAGACCATCGCATCCCATGTCTTTCAACTTTTGCATACCTTCGCTGAAGCCTTCATGCGTTGATGAATAGAAACATTGTTTGAACAAATCCATTGCAGACAATGCTCGCCTTTCTCTTGTTGGTCTTACTACAAGGACATTGTTCTTCAAGTGTCAGTAACAAAAACCATGATGGAAATGTGGAAAAACATCACGAATCCCTTGGATCAAACCTTCATGGCGATCCGAAATAATAGTTAGTACCCGAGGACCCAAGATAGTTTTCAATTTCTCCAAGAACCAATGCCAATTTTCAACAGTTTCACTTGAAACAATACCATATGCCACAGAAATATTCCTACGAAAAAACACAAAAGAAATAAAAAAAATCAAATCGCTATTGCATGGAATGAAACCCGGTTTCATTCTTTGATCTCGACTTCACCAATTAAGGATGAAATCCGTTTAATGTATAATTTGACATCAAAAAATTCTGAATTTCTTTCAAATGAAACTAAACTATAAGACATACCATTATTCGCATTCTTCCCAGTAGCCGCCATAAGACAACCTCTAAATTTCCCGGTTAGGAAAGTAGCATCCAAGAACAATACCGGGCGACAATACTCGAACCCGAGATGCAAGCATCAAAGGCTAAGAACAAACTCTTGAACTCGCCCCCTTCAATGACTAAATCAGCCCGACTACCGGATCATGTTTCTCCACGGCTTCACACCACCAAACCAGGTCGGTGTATGACTTAGTGTCATTGCCATACAACTCCTTGAAACATAATTCTCTAAGATGAGCCTGATCATAGCTCAATGTTAAACCATAATCACTTTTGAAATCACCAACAATATCCCCGCATTTCTTATTGGGATTCGTTTGATCCGGTCAAATATTAAGCTCTTTACAAGTTCGCGAGTAACTGATCATCCTTTGTTCCATCACTATAACCTGCGCACAACATGTATGTTCCCCATTATAGCTTTTGAGGTATAAATGGCCCTTCACATTGAAGTCTTCGAAACCGCATGGAACCTCCAAATCCACATTCCAATTCCTCCTTGTAAAGACACTCCACAAGATACGCTCTTGGATTACTCTTGACGACTCTTACCTTGCGACCAAAAGTGGTTATATTTTTCAACAACAAGACGAGCCTCGTTCCGTCCTCCATAAAAATCCCGACCAACACCTTTTTATAATGAACTCCCATTCAGCCGCCTTGCAAGATCTTTTAATTGCCATCTTTCCATTGAATGCACGTTCTTGAGACATGGGAATATCTTGTGACGAACCAAGTTCTTGAGAAGAAGGTACAAGTGACAGATCTGGGCTATTGTCTTTACCTAAAGCAACTCACATTGTAGGTTTACGAGTAACTTTATTCTTCGGATGATGACAAGGAATAACCAGGTGACTTGTGCCGGGGCATGAAATCAAGGCAACTTTCACATCATTGTAGGTTTACGAGTAACTTTATTCTTTGGAAGATGACAAGGAATAACCAGCCGACTTGTGCGAGGGCATGAAACCAAGGCAACTCACTCATTGTAGGTTCACGAACATAATCGGGAACACGAAGAGGAACACGTTCTAATAAACGAAGCTCCAAGAAACTCAACCGAAAAACATGACACATTGATATGACATGATTGAAGCTTCGCATCACCTGCCAACAACCATGCTTCTTCCATCATTGTCAAATACAAAGCGGATTGAGTCTCACGAAATATAATTCCAATAAGAACACACATACAACTTCAACTCATCAATTGTTGACTTCTCATAATGTGGTATGGACATGTATCGGGACCACGGATAACCACACAAAGAGTATTCTAACCATCTACAAAAGGAAATATTCAATTGAACAAATTAAACAACCAGATGACTAAAAACCAAATTCAACAACAATTGGTATAAAAATACAGATGAAACTAATTTCATCCTCGCTATAAAAAACTGGAAAATCAATTGTGACACCCATATTCATCATGGCAACAGCTAGGGTTTTCTTCCGAGCAAAATTGTAAGCAAACTATAATCAAACACACAGACATGATGATATTATACCAATTAGTTCACTTCCATAACTCAAAAACTAAAAATCACTTTAATCAATTTGGATTGCATCTATGTATTGTTTCAAGCAGTTTAAACTAAATTTACTTTGATGAACAATCAATCGATTGGATATAAACAAATAATCACGTTTAACAAAGACCAACTAAAACCCTGGATAATCAAAATCAACAACTAAAACCAAAAATTGATACAGAAATTGAGTTGAAGAATCGACAACAACCGACAGTTGAGTTGAAGAATCGACATACCCAGGATATGCATTACAAAGAATTAGACAAAAAAACGAAATCGAAATTGGATTAATTGAAACTTGAAACTTACCGATTTGCGTTATTCTTTGGATCTTTGATATTAGATGACTTGAAAGTTGATTAATCTAAACTTCGATTCAACAATTGAAAACCACCATTGATCAACCAGATCTGAAAAAAAAGAGCTCAATTTAGACAAAGCGAGGACGAGAGCGGTGAGGGAAAGAGAAATAAATTCTCTTTGAAAAGAAGGGTTTAAAAGGTTAGAGGGTATTTTAGGTAAGATATATTTTTTTATCTTAATTTTCCTGGGTGAAATATCCAAACTGACTATATAAACAATATATTTCTGAATTTTGGCTATATGAACAGTATCAAAAGCTAAGAATATATTTCACCCAGGAAATTTCTGTTTTGGTCTTTTTGACCAATTTTGTGTTCGTGCATGTACTCGCTCTATCTCCCAAATTTGCCACATAAAATTCAGGCACCCATTTCCTTTCCTATACATTTTATCTTTCCAAATGCAATGTAGTATTCTCACTCTCATGGACAAAGGCTTGCGGGTGTTCTTGTTTTCGAGAATTGTCATGAAATTGTGATACTATTTCCCAATTGTATCAATCTGTGATGTTTTCAGGAACTGGGTCGACATGGATGTGGGTGTGGGTATTACGATGGAAATGACTATACGATGAAACTGATACGAAATAAACGGGGACTAGAAGGGTATTTTTGTCCAAAATATTAGTTTAGGGGATAATGTTACTACTATTAATAATCTAAGAGCAACTGCAGTGGGGAGACTATAACCAAAGACTAAAAACCAAAAAAATTTGAAAAAATGGGTTTACACCATGGTGCGACGCTACGGTGGGAAAACCAAATAAAGTTACGCCCCATTCTTTTTTTTTTTTTTTTTCCAGGCGCAACTTATTTTTTTTTTTTTTTTTTTTTTTTTTAAATTTGGGCGTAACTTTGAGTTACGCCCGATCATCAAAGCAATTTAAAGTTGCGCCCCAATTTTTTTTTTCTATTTTTAATTCGGACGTAACTTTAATCTGGCGTCCCACCAGGCGCAACTTTTAAACTTGTTCGACCAAAGACCAAACCAAAGACCAAATATAGTTTGGTTTTTGGTTTTAGTCTACAGTATATGATCTTTACTCCTCTCCGTAGCGCTTGGTTTTTCGACCAAATTTTTAGTTATACTCCTCGACTGTGGACGCTCTAAGGGGCAAGCTCAATCACTAATTTATTTAGGGGTGTAAACTCAAAAAACCCAAAAAAAAAAAAAAAAACTTTTCTTATATAGGCCCTGTTTGAGTAAGTTCGCCTAGGGCCTCTAAAAACGTTGCTACGGCCCTGCCTCCCAGACCATGTGTGTCCAATCAGATCAAGTTTTTTGGGTAGAACCCTGCTACAATTGTCAAGTTTGAATCTCAACATTCAATGGATAGCATAGGCGCCCATTTTTTTTTTTTCAGTTTTGCCTAATTTGTAGTGTTAATTATATGCTATTCCATCTGCACCGCTCTCATGCAAATTGTAAGGTAATAATAAAGAGGAATTTCATTGAATTACAGCAATCACTAAATAGTAGAACTCCCTCACTAAATTGTAAATTAAACTCACGAAATTAATGAATAGCATAGATTGATAGATAACATAAGTTAATTTTCTTCATGATGATATCCTTTTGGAATGTGGAAATTTCTGAGAAACCCATATTTGGTTCCTCTCTCTTTCAGGAACCCATCATTAAGATATTATATATCTGTAGCCCAAAGTACTAGGTGTACGGTTGAGATTACTAGTTTTAGATAGACTTTAGGTTTCCATATTTTTTGAGAGACTAAATTAACCTTTACAAATCACAATTTATTAAAAAAGAAATTGATAGTGCAACTAATTTCACGAATAGGCAATAGTCAGTCAACCAAGTAGTTATAGGCATTTTTGTGGGCGGCAGTTTCCCTTTTTTATCGCTCTTTACTGTCAAACTAATTGATTCATTATTTACGGGAAGATGCTATATAAGATGCGATAATTTTGGATCCCAATTGAATTGTTTTTAATATACATAAACTATCGGCTAGGTTGTATAATTTTCTGCACATTAATGTTCTTGCGTCTCCTTCTTAGTTTGCAGTGATGGGTCCAAATAAAAGTTGCAATAGTGCAACTGCAACCAACGATTCGTGACCATGCTAAGTAGAATCAGTGATACTGAGGCTGTGACAACGGTGCGTGAGTGATGGTATACGTAAGTTGTCTTGTAGGATTTGGTAACACAAAAAATTGCTCATATGAATACAAGCTCAAGGTCTGGATATCTCTCTCAAGCCAAACTCATGTTACCTTGGTAGCGTTTTGTTTTTCTTAGATTGGAAACTTTAGCAAGTTCTTTCAAATGTAGACTGGATTCGATGTGAAAATTGGTATTTTCATTAGGCATTTAGGCTTGATCTGAATCGGGAGCTAAAGATTGAAAAGGAACAATGCTTAATTAATACATCTGATATCATTTGACTTGTTAGCAACGATGGAAATCACATGTACTTTTAGTTCTCAATTTAAAATAAAAGAATTTATAACATTTTCAATCCAAGATTCGAAATTGCGATTATCACAGAACCGTGGAGGTTGAAATTTTCATTAGGCGGGTGGTGAGAACTGCGATTATCACATAATTAGAAAATTAAAATTTTCAATTGGCTGATAGTGATAATTGCAATTTTTTCATTAGGCTGATTGTGATAACTGCAACTATCACAATATTGTGAAAATTAAAATTTTCAATAAGCTGGTAGTGATAATTGCAATTTTTGCTTTTTAAAATTATAACGTGAAAATGGAATTTTCAATTTGATAGTTCGATTTCTGAAACTTTGATTTTTTGTTTCTTCGATTACATAACATTTTTGAATGATAATTAGCGCTTTCACAATATAAAAGAGTGAAAATATATTTTCAAAGAAGTAAAAAACTCAAAATAGGAAAATAAATTTTTACGAAGATTTTTTGGGAAAATATTCAATGTTTTTTTTAGGTAAGATGGTTTGTTTCTTAATTTACGTAACAAACCCTAAATTTAGGGATTATTTTGGATTTTGGATATTTTGACTTTTGTTTAAATTATTAAACAAAATATCCGGAAGTAATTTTCCTTATTTAGATAAAAGGTTGTTTATGTAATCTTAGTAATACTATAATTAATTATGGGCTTTACACATCTAATATTTTAATGGTGGGTTTTTCAAATACAAAAAAATTGAAATGGGCTGGAGATATTTTCCCCCCTTTTGGAATATCTTTATGTGGTTTGCTTCTAAAAAAAGAAATCAAACAGTCAGAGAGAGACAATAACCGAAATCAAACATCTGATTTACAATTGGGGAGGAAATGGAAGTGAGACTATTTTTAAATACATTTTTTTCAGAGATTTAATTTCACACTGGAAAGTGATTATTGACAGCAGATGATCATGTAAATGACTAAGGAAAAAGTTGATCATGATCATAAATTCCCATGACCAGAAACAAAATAAAGGAGACCATAAAAAATGGGAAATTATCTCACTCCATTCTATGAACACCATGCCAGTAGGATGGCAATTTGCCCCACCCAAACTCATCCCGTGGGGATCCGCCCCTATGGGTTAGGGTTTTACCCATATAAATGGGGAACGGGCAGGATACGGGGAATCCCTGAAAGTAGTGATGCAAGGATGGGGTGGGGATGGGATTCAAGGTTCCCACCCCATACCATAACCTATTATAGTTGATCGATGAACTTTTTTGGAAGATAACGAAGAAGATCATGATGAGATGATTAACATGGAGGAAGATGGTTAATAGTGAGGAACTAAGAAGTAAAAGGAACCATAATACTTAATTGTGGATCAATTGTTTACTTTACTTTTTAGTTTTACTTGGTTATTATAAACTTAAATGGTTAATAGTGAGGAACTAAGAAGTAAAATGAACCATAATACTTAATTGTGGATCAATTGTTTCCTTTACTTTTAAGTTTTACTTGGTTATTATAAACTTAAAATTTTAAAATACACTGCTTAGGTTAATATAATTGTTTGCACCATTATAATTATTTTTATTTATAAAATTTTAAATATTTATTGTAATATTATGGTAACCCATGAGAAACCCATTCCCTACGGGGATACCTCATACCCGTCCTCGCCCCATTCTTATGGGAAACGAGTAGGAGATGGGTTTTGGTTTTTGAACGGGGTAGGGGATGGGATTCAAGGTCCCCGCACCATTGCCATCCGGCCATCTCTATTATTTAACGGTTGTGTACCTAGCAAGACACTTGTAACTCAATCCTAATGAGTTATAAAAAGTAATTTTAGAATCAATAGCAAATCTGACATTAGATTTTGATTTAATGAGAAAATCTATTCATGCACTTATGACGGCAGATCCATAATATCTTATAGGAGTATGTATTATTACGATTAGTAAATAGTGCCATTGCAAGACACTTCTAACTCATTTATAAAAAGTAATTCTAGAATCAATGGTAAATCTACATTAGATTATGATTTAATTAGAAAATCTATTTCATGCATTTATGATTGCAGATCCCAAATAAGTATATATAGGAGTATTTATTACTACGATTAATATTAGTTAAATAGTGCACCTAGGTTTTTATTTATTTTTTGTGACCATTGCTCAATACTAGTAAGCAAATAGTTGAAAAATTAACAATGGAAAATTATATTCTTCTCTCTGTCGTTGTAGCCATGATTTTAGTTCTGAATTTGGAAAATTTTGAAGTTGATGGAAGGCAAAGCATATCGATTGAAGAAGATTTAGAGTTTGAGAGACAACTCAAGATACTCAACAAACCTCCTATCAAGACAATTCATGTAGGATTTAAATTAACGTTCATGTGCAAGCTTAACATTTGTTTGTTATATTGATATTATCGACTAACAATGCATCTAATAATTGTTTGTTACATGATAGTCGTCATGGGGTGATATCTACGATTGTATTGACTTTTACAAGCAACCTGCATTTGATCATCCTTTGCTCAAAAACCATAAATTTCAGGTTCGTTTAATGTCATTGTATATATTAATGTGTCCTCTTACATACTAGTAATACTATTAAATTAAGAAACAAAATTACTTTTCAATTTTCCTTTTTTTTTTGTCTTTCCAATATAAGTAGTTCCGAATATGTTCTTCAGATGAAACCAAATTTTTTACAATATAAGTAGTTCCGAATATGTTCTTCAGTTAAAACCAAATTTAGAGATGAAAGGAGGTAGGAGTGAGAGTGGCACATCAATTTTTCGAACTCAAGTTGAGAGTTGTCCACAAGGAACCGTACCCATACGAAGGACACGAAAAGAAGATTTAATCAGAGCCAAGTATTCTCCATTGTCAATTGAACCCATGTCTGGCGCTAAAAACGAATACGTAAGAATAATTTGTATCATTGTTCTTAGGTATATGTATTCCAGTTCATGTCATTTGTTAATTTGCATCGAGATTTCTTCAGTTTGCAGGAATTGTGTATCAACATGATGGTGAAGCATTTCACGGGGCAACTGCGAACATAAGTATATGGAAGCCATTTGTGAACCTCGATGAATATAGCATGGCGGAAATTTCTTTAAGATCCGGTTGGGATCGTCAATACAATAGAATACATGTTGGATGGATGGTACGTAACAAAATAAATTCCTTTTGTTGCAAAGCATTTATAAAATAAAAAAATCTCAAGAACCAAAGAAAAGTTCGGCGCGACTTCCATTAATACTTGCAAGTTGTATGTTCTGCTTATACTTGATTTTCACATAATTTGACTTCAAAGTTTATGTATGTTCATTAGGTGAATCCCTTGTTCTACGAAAATGATACCAATGTTCGACAATTTACATACTGGACTGTAAGTTTTGGATCATATTATCGTTTATTATTAATAACAAATAAAGTTCTATTTTTAGGCTTCTTACTATGTAAATTCTTGGTTTAGCTAGACAATTACAACTCATTTTATTTTGACAGGCAGACAATGGCAACCACACCGGATGCTATAATACCCTTTGTCCTGGTTTTGTCCAAGTTGACCCTCGATTTACTCCTGACACGCCTTTTGACCCCATCTCTGTTTATGGAGGCGCTCTTGTTGAAATGCAATCCCATGTATATTTCGTAAGTAACTTACTGATGAAATTCAGTTGTTATGATGAGCCTTTCTTTCCATGAAATAATGAAAAGTTATATATGTACGTAAACATTTTTCTACCTATAAAATGGTGCAAAAGATAGACTCTATGGGGTGATATTAACAATTTTATTTGTGTTTCGCATCACCATTATAGGATTCATCGGAAAAGAGATGGTGGTATGTAATTCAAGGCATAAAAGTTGGATACTGGCCAGCAGAAGTTCTTCCTCGTTTGAGTGGCGTTGGTGTCGAACGCATATACTGGGGAGGACATTCAAGGGGCAATGAAGATGGACACGTACCTGAAATGGGAAGTGGTCAGTTTCCTAATGAAAAGTTTAACCAAGCTGCCTATTTTACACAAATGCAGTATAATGATGCGTCTGGTACCCTTTTAGATCTTAATTATAAAAGGACGATAGATGTTATTGGTTGTAAGAAGCAATATGATATGGATTATTATGGTTTCCTGGAGGATGGTGGTCGACGACATAGCTTACAATATGGAGGACCCGGTGGAAAGTGCTAGTTAGCTTGTGTGTTGTAATGTTCTTGTTTTATTATGCGAATAAGGAGAATATATTTTGCTTGTGCACCGGTCCAAGATTCAGTTGCCTAGAATATTTTTTTTTTTTTTTTTGGAAAATGTACAGAGTGCATTAAACAAACAACTAGGCTTAACCAACCAAGAGTAAGCACTCCTGGAAAGGATTATCCGATTATAAGATTTAATTTATAGATGCATAATTACAGGATCGTGAACTTCATGATTATTACACAATAATATATACAGTTTATAGAAAATACCTTATAGCGCTAGTCCTTAGTCTTTGATCGATCACCATGGAGCAGCGGTAATACCTTGTAGAGGTCATGGTTTCTCTTGTAGAGGTCATGGTTTCTCTCTCTTGACCTTAGATGTAATGAGTAATTCCTTAGACCCAACATCGATGGTTATTGTGTCTCTTTTATAGGTAGAGAGAGGACCAAGTTCCTAGGATTTTAGTTTCAACTTTTGATCTCGACCGTCCATCAAGGAAGAGGATAATTTGGAAATAACTCCTTAATGAAACCTAATAAGTTTAGCAACATCTCAATTAGCCCAAAGTTATCACATGGGCCCAATGAACCTAATAAGTTTAGCAACATCTCAATTAGCCCAAAGTTATCACATGGGCCCAATGAGATAATTCCATGTTATGGAAATTATTTTATACCGATTAGTAATCCTTACAACCTCAGTTGACCTATTAATTTAGTGCAAGTTTGCAACCTTAGCAAAAAAAAGTCAACCACGAAGTCTGCTTCTCTATATCAATGACCATACTTGCTCTTTTCGGAAAAAAGAAAAAAACAAAACTAATATTATTATTTTATTTTTATTTTTATTTTTATTTTTTTTTGACGTTCACTAGATTGTTCAGACATGATGGGATATTTGCCTCTTCCCTGCAAAGTTGTATTTCTCACTTGATCTTTAAAATGATTAATTGCCTCTAAACAGATGTGATTATTGGCCGACTGTAAGGAGGCCTTCTATGCGATGACTTCCTGTATATTGTCCGTCACAAAGTTTGTCCCAACGAGAAAAAAAAACATTTTACAATTTCATAAAATCGATATTCAAATCGATACAATTAAACAAATTGATCAAGGATTTCTTTCACATATAGTTATACAAACATATTTCCAGTTAAAACTTACTCAAAAAAATCATTACATCGAGCAACTGAATCGGACTACGAACAAATTGCGATAGCGAAAAAACGGGCGAAGAAGATCACGTATGCGGGTATACGGGTCGGATACGGATCGCCTCAAACCCTGCCTTCGCTATGTTTACGGCATCACGAGATTGCTTGACTTTACTCTTTATTCGGTATGGCAAACAAATTTCAGCTGGAACTTCATTTCCATCATGCGATTTTCCTCTATCCTCACTTCCACGATAAAATAAATCTATAGCAGAGGCTTTCCGTCTTCTTCGCTCACTCTTCATCAAGCCAAGATCAAATAAACAAACCCATTTCATCTAATCAAAAATCAAAGACACCCATATCAACATTTAATCGTACGGGATTAACAAATCAATAATTGAAGAACTTACAGAAGAAAAAATCGATATAAAAGGAAAAATTGGTGACCAAAATAAGAGAGTGGGAAATGCAAATGTTATCTGGAGACGGAGAGATAGAAAACGAGGGTTTTATCTTTGCATAATTTCAAATTTTTATTTTATGGTTTGTTGACGTGGCAACGCATGTGGGACACACGGACTCAAGTGAACACCTGTATAAGTATCAAATGCACGCGTATGCAAGTATACTGCAGGTAAATTTTTGGGCGAGATTATCCAGCTGCTTCAAGGAAAATAAACAGGTGCAACACATGCGTCGCCATGGAGGCTTGATAGCTCTGACACGTTCCTATGGTTCACCGGAGCTGTCAATTTCTAACCCGGCCCGCGGGTTGGACCTAGCTTGGCTTGTTTCAACCGAAGCTTGGCTTGGCACATTTGTCTAAACAAGCCGGGTTAGGGTTGTCATATCTAGCCCTAGTAAAAACAAGCCGAGCTAGGGTCAACCCGCGGGTTACCCGCCAACCCCTCAATTTCCTGTGAGTTACTAGTTTAGGAATTTTAAGATTATAATTTAGTAATTTTAGTAATACAATCCAAAATTTCATTTGATTTAGGGTTACGGAGTAGTGGGTGCTTTCTTAGCGTTTTGTAAAGCATTGACCAACATAAATATACAGTGATATATAAAATAACAAGCAAAAATAATCAACAACCACGAAATGGAAGAGTGGTTATAGTTTTCAGATATGAACCAAGGTAGGATGAGTTCGAATTCCTCTGCCCATTGAGTTTTTTATACGTTTAAGTAATTTTACGTTTCATCCATCCCATTTGACTAGCCAACCCGCAACCCGTCTAGGGCTAAGGTTGGGGTTTTGGGCTTGTACATGAACAGTACTAGGGCTAGGGTTGATCCTAACCCGTCCATGGCTTGTCAAGCTAGGGCCGGGTTGACCCTAGCTTGCCCCGTTGACAGCTCTGAAGTTCACCCCTTTCACATTTTTTACGAATGGAATATAGCACATAGTTTTCACGCGAACTTGCCACCAGTGCATGATTATTATTATTTTTTAAATGTCTTTGGTCTTCGTCGGCCTCCCACTGCTGTAGCAGTCATCTAGTTTTGTTTTAGTCTCGAATCCATCCATAAATATAAAGGATCGTTGGCTATGAATGCTGCCAATTAATTGTAAAATCGCAGCTGCATTAATCTCAATCACGATGAAATAAGATTGGATTAAAGTTACTCATCTTACTGTGCGATTAACACTGGATATACAAAGTCTCACTTAGTCTTCGATCATTTTAATGAACTTAGAAAATAAAACTTCATTCTTTAAGATCCAATAGCAAAAAGATTGAAGGACTACGAAAATTACCGTATGGAAAACTGCGAAAATGTTATTCTATTTTTCTTTTATTACAAAGGATAAAGGAAAATCTGCATTAAACTTGGTTTTAATGAGAGAACCCAGTCACGCATTAATGACTGCAGATCTAGAGTATCTAATATATTTATTTCACCAAATAGCAAAATAGTATAAGAAGGCTTTTGCAATTGTTGCTCAACACCAGTAAGCTAATAGTTATACAAACTCACCATGGGAACTTATACTTTTGTCTTGGTCTTCGTAGTCATGGTTTTTATTTTGAATTTGGCAAACTATGAAGTTGATGGAACACAAAGCATATCGAAAACAGAAGACTTAGAGTTAGATAGACAACTGAATATACTTAATAAACCTCCTATCAAGACAATTCATGTAAGATTTAAATTAAAATCATCATATGTAATTTTTTTGTTTACTATATTGATATTCTATCCATTAACACTGCATCTAATGATTGTTTGTTATTTTGGTAGTCGTCATGGGGTGATATCTACGATTGTATCGACTTTTACAAACAACCTGCATTTGATCATCCTTTACTCCGGAACCATAAAGTTCAGGTTTGTTTGATGTCTTCAAATGTTTTTCTTTCTCTAGTTTTCAATGCCAATTAAAAGAGACTGATATTATTTTAAGGGAAAATCTTCCTTAGTTTTGGATTTTTTTCCCCATAAGCTTATTTCAGAATTTGTTCTTCAGATGAAACCCAATTTGAAGTTGAAAGGCGGTAGGGATGAAACATCAATTTTTCGAACTCATGTAGAGAAGTGTCCGCAAGGAACAGTACCCATACGAAGAACACGAAAAGAAGATCTTATCAGAGCCAAATATTTATCATTATCAACTGAACCCATGTCAGAACCCATGTCTGCCTCTCCACACGAAAAGGTAAGCATATTTTGTATAACCATTGTATCATTTTTCTAAGGTTTATATATTTTATTTCTGTTCAATTTTTCAATTTTCCATTTTCTAAAATACATCAAGAATTCCTCAGTTTGCAGGAATTTTATATGAAAATGAAGGTGAAAAATTATTTGGGGCTAGTGCAAAGATCAGCATTTGGAAACCTACCGTGGGCCTTGACCAATATAGCTTAGCTGAAATTTCTCTAAGATCGGGTTGGGATAGTCAATATAATAGAATACATGTTGGATGGACGGTACGTGCATGAATCATTTGTAAAAATCTTAAAAAGAAGAGAAAAGATTATACTTTGATGTTGTATCTTCTACTTAATTTTGGCATTAACTAATATCAAATTTATGTAAATTTATTAGGTGGATTTTGGCATTAACTAACTTCAAATTTATGTAAATTTATTAGGTGAATCCCTTATTGTACAATAATGATACTGCAGTGCGAAATTTTATATACTGGACTGTAAGTTTGATATCATATTACTTCTTGTAATAATTAGCAATAGATAATGTCTCGTGTTTAAATTTCTTACTGTGTAAATTTTAAGTTTATCTAACAGTTCAAATAATTCATTTTGACAGTCTGACAATGGCAACCAGACTGGCTGCTTTAATACTCTTTGTCCTGGTTTTGTTCAAGTTCACCCAGAAATTACTCCTGACCTTCCTCTAAGAATCACATCTATTTATGAAGGCATTGTCTATGAATTGAAATACCATGTATATCTGGTAAGCAAGCCTACTATATAATTTGGTTGTATAACTTAAATGCGAGTGTCATATTGAAAAATTTTATTTTTTTATGTTTGAATTTTCATATAAAAATACTAGATACATTAAAGAATAAACTCCGTATCTAAATAAAATTTCGTCCCTCGGTCTACATAGAAGTAACCTCTCAATCCGAACATTTTAATATGATCCCACGAGTATTCTTAGATAGAGGTTATAGTGTATTAAGAGCCTTTATTCCGTGAAATGAAAAGTTATGCGTATTTAGACGTTTTTATATTTTAAAAAAAATACATTGTATGCAATGATATTAATTTAATTTTGTGTTTTACATCACAATCACAGAGTCCGTCGGAAAAGAAATGGTGGTTCGTAATTGAGGACACTACAATTGGATATTGGCCAGCAGAAATTTTACCTCGGTTTGGTGATACCGGAGTCGAACGTATATACTGGGGAGGACATTCCATGGACAATGAAATGGGATCTGTTCCTGAAATGGGAAGTGGTCATTTTCCAGACGAAAATTTTAGCCATGCTGCCTCTTTTTCACAAATCCAATATGATAATGCATCTGGTACCCTTTTAGATGTTAGTGATAATAAGCTGACAGATATTATTGGATGTAAGAAAAATTATGGCATGGATTCCTATGGTTATCTGGAGGACCAGAATCGGCGGCATACCATACAATATGGGGGACCTAGCGGAGTGTGTTAGTTTACTTGTGTGTCGTAAGGTGTTTGTTCTTACTTTCTATTATGCGAATAAACTGAATCTTTTGGCTCTTGCCATACATCGTGCAAGAGTTGGTTGAAATTTTACCCCTGTACTTCATTTTTTTGTGCTTAGGAATACATGGTGCACCATTTTATTTTATTTGGTTCATGGCTCTTTCTTAGTGATTACTTGTAATTGGTGTCACTGCCATCATTCCTATTTTGCTTTTGATTTAAATGAAATGAAATGTTTTAAAAAAAATAAAAATAAATAAATCTAGGCTGGTATGCCTTTCCCATTTTAAAGCACGCTGAAGGGGATTTTTAAACCATGCAACTTTCACAAATTGACATATTTGGAGCCTCCGGATTCATTCCTAATGGCACCTCATACCTGCAAATACCGTCACTGTTACATGCACCATATCCATATGTGTTAAGCTTGTAGTGCCCAGTACTTCTTTGGCTTTAGCAGCATTAAAGAATTCCTAGAGAATCTCTAATATCCAAAATCATCATCTTCATTTAACAAAAATAAATAAATAAATTAATGTGGAGATCTTAGAATAATTGGATACATTTAAACATCCCACGAGTGTGTGGAGATCTTAGATTGTACTGTGAAATTTATTGATTATAGCTATACCCAAGTGGTAATCGGCCTTTTCATGGACGATTCAGAGACATTAATATCCATTGGTGCATGTACTAGCTCAGATAGGATATATATACATGAACAAAAGACAGGAGTACATTATAACACGTGTTCCACCAAAGCAATCTTCAAACAATCGGATAAACTGTAAAAAATTCCAAACCTTTCAATTTATTCGGCCTCACGCCGAAAAGGAATAAACGCATAAATCACCAAATATATCTGCAGTTGGATGATCTGATCTAAAAAATTTCACGTCATGCGGAGCTATATTGGGCTAAAAAAATTGAGTGGGTTTGGGTAGCCTAAAGTTGAACTTAAAGTTTATGATTTGAAAGAACGCGTAATTGGGGATATGGAAACTAATTGGGGGATATGAATTACTTCCCCCAACCAAAGGTGGCTGTTAAGGGGTATTTTTTGAGTGCGAAAATACCAAAACACCCTTTCCTTAATTAAAAATCATTATGAAAAGACTGTAATGCCCTTTCCTTAAAACATAAAAATCAAATAACCAAAATCATATATCCCCCAATTCCAATTTGTACCGGCATAGGGTTAGGTTTTGAAAATTTTATTTTTTCTTCATCTTCTTCCTCATCATTCATTCTTCATCGACGATTAATCGTTGAATCAAAAATTTCTTTGTCGATTAACCTAACATAACCATGCCTCGAAGAACCAAATCGAAAGCAAAACCGAGAACCAAATCGACTCCTCAACAAACACATGAACAAAGAATCAAGAACATTGCTCAACAACTAGAAGAGGACGCAGCGAGCGGAACTCAGATGATCAAACACTCATGGCTTCTCTGAGAAGGTAAGTGAATTTTGAACTCATTTATGATTGTTTTAATCGATTTGTAGCCATGGGTTTAGGTTAGAATCGCCAACAATAGCTGAAACTGTCGAGTTACAGAGAGTACCGGCATTGGATCTTGGTTTGAATACCAAGCCGGTTTAGGTACCGGCATAGAATTTGGGTCGAATACCATACCGGTTTGCATTCCTGAAACTGAATTTTTTATACCGGCATACAATTAGGGTTGAATACCATACCGGTAGTCAACTAAAAAAACACAGGAACTTAATTGTTTGTACCGGCATTCTATCTAGGTTTCGTGAATGCCGGTATCTAAAAACCGGCATCTGCTAGTTCAATTCGGAAATGCCGGTAGTACACTTAAAACATACAGGAACATCACTGAAATGGTGCTCAATACCGACACATAATTTAGTTTCTAAAAAATGCCGGTACAACGATACTAGCATGATCGATATTTAAAGTCTTATGCCGGTCCATGTTACCGGCATTGGTTTGTTTAGGAATTGGTATGCCGGTTCCTAAACTGCCATGACTTTTCTAATGTTTGTTTTGTTTGCTTATGTTATAGGTCAAAAGCCAAAGAAGCGAAGAAAAATAAAGGTCCTATTCTCACTAAGAGAAGGATGAAGGACGGTCTTGATACTCCTCAGTCCCTGCCTCCACGGGGGAAAGACGCGGGTCGCAAGAAATGTTTTGGGTTTCAAAAAAGATGGTCAATTTGGGAGAGTGGTAAAAAGATAGACCAAATATAAGATACTGAGGCAAAAGACTTGTGGGGAGAAAAGAAGAAGAGGGTATACAAGAGGCCAAGAACCGAGTGATCGTGTGTTTCTTTAATAGTATTAGTTTGGTTTATGTTTGTTTGTGCGGCTTGGTAAACTTTGAACATCTTTGCTTCATTTGTTTTCGGTTTGGAACATCTTAACTTTACATTTGGTTTGTTTACACTTTGCATATGTTATTTTATGATATTAGGTCTTTGCTTATGTTATTTTATGTGTCTTGCAAATTGCAATTTCTAAGTTTTTTTTTCCGAACACCGGCATAGTAGTTATCGTTTGTCTTGTCTTAAAATCTGTTTAGTTCTACAATGAAAAAAATATAGTTCCTAGTACTCTAACTTTCCTTTGTGAATAAACTATCTATGTGTAGTACCGGTAGTGCTATGCATTTTTTTCCAATGCCGGCACAAAAGAGAACATATCTGTGTACTTAAGGTGTTATTCTGGCACAAAAGAGAACATATATTGCAACGCCGGTACGAGTACTGGTGTAGTAAAGTTTGAATCAAATTACACTGGCACGTACATGGCATATGGTTTAATGATTACAATTCAAACTTCCAAAAAAACAAAAGGTGGCATATTAGTAAACCACATATATCCAAATTACTCATCATCGCTTCCACACGTATGAAGTTGCAACTCCTCCTCTTCAAGAGGTTTCTTTGATAAGGCCAAAGCATCCCATAATTGGTGATTCTCCTCATTCAATGCCATCCATCCCTTCCATATATTTGGATCTAGTTCCTTGTTTTTAACCATCCCACAAACAGGTGGCAATGGACAATTGTCCTTGAGTTTAAGAATAACGAAATGATTGCCGTTCACGTACGCCAAAACAACTCTTCTCGTCTTAAGGGATCCCTCGCATTTTTGCCACTTTGGTGTAAATGTTGTGACTAGGTGGGGGTAAAATAATGAACAACACAATTAAATGTATCCGCTACTAGATGCCAACAAAGCGGCATCCTCATCCAATATTGAGAAGGAAGAAATGCCATCTCTGCTCGGGTCCTAACACTTGAGCACACATATCATCAAACACCTCGTCGTGACCAACCAATTGCTCATAAAAGCTCCTCTTCTTCACAAGTTGATCGGCCATCCTCATTCTAGCATATCGGCATGGTCTCATTCCTTTACTAACATCCCGTCTCGAAGATTCCTAATTGTTCGGTGACGGCATGATAGCCAAATTTCCATCTCCATCGACACCATCCGTGTACACAACAAACTCGCGAATAACCTAAGGAAGTTGGTCTATGTAAGACTTTATCTTCGTATGGTAGTGTCTATAAGTCCTACTGTTTGCGAATTGATAGGATCCTAGATGCCTATATGTAATAACCGCAATCGCACGGTGTCTAACTAGTAGACAGAGGCAAGTACGGGTCGTATCAATTTTTGCGCCGCTGCGGGGAGCGACTAGGAATATTGTAATTAGTATTTTTGATTTTTTAAATAGTTAGGTTTTTATTCTATTTATTTTCATTCTTTTGTATAGTTTTTCTATTTTTATTTTTATGATTTCTTTTTCTTTTTGACTCTATTTGTGTGTTAGAATTTTGTTTCAGGTACTTTTTTTGAGGATGCCGAGCGCTTCTCAGAAGACGCCATCTCATATGACGCTTGGTGAATACATGTATGGGTCACGACATAAAGAAGTTCTTGCTTATAATCGTCTCAGGTATGGAACTTGGAATCCACGTAATTTCGCCATGGGTGGTTATTCAGGTGTGTATCGATCCCAGTACTTTGAGGATGATGAGGAACTTGACTCTACTAATGATTTTAGGAATAATGATACCGTTATAACATCCGAATCTAGTGTATCTTATCCAACTCATGATCATCTTATTGATTATTTGCCTATTCAAAAGGATGAGAGTTGTATTAGAGACACTGTTTATTCAGATAATGATGATTTAGAAGAATCTGTATATACAGAAGATACTATTGTTGAGTCTAACGACTTAGAGACAATAGACGTTCACAATGAGATACCTTCTAGTCATTCAAATAATGAGATTCTTATGAGTCATGTAGTTACTGATAATAATGAGTCAATTGTTCAGGATACTTCTATTCCATTGAGCCCATCTTTCGTTGAACCATCTTGTGATTCTATGAATGCTTATGTGGATGTTGAACATATTGATACTGGTCAGATAACTTGCACAGATGATTTCGAACCTGTATCTGTTTGTTTAGCCCACTTTGCTGATTCCAATGACCCGATGCTTATTGACATTGTCAATGCATTGTTCCCTCCAATGGTTAATCAAGGTAACTCAACTATGGAAGTTATTTCCGCGGACTTAGAACCAGACTTAAGAGTTACTAATTTTGACAAACTTGAATCACTAGATGCATGTTTAAACCATTGTGCCGAGTTGGATGATTTTGTGCCTTTTTACGTTGTCAATGCATTGATTCCTATGATTTCTAGAGAAGATAATGTGTCGACCGAACGTATTTCACGATTTAGAACCGATTTAGAGCGTGTTTCCAAAATAAAAACTAATATGTTTATTTTCTATGAGAGTGATATGCTTATCTTGACTAAGGATTGCTTTCTATTGAGAATGGATCTACACGTTGGTTTTGTGGTTTATAGTATTTGCAAGTTCAAATTCGCAGTGACCCGATTTGTTGGACCGATCCCAACTTTTCGGACTTTATATATATGCTTTGTCTTACTTTGGTGCAACCTCACCTTGTTTGAGGTTCTTTATGTGCGCAAGCAGGGATACAAAGATTATGCTTTATGGGAGTCAACCCATACGATTTCGCTTCATGGGAGTCAACCCATCAGATTTGTTTTCTTCACTCTATCTTTTATTTGTTTGCTTGAATTTCCCATCTTAATCTACGTTGGATGACTCAATTACATTGAGGACAATGTAATGTTTAAGTGTGGGGGAGTGGCGCTTTCGTTAGGAATTTTGATTTAAAAAAATAAAATAAAAAAAATTGAATATTATGACCAGGTGTATAGCGGGTCTAAAAAAAAGTTAAAAAAAAATAAAAAATGATCAGCTGTGTAGCGGGTCTTAAAAAAAAAGTTATTATCATTTTAATTTTTAGGGTTATGACCAGCTGTGTAGCGGGTCTATTCTGTTGTTTTCTTATCATGTTCTTATGACCAGCTGTTGAGCGGGTCTATTTTTTATGTATTTCTTATTATTTTATGACCAGCTGTTGAGCGGGTCTATTGTAGGTTGTGAGTATATATTTTGACCAGCTGTGTAGCGGGTCTTAAAAAAAAAAAAAAAAAAAAAAAAAAATTTGCACTACATGACCAGCTGTTGAGCGGGTCTTTCTGATTTTCCGTCCCGCTGTTTAGCAGACATTTTCCGCCCACTGTTTAGTGGATACGTCTAGCTGTTTAGCAGACATCCCTCCATATCCAGTTGTTTAGCGGATATTTGATAGGATCCGGAGATGCCTATATGTAATAACCGCAATCGCACGGTGTCTAACTAGTAAACAGAGGCAAGTACGGGTCGTTCCCACGAGGAGCGGTGGAAATACTGTTATCAATATCACTAATAATCGAAATGAGGTTCTTGAGATTTTTATAATTGAGAAACGTAAAAAGAAATACTAAAATTAAAGTAAACTAACAAAGTGAACTCGCAATGAGAGAGCCGGTAACCAGGGTTTATAGTTTCAACTATCGTTTCTAATCAATTAATGAAATGAAACATAACTCATGATTATATGTTTATTGTCCGTTCTATCGACATCACCTATTATATGTAATAGCGTCGCAAATATCACTGGTATACCCTAAGCATAGCACATCAAAAGACAAAACCCAAGCATGCACTATCAAATTGCATCATCGAGAAAGTTATACGAAACTAATTTAGTTCACAAATATTTTTTATTTTCTAAGCATAACCCATCAAGGAATTAATCGAAGCATAGATTATCAAATAATAAGAAGAAAAATATTTGTAAAACTAATTCATTATGCACATAGGTTTGTATTAAAACCGGCGAAGCGACAACTAGTTTTCAATAAATCAACAAACAATATTCAAGATTAATTTATTCATATCATAATGGTCTTTTGCTAAATTCATCAATTCAAATAGCCTAATACCCCAAATAGTTTCAACCATAAACCCTAATTACAAAAATATTTAGCCAAACATGGCTTTCTCAAAACCATAAACAAATATAAGTAGGAACGACAAGCTAATCCGATTGAAGTAATCAAAACTGCAAACCGTATTCTTGCTCGTGGCTATGTTCTTCTCTTGCTTGCGGCTGCCTCTTGCCTCCAGCCGGCCTCCCTTTCGGTCTGTCCCGGTTCAAAATATAGCCTTCGAACGCTCCTCATTTTACTTTTGTTCTTTACACATCACCATCCAATAGAAAGCTGCCACGTGTTGATCATTACACATCACTATCCAATAGAGCCGCGCCACCTGGACACATCACTACTTGCTTCCACCAACAATGCCTAACTTCGCTGCTGTGAATGAACAGAGTCATCATTGAAACACCAGGACTCTATACAGCTTCATAATCAACTCAAGTCTTCTTCTCCCTGGTCGTCTATGATGTCTCCTCCATCTCCCAACTCCATTGTTGTAATCTTCATACAGCCACTGTTCAGTCCGCTAAATCTGGTCCATACCGGCATCCAGTCTTGCCAGCAACTCTATCGACCAAAGAACAACCAACTCCATCTCGTGCTGTTGCCAAACCCCTGAATTCGACCACCAGTTCCTTGTCTTCGACATAAACAGCACATTCCTTCATGATTCAGACTCGAGTTTCTCCTTGTGTAACCATCAGCCGGACTTCTCTGACCATCTGAATCTCGGCATCTACAAGAAATCCCATCACCGGCAATTGCTTCCACCCTCGACATGCATTCCAGCGACTGAAATCTGTCGACACCCATTGAGTCTTCCCAACTTCTCTCACAGCTAAGAAACGTATCGTTATCTCCTTATCGCAGCTCCAACTGCCAGTCCAAGCAAAACCACAACAGAATGATGCCTCTTCTTCTTACGGCTCTTTCCATCATTCACGATTATCCAGCCAACATACTTCACATTCATCAGCTAACAGTTGATACGAGTCTCGACCATCAGCGTCAGTCAGAGTATTGCAGCCAACTGATGCTCATCGAAACTTCTCTGAACTTTCATTTCTCAAGCACACCTCTTACCCATTGGCATTGACAAACTCCCATCAAACTCATGGCTTGAAGTATCACAAAAACATCATTTTCTCATCTGATTTTCGCCTTGGATTGTATTGAAAACTCGACCCAAAACTACACTATTGATCACGGTACACAGCCACATTCTCTCCGGCTTCAGTCCAAGCCTTTATTGCCTTATTCTTCCATTCGAGTATCAACAATTCGTAGTACAACCATCGCAACAGCGACAAACTCAGGTTGTTGTCTTGTCCTTCTCAGCGTCTGCCGTTCAGTCCCAAGCTTCTAAATCGAGTCCTAAAACTCAACCATCAAACTCACGACAAACCATCTCCTTCACCGTTTTCATGCAAATGTTTTCATCTGAACCATTGGTGCTAAGAGTAACAGAAGCTTCAACAAGCCCATCTATATAAAGCAAAAACATTAACCATGGACTCCAGTTTCCGTCCATTCAAATCTGAGAACTCTACGAACTCCATTGATGTGTTTCCGTGGTAGAGCCTTAGGACGACTACCACCACTGACTGCTTGTTCTCCCATTTACACTTTCACAACCAGCACCACTGCTGGCTATCATCTCAGCCATCACAAACCCTCGTTGTCAACATCCCTGAAGATTACATCTCGCACAAAGCAACGGCAGCTGCTTGAAAGAAACGATACCCTCTTCTCTTGATAAAATGAATACCACCAGCTTGAATGAGAAATAATCTTCTCCTGCTTGGTAAAGTCCGAAGAGATAATGTGTTTCAAAGTAAACTAACAACATCCTGTAGGGAATTAGCTACGTCTTTCTTATCCTGTAGTGCACCTTCACTTCCATGAATAAATTATAAAGACGATCCTCATATTAATTAAGCTGTTAGGTCTTTTGGTGGTGCCATTTTATTTTCTAGCCAGCATATAAAGTATTGACCGGGCCACTGATAATTAATGAAGCTGCCTCTTTCTGATGCCATGAGGTGCAACCGCCAGTTTAGCACCTAAATAAGCCATTTTCTTTCCGGGTGAATAAATTTCCTTGTACTTTCTACAAAAGCACTAAAATAATGTCATTAGCCAAATTATCGAGTCCTAGCGAATATAAATATGGGTATGAAATGTGGCATTTACGTGCTTATCACGAATCCTTATACATCGTCATATTACCAACTTTTAGCTTAATTATATCCAAACCATCCTCTGCAATCCCTACACTCCAAATTTTCCTTTGTCTTTGGTGTATTAGACTTTGTTGGGTTGAATATTGTTCCTTTTCCTTTGGCCTACCCCTTCCCATTTTTCCTTTGAACCTCGGATACATCGACTATTGGTGTAGATTCGGAATGCTCACCTTTTTGTCCTTGGTAGCTTAATTTTGGTACCTTCGGCGGCCTTCCCCTTTTCTTTTGAACCTCGGATACATCAACTATTGGTGTAGGTTCGGAATGCTCACCTTGTTGTCCTTGGTTGCTTAATGTTGGTACATTTGGCGGCCTTCCCCTTTTCCTTTGAACCTCCGATACATCGACTATGGGTGTAGGTTCGGAACTCGTCGATTGTTGTTGACTTGATATCGGTTCCTTCCTCGGCCTACCCCTTTTGTTTGGAATGGGCGTTTCAGCGAATCTTGCTTCAAATCTCACTTGCACATAGATCTCGTTTTTAGTTGCCGCGAATTCCTCTTCACGTCGAGTCATTTGTTTTAATTCTTTTCTTTGTTTCTTCCTTGCAATTTTAGTTTGTGGTCTACCCGCCGGATCTCCCTTTGTTGGATCTTCACTTTGTGCTATCCATGGCCGTGTAATTAGTCTTAGTTGGCTCAACAATACTTGTCGGCTAGCCGAGTTGCCGTGTGAGTAAGCTTCATAAAATTCTATAGCCTCCTTTGTATCCCATGGTGATTGTTCGGGAGCTTCGGTAGGGGGAAGGTCGAAAGATAATTGCTTCCAAAAAGGATCAATAACATCAATAGGTATCACTTCTTCATACTTCACAAGCATATGACGACAAGGAAGCCCCAATGAAGACATGTCGGGACAAATACACACATCACCCGGATTTTCGTAAATTTTCTCATATTGCATTTGTCTCATTTTATTGCCCAACGGGAGACGTTAAACTCTATTCCTTGGAGAAACTTAGTATGTTGAAGAAATTGAGTCATCCTTTCCATTGATCTTTTCTCAAAAAGCCTTCTTGATCCTATCGATATCGGCCTTAAAGTGTTTCTCCATTGCCTTGGTGACCGTAACCACGTTTCCCTGGCCCGGACTGGATGAGATCTTTAAATCTCCCATGAGAGGACTCTGCTATACTAGTTGCTTCATTCCCGTAATGTCTATAACGATTTTTCCACGCACGCACAAAATTTTCCTTGAACTTATCCAACAAATTATCCCGACAATATGAGACGGCACTTGGATACACTTCGTTATATTTTGCAATAAACTTGTTCAATCTCTTTTTCATACATGTCCTCGGTAAGAGACCAATAAACTTTCTCCCAATCCTTTAGAAATTCCAACCACCTTTTATGATTTTCATTGTGTTCTTTGTCGACTCGCTCTTTAATCTTTCCTCTTTCATTTTCTTCTTCTTCGGGTAATAGTTTCTCTTTGCGAACATCTTCCTCTAGGTGAGCAACCATTCTCTTATTCATATCAGCCTTAGAGGGTTCAAACAAAGCATGACAATGTTTTTTCACATTTTCACCTATATGATATGTACATAGGAAATTTTGTGCATCCGGATATACGTCGGATATGGCATTCATTAGTGCGTCAAATTGATCGGTTATGATGACCTTCGGAAAACAATTTTCCGGGAACAATAATTTCAATTGCCGCAATGCCCAATGATAATTGTAATCCCTCTCGTTTTCCATTAAACACCAAGCCAATGTGAATGTTACCTTGTTCGATGTTTTCCCCACGATGTTGAACAACGGCATGTTGTATTTGTTTTTCTTGTAGGTGCTGTCCATCATAAGAACATCATAACACGTATGAGACAATTGTGAAAGCAAAGGATGCGAAATGAATATTTGAAGCGGCTTGTTGTCCGGACCTCTTTTAATGATACGCGTGTAATTGTGATCCCAAACTATCTTCTCAAATTCTTGCATAACACTCCTCCCTTCCCATTCCAACCTTTTAATGGTTGCTTGTGCGCTATAAATTGTAGTGAGTGAAGAAACGTTGGTCTTATCCTTTTCCTTGAAGGTTCCGAGAATCACTCTTGGTTTGATACATGCTTTGGTCATCATCTTTACATCCTCGAATTGATCGGGTTTTAGATTCGCAACTAGGTAGTGACCTTCAAAATCTTTCGGATCGGGGTGGTTGTGACGGCCAAACCACACCTTACATTCCCATTATTTTTCTTCTTCTTTTGAACCTCTTAGATAGAATACAAGCTTAAAGGGGCGAGTCATCCTTCCTCGTAATCGTCTTGTGTACCCTCTTAGTCTTCTTTTCATATACATAACCCTTTCTCTTATGGCTATTTTTCTCATTGTATTTTCCACTTCTCTCGCAAACCATCTCAAAACGAACATCTGAACGTTGGGTATTCCTCACTAAGACACACATGTTATTAAGAGCCGTCGCTTTTGCCCAAGCAATTGCTTCCTTTTCATATTTTATTCCCTACATAAGGACAACAATGGGAGATTACAAGCAAATCCCAACATAAAATTGTAAAAACTAGGTGAAAGTATTGTTTGGTAACATACCCGAGGCATTTTATAGTACTCCGACGTATCCCGATGGAGCGGTTTGGAGTTTGGTTGATCGTTGTATGTCACAATCTAAGGAATGAATGAAAAGAAAATTGGATTAGTTCAAAACCGACATTGTCGATAAGTAAAGTAAACTGCCGGGATTAAGAACCGGCATAAATGGTAATCGACTCTCCATGCCGGTATTAAAACCAATTCAAGGAATTTGAGTTTTCATCATACCGGTATTAGGTTCCGGCATACGAAGTTAAAAGAAACAAATGCCGGTATTTAAGTTCAAAATATCATTAGCTTTTGTATGTTTTTCATGTAAAACCGGCATCCTCGACATTTAAGTTGCTATGCCGGTATCGTAAACCGGCATTCTGTGTCATGTACTCACACGCCGGTTTGAATATTCCATAGAATATTCGCTGGTAGGTAAAAAGTATAAATGTGTACCGGCATTCAATCTTGGTTTGAATACCACGCCGGTATGTTCTTGAACAGTGGGGGATATTTTGTCCCGGCATACAAATATCTATGAATACAATGCCGGTTAAATGATACCGGCGTAGAATTCATACAACGAGCATCTTAGGTACTAAGCTTTTTTCAGACAGAAATGGCGGTTTCAAAAAAAAAAATCAAATTTTCGACCTCTTTGAAGCATTACATGTGTGTTGGGGTTGCTTGTATGCTGAACATGTTTACTTTCTTGAGTTGGTTCTTCACAAAACATTTCATGGTCACGAAAATAATGATTCAAAGGTGTTGGTTCATCATACAACAATTGTGAGTTGTTATCATTAATCGAAGATTGAAGATATGATTGTTGTTGTAATTGAGCTAAAGATTCAAAATTGCAAGTCTCTCATCACAATCATCTTCCATTTTCAAAAAAAAAAAATTCTACTCAAATTTTTTCCCTCATTCTACTCTCAACTAACCCACACAAATTCAAATAAACATAAATACACAAATTATATCCCCCAAATCATTAATATTTTACTAATCATGATTAATAACTAATTATGATTAGGGAGGATTAGATTAGGAATTAATAATTTAATTATATAAGGGGTAACCCAACTAGGATATTTGGATCCCTATTTTGTCATTTAGCTATATCCCCCAATTACTTTCCATATCCCCCAATTACGCGTTCATTTGAAATGTATACCATTAACAATTTTTTAGATTCTATAAAAAAAAAAAAAGTAAAAAATGAGTTTTTAGTTTTTGTCATTAATATGACATTTATAAGTCATTGCAACATCAATTGTAAAAGTTTTTTTTTTTTTTTTTTTTTTTATGGGAAATTGTAAAAGGTAATTTCTTCGGAAAAAAAAAGAAAAAAAAGAAAAATGAATTGTAAAAGCTAATTTTGTAATATAGTCTATATGCATTAAGTTTGGTATTTACTAAGAAAATCTAAGAGCATCTCCAATGGTGTCTCGACATATATCCTATGTGGAAACCTAAAAATTAGGCTTTTAATAAACATTATGTATAAATAGAATCCTATTTTGATAAACATCTCCGAGTGGTAGATGTATCTATATCTATTTTAATACAAGTGTCGATTAGTTATAGGTTACTTAATCTAAAATGTGGGCCAAAATAATTTTAAAAAGAAAAATGCATGACGTGGGTATGGACTGAGTATCTAAATTTAGATACTCTCATCCAAACTCAAACCGACAACTCATATTAATTTTTGACTATCCAACTACCATTGGAGAGAGTTTTTATTTTAGGGTATCTAAAATCCTATGTGGCACCAATTTTTTTAGAGATCCAAACTCTATTGGAGATGCTCTAAACCCCGTATTAATGATTTTATACTTTTTTTTAATAAATAAACCAGGATTACCCCCGAGGTTACGAGTTCATAGTTTAATGTTCTAACCCGTTGAAATAACCTCACCAAAAGAGAGTAAATGGGAGGTTCCTTCCACTGGCTACACACTTTTTGCTCGGGACACATATTGGCTAACTTTCTTGCCATGAAGTTTTCGGTCTTCGAATCAAATGAAGTTCCTTTAAATACTTAATACTTAATACAATACAAAGTTTTTGTTACTTCCTGCATGTAGTTTTTGAATGTCTTTCTCTGCCTTTCCTATTGGGATCTTAATTGCTTCAAGGACTTTCCACCGTGTCACATTCCACTTCAACCTGCGGATGGTTTAGCTGATGTTCCCACTGGATTGCCATGGAAGCTGCTTCATCCTCTGGCTCTTCCTCAGAATTTGCCTCACTTAATTTTAGATAGAAATTCGTGCCACTAATAAGGTTATTTTTTGATAATTTGGATGTGAACCTGTGGTGATTTTAGAGGTCTAGTTTAAGTGCTTGAAGAAATGGGTATTGAAGTACTTTGGGTGAAAAAAATTTCGATTAACTTGAGAAGGTACATACTCAAGTCGTTGTTGTTAGTCGGTAAAGTGGTGATCTTGTCGTTGTATTTGATGATGAATGATAAAAGTTTAGTTTTGTTTGTGTGTTTGAAAGTTTGTGAGAATGAGTTTATTTTGGCTACCAGGGTCTGTGGTTATGCTTGAGATTCCAAGAGTTTTGGATGAAATATGGCTCCACAACACCATTACTGCTTGTTGCAAGGCTCGATCATCACATGTCTTTGCTATATCCAAGTATAAGGTTGGAGAATGGGATCAATCACAAGTATATCCATGCATGGCATAAAAGTAACTAAACCTTAATTTATTGCAATCATGACGCGGATTTTATCCCCAAAGGAATAAGATATACAGATGCTTTTAGCTGCAGATGCACATCTCAGTACCAAAAATGTGAATTTCTAGATAGAGATATGTTTTTAATAAAAGAGCAGATGGTAACTAACCACCGAAACCCTCTCTGAATCTTCTTTTTTTGGTCATGTTTTTAGATATGCTAGAGTTTGATTTGATGTTTAGGTCTTGCGGGGTTGTTGTTAAAATATGTCACTATGCATAGGTCTGTGCATGAAAGGATGGATTAGTGTTTCTGTGCTAAATGATTTAGTTAAGGGTTTTGAACTAATGAATGACATGTTTTAGACATTAAATTAGGGTTTCCATAGGATACCGCATGTATGTTGTTCTATGTAATATAAACGGTTTTAACTGAAACATATAAAATTGGTACTGGAATTGTATGTCTATTTGTTGAATCTTATTGCTAACAATTAGAAGACATACCAGTTTATCACAGAAAATCAAATGGATAATTAGCTTGCGTTGATGTCTGTTGTTACTTAACACATGGATTGACTGTTCAAATGAGAATTTTCCTTGTTCATGACAGAAAAAAAATTAAGCTAGATTTCTTAGTTTGTCGAAAATGATGATGTGTTCTTGCTTTTCATTTATGATGTTTTGTACTCTTGTAAGTCTCTTGTGTTGCCCAACTGAAATCATATGAATAGCTAGTATGTATTTTTGTTATGTTAACGAAGATGGTTGGTGGTGGTGTTGTTTTTATTGGTGAAAGTACATTTATATACATATGTTGGTTGGTTATAGTTTTGCTATTAATATTATTAAGGGTTTTGGTTGTCAGGTATTTACATTACAAACCCTGAAAAACATGGGAGAAGATTATGATGGATGTGAGGGTTATTGTTGCCATTGAAAACCCACAAGACATCTTTGTTCGATCATTTTCTAGGCCATATGGCGAGAGGTTGTTCACGAAGTTTGCTCGCTACATCGGTGCTCCGCTAGCATGGTGTCGATATGTTTCCACGTGTGTGAGTTATTCAACGTCCGGTTGTTTCCACGTGTGTGACTTTTTCCATGTCGGCATACTGCCACATGTGACAGCTTTTTAACTCGTGGTTAACAGTAACTTGAGTTGAAAGGGAGGGCATTTTGCAGACAAGTAACCCAGTTTTTTTCCCAACTGTTATGTCGGCCAAAGTATGACCATTTTATAACCAAATTACAAAAGTATGATTGTTGTGTAATTGACTTACAAAAAGTATGACCATTTTGTAAATGGCCCAAAAATCAATCACGAGTCTGCTTCTCTATATCAATGACCGTACTTCTCATTTCAAAAAGAAACATTTTTTTTTCTTTTTTAACGTTTATTAGATTGTTCAGACATAAAGGAAGATATGCATCTCCTCTGCACAGTTGAATTTCTCACTTGATCTTTAAAAATGATTAATCATCACTAAACATATGTGATTTTTTTTTTGTTAAGTCTGGAATCCATAAATAAATATAAAGGATCATTGGTTATTAATGCTGCCGATTAATCTTTAAATCCACGCTACATTAATGTTAATCACAATGAAATAAGACTAGATTAATGTAACTACAGGAAATCCTATAGTCACACCCAAGAAGTAATATGAAACAGATGTAAGACATGATTGAGGAAATTCTAAGTGTTATTATTAAGAAGATGAACTATTACAAATGCAAATAAATCCTAATTTGGAGAACAAATAACTTTCTCTCTTTTAAGTTTCTCATACAGACTCTAAAAAAGATATCTCTCTGTACAATGGCTTCTCGCCCCTTATATATGGTTTACATAGTGGAGTACAACTAATTCAGATAATGGGATACAACTAATAAAGCCCATAATTTCAAATCTATAAGGGCGATCCCACCGCGCTCTCTTGAGTTTGTCTTGCTTTCCTTCACATGTTTCGTGTGACTCTTGTGATATCATCACGTACGTCAGTAGTGACATAATGGACTTATGCTCTACGCCTTTGATATCACGTTACTAATACTAAGTTTCCTTCTGACGTTCTTATAGGTTGAGCGATATTTTGTATCCACATTTTTCCTCTTCCCGCACTGATCTTTCAAAAGAAAGAATTGTGAGAGAACTCTAACCGATCTCATGAACCATGTCCTTTGGTATTCTCCGGATCCACCGACCCGGTATTCGCGATTCCTACACGTGCTGAATTCTTCATTGATTGACACGTTTTTACTTTATCTTCCTTTTTACCGATAAATCGCAAGAAAAAAATATGAAACAACTCTAAGAAATGAGGGAGGAAATTCTAAGTGTTATTATTAAGAAGATGAACTATTACAAAATACAAATGCAAATAAACCCTAACTTGGAAAACAAATAACTTTATCTCTCTTAAGTTCATCAAACAAACTCTAAAAAGATCTCTCTTTGTACAATGGATTTTCTCCCCTTATATATGGTTTCCATAGTGGAGTACAACTAATTCAGATAACGGGATACGGCTAATAAAGCCCCTTATTTCGGATCTATAAGGGCGATCTGCCGTGCTCTCTTGAGTTTGTCGCGCTTGCCTTCACATGTTTTGTGGGACTCTTGTGATATCATTGCGTATGTCAGTAGTAACGTAATAGAATTATGCTCTTCGCCTTTGATATCATGTTACTAAGTGTCTTTCTCGCGTTCTTATTGGTTGAGCGATATTTTGTATCCACAATAGTTACTCATCTTACTATGCGATTAACACTAGATATAAAAAGTCTCACTTAGTTTTCGATCATTTTAACTACCTTAGAAAATAAAACGTCATAATATGAAAACAAAAAAAATATATATGCGAGGGAAGCTATCAGAACTGTGATATGTAAGAACTGTGGAGGTAAAGCAGTGCTCAGTGAGGTTTCTTTACTAGAAGAAAATCTCCGGATTGAAAATGCTCGCCTTAAGAAGAGTTAAACTGAGTTTGTGCAATTGCCCAATTTTTAGGCCGGCATGTTTCTTCTTTTTGTGATCCATTACCTCCATGCAAGGTCGGACCTTCACTGAAATTAATAGATTTGGTGGTATGAAATTCATGTATTTGCCAATTTATTTACATCAAGGAGGTGATGGATCACAAAAGAAGGAACATGTCGGCCCTAAGAATTTACGGCAATTGCACAAACTCGGTTTAACTCTTCCTTAAGCGAGCATTTTCAACTGAGATTTTATTCTACTAAAGAAACCTCTCCAAGCACTTCTTTACCTCCCCAGTTCTTGCAGACCTCATTTCTTATATGTTCCCTCGCATTCATGTTTTCAGCTCTAAGTTTATCTGAAAGAAAAAAGATTGAAGGAGAACGAAAACTACAATATGGAAAACTATGAAAATGTTATTCTATTTTTCTTTTATTACAAAGGAAAATCTGCAATAGATTTGGTTTTAATGAGAAAACCTTGTCAGGTATTGATGACCGCAGATCTAGAGCATTTAATATTTAATTCACCAAAAGTAATATTTCTATCTACTAATAATGCATTTGCTCAGATTTGGTCTTTTTATTGGACCAGATCTTAGCAAGATTTCTTTTTCTTTTTTTATTTTTAATCGAATAAAAGTTGTTTTATTTTTTTCTTTTTGATGTCATTTGACATATTAATTTCTTCATTTGTTTGGGCGATTTTCTTCGCCATTTCTCTTCGCTTTGAGGGCGATTTATTCAAACTTTGATCACTGGTTTGTGACTTTCTATTCTCGATTCAAGAACATCGATAATCTAACACGGTATTTCTTAGAATCCTTATTCAATCCAAAGGATTTAGGGCATCCTGGTTAGTTTTGATTTACAAGATTTTGGGCAAATAACTCCTTTCTTATAGGAGTATCTCTTATTGAAGAAGAAGAAAATCGACAAATGTTGGATTGTATCCGGATTCTACCATCATCCTTCCCTACTACATTTACAAAAATTGGTTATCTTTACAAGATATGACTCTTTCTTTCGCGATGTACTTGTAATTGAGATCTTCATTTTTATTAGGGTTCTTATTATCTTGTATTTTGATGTTTTTTTTTAATCTTATAAGCGATCATGTAATCACATTTTGATTTGAATAAATTGAAAGTGTTGATTGACCAAAAAAAAAATGCATCTAATATTGGCTTATTATTTCAATAGTCATCATGGAGTGATATCTATGACTGTATCGACTTTTACACACAACCTGCATTTGATCATCCTTTATTCAAAAACCATAAAGTTCAGGTTCGTTTGATATATATATATATATTGTTTGATATTCTAGTTTGCAATGTCAGTTACAATTGGTTAATAATTAATACTTTCAAGGGAAAATCTTGGATTTTTTTTCCATAAGTTTATTTAAGAATTTGTTCTTCCGATGAAACCCAATTCGGAGTTGAAAGGTGGTAGAGGTGAAACATCAATTTTTCGAACCCATGTAGGGAAGTGTCCGCAAGGAACAGTACCCATACGAAGGAGATGAAAAGTGGATCTTATCAGAGCCAAATATTTGTCATTGTCAACTAAACCCATTCTGAACTCATGTCTGCCTCTACACACAAAAATGTAAGAAAATTTTGTATCACGCTTCTAAAGTTTATGTATTTCATTCCAGTTCAAGTTTTCAATTTGACATTTTATAAAGTACATAAAGAATTCCTCGAGTTTGCGGGAATTTTATATCAAAATGAAGGTCAAACATTATTTGAGGAGTGCAAAGTTGAGTATTTGGAAACCAACCGTGGGCCTTGACCAATATAGCTTATCTGAAATTTCTTTAAAATTCATCTGGGATACTGATCAATATAATAGAATACATGTTGGATGGATTGGTATGTACAATAACCATTTGTAAACAAAATAAAAATTAATACTTCCATATTACTCCATTCAGAATGAAAAAACAATAAAAAGTTACTCTTGTAATCGAATCATGTTTTTAATTAATTATGGGTTGTTAATACGAGATAATTTAAATGGTGGGTTTCTCAAATAAGAAAAAGAAGAATTGGGCTAGAAATAATTTTCCCCATTTAAAAATAATTCATTTCTCAAAATATATCACCGATATTCGTAAATTTTACGTTATTGAAAAGCATTAAAACACATACATAACAAATGTAAACATGACTATTAGATAATATAAAAGTCAACTATTAATGGGACAAAATTTAAAAATGACTTGCTCAACTAACTTGAATCAATAGTAAATCTGCATTAGATCTTGATTTAATTTGAAAATCTATTTCAACGCATTTATGACTGTAGATCCATAATAAGTATCTTATAGGAGTATTTATTACTAATTAGTTAAGCAAGATCCTTCTAACTCATTTATAAAAAGTAATTCTTGAATCAATGGTAAATCTGCATTAGATTTTGGTTTAATTAGAAAATCAATTGCATGCATTTATGATTGCAGATCCCAAATAAGTATCTTATATGAGTATTTGTTACTCCGATTAGTTAAATAGTGTACCTAGGTTTTTGTTTATTTTTGTAACCATTGCTCAACACTAGTAAGCAAATAGTTGCACCATTAACAATGGAAAATTATACTCTTCTATCTGTCTTACGTAGCCATGGTTTTCGTTGTGAATTCGAAAAATTGTGAAGTTGATGGAAGACCAAGCATATCCATAGAAGAAGATTTAGAGTTCGAAGACAACTCAAGATACTCAACAAACCTCCTATCAAGACAATTCATGTAGGATTTAAATTAACGTTCATGTACAAACTTAACAATTCTTTGTGTTATATTAATATTTATATCGACTAACAATGCATCTAATAATTGTTTGTTACATGATAGTCGTCATGGGGGCTTGATATCTACGATTGTATCGAATTTTACAAGCAACTGCATTTGATCATCCTTTGCTAAAAACCATAAATTTCAGGTTCGTTTAATGTCATTACATGTATTTTAATTTTTATTCCTTCTTAATGTGGCCTCTTACTGACTAGTAATCTTTGTTAAATTAAGAAACAAGTTACTTTTGAATTTTCCCTTTTTCTTTCTTTCTAATATAAGTGGTTCTGAGTTTGTTCTTCAAATAAACCAAATTTTGAGTTGAAAAGAGGTAGAGAGTGGCACATCAATTTTTCGAACCCAAGTAAAGAGTTGTCCACAAGGAACTACACCCATCTGAAGGACACGAAAAGAAGATTTAATCGTGAGCCAAGTATTCGTCATTGTCAATTGAACCCATGTCTGCCCCTAAAAACGAATATGTAAGAATATTTTTGTAATTTGTATCATTGTTTTAAGATATATATATTCCAGTTCATGTCATTTGCTAGTTTGCATCGAGAATTCTTTAGTTTGCAGGTATTGTGTATCAACATGATGGTGAAACATTTCATGGGGCAACCGCAAACATGAGTATATGGAAGCCAAACGTGAACCTCGATGAATATAGCATGGCGGAAATTTCTTTAAGATCCCATTGGGATGGTCAATACAATAGAATACATGTGGGATGGATGGTACGTGATGAATAAATTCCATTTGTTTCAAATCATTGATAAAAAAATCTCAAGAGGCAAAGAAAAGTTGGCACAACTTCAACTAATACTTGTTGTATGTTCTATTTATACTTGATTTTCTTGAACTTGACTTCAAATTTTACGTATATTTATTAGGTGAATCCCTTATTCTACGGAAATGACACCAATGTTCGACAATTTACCTACTGGACTGTAAGTTTTAACAATATTATCGTCTATAGTTATTAATAAATAATGTTCTATCTTTAAGTTTCTTTCTTGGTTTATCGAAAAAAACGTAATTAATTTTGACAGGCAGACAATGGCAAACAAACGAGATGCTATAATACTCTTTGTCCTGGTTTTGTTCAAGTTGATTTCGATTTACTCTGACTTTCCTTACGAGGCCATATCATTTATGGAGTCGATGTTGTTGAAATCCAATCCCATGTATATCCTGGTATGTAAACCATGTTTTAATCTATATTTTTGTTGTATATTGGCGAAAAATATGTTGTACATTCTTCTTTCTAATATAGTCTCTTTTTTCCGATCAAAAAAATAAATTAGATTCTTAGCATTTATTTGTAATTAAAAGCCTTTATCCCATGAAATGATGAAAGCTATGCATGCATGTAGAGTGTAAATTAAAGTTTGTGCAAAGACGAGCACAAATTTAAGACAAAGACGCTAAAATCTCGAGCCAAATTTAACCTAGCACGTGATTTAGCCCAGCACGGCACATCACGTTATTTTCGTGGGATGTGCTGGGTTAGCCTAATTAGCACAGTAGCACAACACGAGGCACGGATAAGCACGTGGCCCATCCTAGCACAACACGTCAAGAAAGCACGTCATAGCACGTACAAGTACACCATATAACAAGGCACAATACATCACATTTTGTGAATATTTCACAAGAAAAAGTCTTTATTCTAGCTAGTTTTTGACATTTTATCATTGTTATCCTCGACTTATTTTTATAACAACACATATAATACCTAAATATTTGGAAAATATATTTCATTACCGTTGTTATAATGTCGTTACCTATATTTGACTAGAACATTTACTTTACATGACAATGATCCAATTTTATATTTGATGGAAAATTTCTTTTTATTGAATAAACTTGATAATTTTACTTGCAATAATTTTCGAAATAATTTCAAATGATATGTTGTTTATTTAGATTCTCGTGATAATGTCTGACTTAATATATACCATTAAGTGCTTTCAAATTGTTGATAGCACGTGTGCCAGCACGGCACAGCACGATACAACACGTTTATTCGTGTGTTGTGCCCGTGGGCTGTGCTGTGCCTAGCTTTTGACTAGTAAAGCACAGCACGGCACAACACGTCTAAATCGTTGGCACAACACAACACGGCACATGGCATGTGAAGCACGCGACTTCGTGTCTTTGGGTTATCTTAGGCCCGGCACGTTTTACACCTCTACATGCATGTATATATTAATTTTTCTGCTTATAAATAGTGTAAACTATATGGGATCGACCATATCGGATGATATTAATTTAATTTCTGTGTTTCACATCACGATTATAGGATTCATCGGAAAAGAAATGGTGGTATGTAATTCAAGGCACAAAAAGTTGGATACTGGCCAACAGAAATTCTTCCTCAGTTGAGTGACATTGGTGTCGAACGCATATACTGGGAGGACATTCAAAGAGCAAGGAAGATGGACACGTTCCTGAAATGGGAAGTGGTCAGTTTCCGAATGAAAAGTTTAACCAAGCTGCCTATTTTACACAGATGCAATATAATGATGCGTCTGGTGCTCTTTTTGATCTTAATAATAAAAGGACAATAGATGTTATTGGTTGTAAGAAGCAATATGATATGGATTATTATGGTTTTATCAAGGAAGCTGGTCGACGACATAGCTTACAATATGGAGGACCCGGTGGAAAGTGCTAGTTAGCTTGTGCGTGTTGTAACATGCTTGTTCTTATTATGCGAATAAGGAATTTTTTTTTTTGGCGGTCCATCAGTCGAAGATTTGGTTAAAACTTTCTTCTATAATAAGATGATATTTTTATGCTTGGAAAAAAGATGGTAAATGTGCAGAGTGCATTAAACAAACGACTGAGGCAGGATGTAACCGACCTTTATCATGTCCATTTTCAAATATTTTTTCTTATTTTTATTTTGACCTATGCATTAATTTATCCTTGCTATCTGCAATTTAGCCAGATGAATCAGCAGTCTCATCCTTGCTATTTTTGTTTTGTCCATCCCATAAAAAATTTTACTTGTTCATTTGAACCCTGATTTGAATTTTTTTGACACAAATGACCCATTTTCCGAATAATTAATTACCTCTAAACAGTTGTGATTATTTTTTTTTTTTGTCTAGAATCCATCAGTGAATATAAAGGAATCATTGGCTATTAATGTTGCCAAAATCGAAGAAGCATTAATGTCAATCACGATGAAATAAGACCAGATTAAATTTACTCATCTTACAAACACCATCTCTAAGATCTCTATGTCCCGTGATCCATATCAACCCGCTCTTATGATCTAGGGTGTATCTCTTTCTCAGTTACATAGCATGCATCTCAACATAAATCGAGTTACCACCTCAAGTTTCTTTACTCCGAACTCCCTCGCTAACATCCAACCATCCCTTAGTGCTCAGACCATTTTCTTTTTTTCTTTTTTTTTTAACCAGGGATTACCCTTTATTTTTTTCGAAAACGGGGTCATTTGTCCAAATAATTTTTTTTAAACGTGGTTCTAATGGATGAGTAGAAATTATTATGGGTGAAATGGACAAAAAAATATACAACAATGAAACTGGATTCATCCTGGCTTAAACTTAAAAAAGAGTGAGGATGAAATCGATGCATCCCGATGTAAATCAAAAATAAGAAAAAGTATTTGAAAATGAGTAGGATGAAACTCAGTTTTACATCCCGGCTATTTTTACATTCGTCAATTTAAATACCAAATTTTATATGTCTTTTTTCACCTAGAATCGTTGGTTTTGGTCTTTTTTAACCAATTTTGCGTATTTTTTAATTAATAAATAAATAAACCATCCTTAGTGCTAAGACTTCAGCCACAATAATTACTATTGTTTATTAAAATATGTTATGCATAATATTAATTCTTGAAAACGCCAGTGTCACCACCAATAACACCACTGATGTCAGATGTATAGGGAGGCGAATTTGAAGCTTCCAAATTCGCATAAAAGTTGGATATGTTGTTATCTAGAATCAAAGAATTTATATATTTATATAAGAAGGCGGTTAGAACGGAACTAATTCGTATCGTATTTGAACTTCTTCATTTTTCTTTTAAAATGTTTACCATGAATATGAGTCGAAGTTAAATGAAGATATGGTGATTTGGTTTTGGATCAACGACCGTGGTTAACCCAAAGATGAAGAAGACAACGTGGGTCAGTAATTGTAGTTGACGCAGTCAAGATGGATCAACAAGAATCAGTTGACACACACCGCTGTTATATTCGGAAAGTGGAGTAAATTTGAGAAACAAGTTGTTTTGGTTCTAGAAGAGTTCTAGATGAGTTTAATTGGAGTTTGGTTTATGTTAGGAGGTGTCTTTGTTTAGAGTTTGATCTTTGTTATGAAAGTTTACTTTGAGTGATCGTCAAGTTTGTAAAAGTATAAGTGGGCTATTGAGCCATAAGAATTGTACAACGAATTGATTATCAATGTAGTCGTTTATTGCTTCCGCGTTTGTGCTCTCCTCTCTCTTGCTCAATCCCACACCGTTTTCTTGTTTTTGTCATCACTAAGACACTAGCTAGCAACTCATGTTTTAGTATTTTTTTTTTCATTTATCATTTATTACAAGGAGAATCTGTATTAGATCTGATTTTAATTTGAAAACGTAGTCATGTATTTATGATTGAAAATCTAGAGTATCTATTAATATTTATTTCACCAAGTAGCAAAATAGTTTAAATAGGCCTTTGTAATTGTTGCTCAACACCAGTAGCTGGGCAGATAGTTACACAAACTCACAATATGGGAACTTATACTTTTGTCTCGGTCTTTTCAGTCATGGTTTTTATTTTGAGTTTAGAAGTTGATGGAAGACAAAGCATATCGAAAGAAGAAGACTTAGAGTTAGAAAGACAACTGAATTTACTTAATAAACCTCCTATGAAGACAATTTACGTAGGATATAAACTAAAATCATGATATGTCAATTTGTTATTTTCTTATATTGATATTTATATCTCCTAACAACGCATCTAATAATCGTTTGTTATTTCAATAGTCATCATGGGGTGATATCTACGATTGTGTCGACTTTTACAAGCAACCTGCATTTGATCATCCTTTGCTCAAATATCATAAAATCCATAAACTTCAGTTCGTTTGATGCCTTTACATTTTTATTTATTTTTTCTAGTTGGCAATTTCACTTGTCTCACATACATAGATTACTTTTTCTTTTCTTTTTTTCCATAAGTTTACTTCAGAATCTTTTTCTTTCAGATGACACCAAATTCGGAATTGAAAGGTCATAGGAAAACATTCATTTTTCGAGCTCACGTACAGAAGTGTCCGCAAGGAACCGTGCCCATACGAAGGGACACACGAAAAGAAGATTTAATTAGAGCCAAATATTTGTCATTATCAACTGAACCCATATCTAAACCGATGGATGCCTCAACACAAGAAAAGGTAATCATATATTTTGCATCACTATTGTCTCATTATTCCAAGGTTTATATATTTCACATCAAGTCAATTTTTCAGTTTTCCATTTTCTAATGTTCATAATTTATTCCCCAGTTTGCAGGAATTTTATATAAAAATGAAGGTGAAACATTATTTGGAGCTAGTGCAAAGATGAGCATTTGGAAACCAAATGTGGGAGTTGACCAATATAGCTTAGGTGAAATTTCTCTAAGATCAGGTTAGGATAGTCAATACAATAGAATACATGTTGGATGGACGATATGTGTATGAATCATCTTTAAAAATCTTAAAAACAAGGAAAATTAATACTTCCGTGATATATTTTAAACTTGATTCTGGCATTAATTAACTTCAAATTTATGTTAAATTTATTAGGTGAATCCCTTCTTATACAACAATGATATTGCGGTGCGAAATTTTTTACTGGACTGTAAAGTTTGATATCATACAACTTCTTATAATAATTAGCAATAGGTAATGTCCTATTTTTAATTTTCCTACAATTTAAATTTAAGCTTATATAAACACTTCAAATAATTTTATTTGAAACGGTCGACAATGGAAACCAGGCGGGCTGCTTTAATACTCTTTGTCCTGGTTTTGTTCAAGTTAATCGAGAGATTACTCACACCATCCTTTCAACATCACATGTTTGTTTATGATAGCATGTCGTCTATGAATTGAAATACCATGTATATCACATTAAAGCAAGCCTAATATACTTAGTTGATAACTCAAACACGAGTGTGATATTGAAAAAAAAAAAAATTTGTTATGTTAAAATTTTATATCAAAATACTATATAAATGAAAGAATAAACTCCATGATCAAATAGAAATTTCGTCCCCCGGACTACATAGAAATAGCCTCTGCCAACATTTACGGAATTAGTCGGTGGTTTGGGGTGCTCCAGCCACCCCAGAGAAATTCTAAAAATCATTTTTCCATAGGCGATTTGTGGGAAAATAATCTGACTCCCCCTAACATTTGATTTTTAGCCCTAATGAATTATTTTAGCCACCTAGATCTTCATTCTTACCTCATCGGTATCTGCGAATATTTTAATATGATCCATGAGTGTTTTTAGATAGATTTAATAGTATCTTACGAGCCTTTATTCTATGAAATGAAAAATTATATGTATTTAATTGGATGTTTTTACATCTACGAATGGTGAAAAATTACTTCTTTTGTCTAATGATATATTAATTTAATTTTGTGTTTCACATCACAATCGTAGAGTCCATCGGATAAGAAATGGTGGTTTGTAATTGAAAACGCAACAATTGGATATTGGCCAGCAGAAATTTTACCTCGGTTTGGTGATATTGGTGTCGAACGAATATACTGGGAGGACATTCCTTTGACAATGGATTGACATTTGTTCCTGAAATGGGAAGTGGTCATTTACCGGACGAAAATTTTAATCATACTGCCTCTTTTACACAAATCCAATATGATAATGCGTCTGGTACCCTTTTAGATGTTAGTGATAAACATCTGACAGACATTATCGGTTGTAAGAAAAATTATGGTATGGATTCTTATGGTTATCTGGAGGAACAGGATCGACGGCATACCATACAATATGGAGGACCCGGCGGAGTGTGTTAGTTTACTTGTGTGTTGTAACTTGTAAGGTGCTTGTTCTTACTTTCTATTATGCGAATAAACTGAATCTCTTGGCTCTTGCCATACA
>JAJJWW010011688.1:0-133261 GCA_023531295.1 Papaver armeniacum | reverse complement strand
CAAAATACCGTGTATCGTAAAGCAAGCAAAAAGAATGACATTGATCTGTTCACGAGTATACTTTTAGAGTAAAGAAGGAGAAACTTGTGTTTCTTTCTTAAGCTGGATGCCTATTCATCGTATATAATGTATCTCAGGAAACTTCAAGAGTGACCAGAGAAACTTACAATATCTGGACGAAGTTTTCGAAGAGCTTTGTATTTCCTGCACAGAGGATCTTGTAAATTCGACTTTATCCTTATCATGTATGATGAACCCAAGCCAGTAAAAGAGGATACTTTAGATAATTGTTGAAGCGTAACCTGCAAATAAACTTATAAATCTATTATTCTTGGTCAAGAAAAATGATGAACCAAGAGCAATAACAAAAAGTTAAGGATTGAGTACATTAATATCTTGATCCATGTAGAAACATCTTGCTCCCACTCTAGAAGATTCTTCCATTGCAACCTGGAAAACAAATCCAAGGTTATAATATGAAAAGGACATGTTAGAAACAAATATAAGCAATAGGCAAGATCATATGCATTACAAAGCTAAATCAACAATTACCTTGAATTCCAGACAAGGAATTATACCATCTGCGCGCACCCGGTTGTATTGGAAAGTCATAAAAAACGTAGCAAACTTCGTGCACAGTCAACCTGGAGCTCTCATGTTTTTGCATAACAATTTGTAGAATGTAGCATCTTCAGGTTTCCAATTCATGAGCCCCATGGCACGTTTCCTACACTGCTCAATCTGCAAGTAGACATTACCATATGTGATGAAGATTTCATTCGAGGTGAGAATGGCAATTCATGTCATCTACTATGAAAAACAGTTTTTCAAATTTCGAATACAAGGATCCAAGATCAACCCGAACAAAGCCGGTGAACATAAAGCCAAACTTTTTCAATAAGAAATATAATGGAAGGAAATATGTAATGGAACTAATCAAACATTATTGGTTTTACGAGAACAACTGAGGAATGTTACCTACCGCAACTACATCAGGCATTACATAATCGATCACCTACATTGCAAGATAAAAACTGCATTAGCAAATGATATTAGAAAGGCATCAGAGCATAAACATGTACAAAAAAAAAATACATGAACCAATAATGTAAAATTGCGTTAACGAGCTTCACAAGGGAGAACAAATTCCCTCAAGATAGACCACACAAGGTCGATCATGTTACAATTTCATGAAGAGACACAATGAAAGAGCACAAATAAACACCAGGATTTAATGTGGAAGCTAAATCACCCATACATGGACATACACACATAGCAAAGACATAAGCATCAGAAAGAATTTCATTTTACTGAGAACAAGCTATAGAAGCAAATAGTGAGGGTAAGTCATAGCTTGGGAACCTCTTCCTGCATCAGAAAGACTGCTTAGATGAGTGCAGTGCAGATCAACACAGACATATTATTGGTACTCAATTTCTCATTCAGTTTAAAAAGGGTTCCCCTTTTTGATATCAAAACAAGCCGTAATCTTAAAGGAGAAAAGAAAGATTAAATTCACCTGTTTGACAGTTTCAGCACTCTGTTTAGAAACATGATTAGTTCCGATAAGATAGATTTGAGCCCCATTGATGGAATTCTTGAGTAGAACAACTTTACCATCAGTTGGGATTCCAGGAATACCATGTTGGTAATGACTAGTTTCAAGTTGTGCAGATGAAGAAGAAAATGGTTGTTCATGGGATACACATCTCGATTTTTTCTTTAGAACCCTAAGTAGGTAGTTGTAAATGAAAGACATGGTTTTGCACCCCCTTGCCATAATCTGAGATTGAAAACCCACTGTGTTTCATCTTCTTCTTCATCACCATCCCTTTTAATTGAAGCTGCTTTTGAGTTCTTTTGTCTGCTAATATGTTTTTTGGTATGCAATCCTGCACACTGTTAGTCCTCAAGAAGGCAAAAGAAAAATGAAAGAACATGGAAAAACAGCAACAAGAGCACCATTACAGTGAGATGGACCCATATTAAATCCCAATAGTGACTAAGTGGGCCCATACAAAAGAAATTAAAAAAAAAAAAAAAGATGAAGCCAGATTAGGTACTGATTGTTAAGCAAATACCAATTCAGCGCTTTTATAATAAATATCCATCACATGGTAGATACTAAACAACATTTTAACCGTTTAGCACAGAAAATTGAAGGCACTTTCTCCTTCCAAATGTATAAGCACCATAAATCATCTTTCTGAGCTAAAACTAGTATATTATGAAACAAATACTGGGATTTATTGGATCTTAGACAATAGAGTTCAGCATCACCGACTGATGTCGTCTTTGTTCTCATTCTCACACTGTTGTCCGTCACACAAAAATCCACAGCTTGGATTGGTTGTTTTAGAGTGCATTTTTCAAATAACACAAGCAAAAATCATTTACATACTGTTGGAATTAATTTGTAATGTCTAGAATATTGTCCTAGTTAGTCAAATTAGTGTGAATGAAGTTTAGGCTTTGAGAGGAAAGAATAGTCTAGAAATCGGCTAGAATAAACAAAAAGATCGAAAGAGGTTCTGTAATGTCAAGTGTAAGAAATCTCTAGAGAACACTAGAGATAAGAATGGGTCGGTTGTTAGTGTGAAAAGATGGAAATGTAACTAGTTTGGTCAGTCAAGATAAAGATAGAGAACAGAATTCTCTAGAGTCTGTAAAGGTCAGTCAAAATAGTTTATCCAAGAAAAGTCTAGAGAGTTACTATGGTCGGGAAGCTAAGCCCATAAAAAGGCAGTTCATGTATCCATGTAAACTTGAGCAAAAAATCAATAAATTCAGTGAGTTTACAAAGCATAGTCTTGCTCCATACTAGGAGCTCTATATGAGCAATTCTAATTCTATGCTCATATATCTCCATGATCATCAAACATCCTAAAATTCAACACATACAAACGATTGCTATAAATGATGAGAGAGATAGGATTTACTAAAGTTATCAGAATGAATAAACCAACCCAACTTGTCAGATCACTGGCTCTGTTGGTCCATCAAATGAAAATGACAACATATGAAACACGAGGCATGAAGGATAGGCTTTCTTATAAGTGCAATTGTTCCCAAGCTTGTGACAGTGTTCTATTTAAAGTATCAAACTGACTATGCAACTAAAGGATACAAGAGACATCTATTTGTGTTTGGTATCAGTTCATTGATATATGCAGCATATTGCAAAGTGCAAACTATTCAAAGTATAAATGAATCAAGGAGTATGAAAGTGAAATTACCGTGGCTAACCCTCAACTTCAAATTTAACGGACGATTTGCTATTGTCATCCTCCTCATGACTTCCACAGTAGTTCAATTCCATCCATGTGACCCATCCCAACCACTGCTACAACTTTTCCTTGAAAACTTCTAAGATTCGTAAACATAAACTTGTCCCTATCTTCTTCAATCATCACCATAGACTGTCATTTTAAGTAGATTCTACAAATTTAGTTTATCAAACAACTTTAGATTGGAGGAATGTCCCTCCAGCTTGCATAGTGCAAGCCTTGGATGTAGATATCTCTAATGATAGGGCAGCTGCTCAAAATCTATCATTAGACAGCTCTAATCATTTTAATGTATCTTTAGTGTAACTGACCTAATAAAACCGAAGTTCAAAAACTTCTAAAGAATTCCTACTTGAAGAAACATAGGCTGCAGATTTCCCAAACAATTTGTCGCCACCCTACCGTGAATGTCCTGTTAATAAAAGATCAAACCATATTAAGGATTAATAGCTATGCACATACCAATTTCAGCTTCTCTGAATCTATCATAAATATCTATCACAAGATAAATAATTAAGCAGGGTTGTTTATCCGTTGAACACGGGAAATAAAAGGCACTTGGTCTGATATCCTTTCCATGAATCTATCCCTAGTTATATTTGCACCATAAATTGTCTTTCCCAGTTAAAATTACGACATGAAATGCATGATAAAGTATTGTGATTTATAATTTATTAGATTTTAAACAGTAGAACTCAGTGTCACCGAATGATGGTGTTGTTTTTTTATCTCCATTCTCGATTGTAATACGCCAAACAAAATCCACAACAATACCCAGGCAGAACTCATTTTTAAAATAGAACGACCAATGTAAATGAAGAAATGGGATTTATTAACACAGACAAAAATGGTTGCAAACTCGACTTGTTGGATCAATCGCTCTGTTGTATCCAATAAATCAAAATGACGGACATATGAAGCGCGAGGCAAGAAGGATGGGTTTTCTAACTATAGTGTACAATTGTTTCCAATCTTCGGATGATATCTTATTCAAAGTTCAAAGTGACTAGGAAAAAGAAGGTATATCCTGAAACTAATGGACGGACGAGTGGTCTGTTCGTGACTAGTATCAGTCAACTGATATATGCAGCATATTGCAAAGTGCAAACTGTTTGAAGTATAAGCAAATCAAGGAGTATGAAAGTGATATTACCGTGGCTAACCCTCAATTTCAGATTAACGGACGTAGATTACTGTCATCCTCCTATGTGACGTTCCACAATAGTTCAATTCCATCCATGTGAGCCATTCCAACCACAGCTACAATTTTTCCTCGATTACTTCAAAGGTACGTAAACATAAACTTGTCTCTATCTTCAAACATCAGCTCATACTGTGGCATTTAAAGTAGATTCAATTACTTAGTTTTGTATCTCTCTTCATGAGAAAAAGTCGAACACAAACTACTGTATATTTTGTTGCAAGCAGAAAAGCAAAAAAAAATATATACAAAAATCACATTGAGCTGTTCACGAGTATAATTATACAGTTAAGAAAGAGTGTTTCTTGTGTTTCTTTCTTTAACTGGATGTCTTTCATGGAATACTTCCAACTATGTATCTCAGAAGAACTGGTTACCGAAGAAACTTAAAAGCTCGGGACAAAGTTTTTTCTGAAAGCTATTCATTTCATGCAATGTATATTCGACTTCATCCCTTACTCTAGCGTTATATGCTTTGTGAACAAGTAAAAAGGGGATACTTTAGATAATTGTTGAAGCATAACCTGCAAATAATGTTATGAATTTATATTTCCGGATCTAGAAAAGATGATGAACCAAAGAGAAAACAAAGAAAGTAAGGATTCGTACAGCAATATGACAAGGATATGCGAGGCATACAAACAAACACATCTACGCAATAGGCACGTTCATACGCACTTCAAAGCTTACCCAGTAGATTAGCTTGAACTCCAGGCCTGGAAATATACCATCGGGCAGATTTCATCTTCAATATTGAACAACCTAAATCCTAAACCGACACTTGCTTCAAAATTTAAACAGGGGAACAAAAACGAGTGAATGTTTCTTGGAAAACAAGTAATGTTTTTGCATTCCCTAGCTCATTTAGGCATGAAAGAACATGGGCAAAATCATATCCAAAATTTTCAGCTGGGTAAAGCATAAAAGCATACCAATTTTCCAAGAAATTCTAACTAGTTTTTGTATCCAGTTTAAGTTTACAGGTAGATAAGTTTACAGGTAGATAATAGTGGTTGAGCTAATAAGTAAAAAAGAGCTTCCCACAACCATCCACATAGTTCTAAAGAGGTGAACATTGGCAAACAATACGAAGATGAAGATTTGAATTTCTCATTAAAAGCAACAGCTTGAGAGCAATATGAAACAAACAAACAAACAAAGTATACAGAGCCAGAGAAGAGAGAAAGATTAAAAAAAAAATCAAGAAGAATTGGTACAACTCTACTCTAGTTTGTCTACACCAGTGTGATTTATTTATTTATAGTGTTCTGTTGTAGTTAAAGCTCATAGCATCGTCCAGCATTTCATATAATAAAGACTTTTAGATATTTCTTAAACTAGGAGTCCTTCACCAGTAGAGCTGACCGGGTGACCGGTGTGATTCAGCGGTTCAAGAACTAAGAAGCGAGATATCTAAAAAGTTTTTATTTTGTGTTGATATGAAAAGACCAGACGATGCTACGAGTGTTAATTACAAAAAAACACTACATATAAAAAAGAAAATCACACTAGAGCCTAGAGTAGAGTTGTACCAATTCTTCTTGATCTTTTTTCTTCATCTTGCTCTCAAGTTGTTTCTTTGAGAAATTCATTCATCTTGTTTGACAGTGTTCTCTTCAACCCATCTTCGTCTTGTAAACCTTACAACTATGTGGATGCTAGTGGGACTTATTAGCTTAATCACTATTATCCACATATTCTAAGGTTTTTTTCTAACTGAAGACGATCCTTTTGGTACGAAAATTAGGGAAGTTTCTGACAAAGAAACTGTTTTATTGGTAGGAAGTGCATTATCCTTTTTTTCATTCTTTGATATTTGATGTTTTAATGGAAGACGTTATGTTTATAGATTTCTAAATTTTACTTTGTTTATTTTCTTAATTTTTGAGGTGGATTGTCGAGATTCTTTGTTGCTGTTATAAGCGGGGAATTGGAAATTTAAGATAACTTTTCTTCCTCTCTTTGGTTGTTGGAGTGAATTTTAGGTATTGCTTACTTTAATTTTGAAATTTTGAAATTTTGAAATTTCGAAACTTGGGAAGGATAGGCTTTATCGAAGTGTACAATTGTTTCAAATCTTCAGATCCTATCTTATTAAAAGTTCAAATGGAATAGGAAAAGAAAGTATATCCTGAAACTTAAGAACCGAAGAGAGGTCTGTTTGTACCTAGCATCAGTAAATTGATATATACTGCAAGTGCAAACTGTTTGAAGTATAAATTAATAAATCAAGGAGTACGAAAGCGAAATTACCGTGGCTAACCCTCAATTTCAGATTTTAAACATTGCTATTGTCATCTTCCTCCGCGAGCTTCCACAACAGTTCAATTCCATCCATGTGACCCATCCCAACCACTGCCACAATTTTTCCTTGTAAACTTCTGAGATTCGTAAACATAAGCTTGTCTCTTTTTTCAACTATCACCTCAAACTGTGCCATTTAAAGTAGATCAACAGTTTAGTTTTGTTATCTCTCTTCAAGAGGAAAAGGTCAAGCACAAACTAAACACAAACTATTGTATATTGTATTGCAAGCAGAAAAGCAAAAAAATAAATAAAATGACAGAAAGGAAATATAATTATACAGTTAAGTGTGTGTCTTGTGTTTCTTCAAGAGTGACCACAGAAACTTACAATCTCAGGCTGAATTTTTTTCTGAATGCAATGTATTTCATGCACAGATGATCTGGTACATTCGACTTCATCCCTTACTCTAGTGTTATATGCTTCCCGAAACAAGTAAAAAGGGGATACTTTAGATAATTGTTGAAGCATAACCTGCAAATGATGTTATGAATTTATATTTTCCGGATCTAGAAAAGATGATGAACCAGAAAACAAAGAAAGTAAGGATTCACACAGCAATATCTTGATCAATGTAGAAACATGTTGCTCCCACTGTAGAAGATTCTTCCATTGCAACCTGGAAAACAAAGCAAATCTTTCTTTATAATAAGAGACCCCCAATACGCCATATGTCGTCCCCATAATTATTCTTGCATCTGGTGAGGCCACATCAGCAAAAGCTTTCCATGTCATCGACATCCGATTGGCTCTCCAAGTCCAGTAGGCAACCGCCGAATAGCCACTTAATGTTTAAAATCTAGTGGGCAACCCCCAACAGTCGCTTAATGTCTAAATGACACAACAGGAAACTCCAATTTCCAAGAGTCATCACTTAATACAATAACCTACACCAAAATTGTCAAATGTTCTAGATATATGACATGACCCTTCACCACCAACAGTTGCAAACTCTCGAGTTTTCAACGGATGGAATCTTAAATATTAAATATATAACATGATAACCACACCGTCAATAATTGCCTTATTTAAAAATTTTCCCTATCGCCCCAACCTCCCAACTTCTATAAAAAATTCGGAGACTCTTCAATTAATGTTTGCGTCGTTTCAAGCAAATAAGTGTTTGCAAGGAGAGAATTAGATCCCTAAACGCTTCTAGGCTTTATGAACGCGACTCTTCAATTGCATAAATAATTTTGCCAAAAAATACAAAGCACTTCAACAAATATGATACGTATATCATGCAACCCTTCTTCTTCGGTCGTCATTTTCCATTCAATCAGAAAGATAAGAAAATCTAACAAGATTTAAGAAAACCTTCCAGCATGATGAGCTACATTTGCGAGAGCTTATATCCGGATTACTCTCAAAATCAGATATGGTAGTGTTCCTTGAAATGAGCAAAGCTTTGCTGCTTCACGAATTGTGTTAGAAATCAATACTCGATTTCATCGATAAAAGTAGATTGCAACTAAATGATGTTGTCAGAACTTCATTCATGAGTATTTTTGGAAGTAAAGAGTTTTTATTACATTCTAAGAAGTAAAGTATAATTTCCATCGGATATATTGTGCCAAGATAGGCCGCATCGCATTTCTTTGTGGAAGGAAATGTTTCATATCTTATTTTGAATTTTAATCCAACTTATGTGAATCCTTACAACACTGAACATCTTATTGTTGCAGGTCACCGAATCATCTGAGGATACCTTTTGAAAGATTTTTCCATGTAAGCACCAAACTGTTAACTCATTCAAATTTTTTCCCCTTCGTATTCAGAGGGAGATGCAATTTGTGAATGAGTTTTTTTGCCGGAGCACTAGATTGTCACTTTATTGATTCTATATTCTGTATGCATTATTTGCCTGTCATACAATAATTCTCCGGCAAGAAAATTAGAGAAGTATTTTCTGAACCTTTTTTTTCTTTTTTTGCTTTGTTCTTTTATAGGTTTGTGAACATTTATATATCTTCTATAGGGAGGCTATAAGAAGAAGAAGATCGGAGGCTATTTTGGAACAGAAAAAGATCAAACCAATGCGGATCTATTGTATGATATGGAGAAAGAACGATAAACCCAAGAAAACATCTAATCCTAAATTCTTGACATGATGTCAATATAGTAATTAAATAACAAACAATAATGATTTGTGACACGGATGACTTGGTGGAAGTGGTGTTTATTAGAATTTTACATAGATGCATTACAACTACATATACCGTTTAACTATAACAGACTCTTTCTAGAGCTGGCCATATTATGTACTTGATCCATGTTTAATGGTAGAGAAGTGAAGAAATTTTTAATGAGAATGAAAATACGAGGAGATGGAGAGACACAGAAGATGCCCGGTTCACTGTAAAGTCGTGCTAGAAGAAAATGTGGCATGTTCGCTGTACTAAAATGACCTTTTTCACTTGGTTGGTAGATCTCAATTGTATTCTAACCCAGAATTTCTTCTGCGGATGGGAAAACATTTGGTGAACAGGTATACAGAGCTTATGTAAGATAGTAATGGAATCAATAAATATATTCGCACTGCACAAAGGCGATATATTAAATATCTTTTATAATATTTTTCGGGTCGATTTAATGGCGACCAAAAGGATATGAGGTTGTAGTTCAAATTAATAGATTAGTTATGCGAATTTTAGCACGAATGCTTTACATACTCTCGGTGCGTAAGCACCGGGTTAGAGGCTTGTGTTATATAACATGACAAGGAGATGTGAGGCATACAAACAAAACAAATTTAAGCATTAGGCAAGTTCAGATGCATTTTAAAGGTTAGACAACAATTACCTTGAACTCCAGGCTTGGAAATATACCATGTGCGTGCAACAGGCTGTACTGATAATTTAGAAAAAACACACCAAAGTTCATGCACAGTCCACCTGGAGCTTTCATAGATCTGCAGAACAAGTTGTACAGTGTATCATCTTCAGGTTTCCAATTCACGGTCCTCTCGGCACATCTTTTACACTGCTCAACCTGCAAACAGACATTACCATTATGTTCCTTTTAATAAATCAAACAAGTTAAATGCTCGAGTAAAGTAAAGAAACCTTGCGCAGTAAGAAATTCTTACAAGACCCATCTAATATAAGTCCACCACAAAGTTCCTTTGCTTAAACTTAGGACAATGTAAAAGCACAATCACTATTTTTATCCAAGTAGAAACTCTCAATTAAAAAGCTAAATTGCAGAGTTTTAATGATACATCACAGTCACAACAAATTGCAGTCGCCACCGAAAATATTGTACCAGCTAGAACTCTTATTGAATCCTTGAAACTGTCATGGTTAACTACACCTGGAAACTCAAACTGGACATCATAACTAGGTAACAAGGGAAATGAACTAAAGGCATGTTGAGACCATTTAAGGTACCTTACGGCATGATAAGAAACCCTATTGGTTGGACCGGATTGAAGGATGCTATGATAATTCTATGGAAATGTGGGTTTCGAAATAAAAAACAGTTATATGTATCACCATTTTGAGTCTCCAGTAAAGGGAACTTATGGATTGAGACTGCAATACACTATGGTGATTTCATTCAAGGTGAGAATGGCAATTCATGACACCTACTATGGAAGGTCAATGTCATAAAAAAAAACAGTTTTCAAATTTCTGATTATAAAGATCCAAGATTCCATTCGGAATAATCCAAACAAAACCGGTGAAGGCAAAGCCAAGCTCTTTGAAGAAGAAGAATATGCAATGAAATTTGCAATGGAACCAATCAAAACATGATAGATTCAACGAGAATAACTATAAGGAGCGTCACCTACTGCAACTACATCAGGCCTTGCATAATTGATCACCTACATTACAAAAATAACAACTGTGTTAGCAAATAACAACAGTTGAAACTTGAAAGGCATCAGAAGATCATGTACAAAAAGATAAGTGAACCAATAATGTAAAATTGGGAATTCAAGAGAGTAAACCAGCTTCACATGGGAGATCAATTGTAGCCAAGATAGACCATGAAAGGTCAATGATGATGTATTTTCATGAAGAGATGCAGCACACATATCATAAGGACTTAAGGTCAAAACTCATGTACATTTGCTAACTTACCACAAGAAAAGACGCACATACAGATGCACACATAGCATCAGAAAGAATTTCATTCTACTGAGAAGCAAATAGTGAAGAAAACAAAGTATATTAGACAATAAACAGAACCATAGCTTAGGAACCTCTTCCTTGATCATCAGAGACTACTTAGATGGGTAGTTCAACAGAGACATATTATCTTTATACAACAAATTCATAAAAGGGGTTCCCTCCATTTGCTATCAGGACTAAAATTTATGATTCTAACACTGAGAAACAAACATAAAACAAACCCTGGCCTTCAAAAAGGAAAAAGAAGAAGCAAATTTACCATCTTGACAATTTCAGCACTCTCTTTCTGAATATGAACAGTTCCAACAAGATAGAGCTGAGCCCCATTGCTGGAATTCATGAGCAAAACAACTTTACCATCAGTATGAATCCCAGGAATACCAAGTTGGTAATGACTTGTTTCATCTTGTTCAGATGAAGATGAAGGAAATACACTTCTCAAATGTGTTAAAGAAAACCTAATTAGATTATTGTAAATGGAAGAAGACATTGTTTTGCTGCTCCTACCCCTTGCAAATTTCTAAATTTGAGAACCCACTGTTTATCATCTTCCTCTTTGGCATCCCTTCAATTTAAGCTGCTTTTGTGTTGTTTGTCTGTAAATCAATTTTGGTAATGAAACGTAGGTGCTTTCGGTCTTGCTTGCACACTGTTCCACCTTACTTTTTTGTGTTTTCTTTCTTTTAATCAAAATACTTTGACGAAATTAAATGCAGTGTTCAGTAAAATCACGAATATTTAGAATGGGTTGGAATAGTCAAATCTTAGGAAAGAAAATGTGAAATTGAATCAACAACTAGTTTAAGAAATAGGACAATGAGGAGGTGGGTCAAAGATTGCAAAAGAGAAAAATAAAGATCACGGTCAGATAAATTTATTGCGGATTAATCAACCTTGATTCAAGATACTGTTTGAGACTGATCTAGTCTACTCTACTAGCACGGAGTTTTAGTTCAAAATGTTTCCTCCTTGGGTTCTGACACAAGTCTAAAGTTCTCTAGAAAATTGAACCACTCTAATTGATCTTTGAAACCCATTGAAAAAAGAACACATTTTCCCAAGCTGCATGCCTGCATCCGGAAAAAAAAAAAACTGCATAGTAATATATCCTATATATGCTGGACACATTCAGAGCTAGCTACAGTGAACAATTTTAAAAGCATTAACAAATTTGGCTCAAAATAGACTGACTGCTGCTGGGACCGGCCCTCATAATATATCACATTTGTAAACAATATGTCAGTTATATATAGCTTGGCATAAAAGCCACAGATAGTTCTGACTTCAGCCATGGCCATAATTTACCCATACATTGCCAAAATAAGGTAATACTATGGCAGCTGATTGCTCAGGGAAAAAACAAAAACCATACTTCCATTACCACCTGACAATCTTCAAAAGACTTATTCTGAGTTTCATTGTTCATCATATCATTTTAGATTGTAACAGTTTTGAACTCTGCAAAGCATATACAAAAAAGAACATATCTATGAAAACAAAATCTTGATATGAATTAAGCTGCTAGAACAGTGGCGGTGGTTGCAATTAATGATTAAATGTATGTATAGGAAAGACAGGTTGCCATCAGAGCCACAGTTAGTTCTGATTTCAGTCACATAAGCCACATTAGGTAATAAGGCAGCCAATGCTTAGCCATAAAACAAAAACAAATTCTTCCATATACCCCCCACAATCTTGAAACAAGACTCATCCTGAGTTTCATTGTTGATCATATCATTTTGGCTTTCAACTCTGTAAAGCTTACAGGGAAAGAACTCATCTTTGGTGTCTAAAGTCCTAACTGACCTAATAAACCAAGCTTGTGTATAACATTCAAAAAGTTCTGCAAAATTCCTAATCTTAGCAGCATAGCCTGCAAATTCTCCAAACTGTTTGTCTTCAACCTATTCCGTATGTCCTGTCAAATAAAGATCAAAACAAGTTACGTACTAATAGTTATGCACATACCAATTACAGCTGCTCTGAGTCTATTATAAATATCCATCACAAGATGCACAATATGCAAGATGATACACTATAGTTAAGCAGGGTTGCTTACCCGTTGAACACAGAAAATAAAAGGCACATGGTCCGTTCAGCTTTTCCATGAATCTCTCCCTACCCTAATAATACTTGCAACATAAATCGTCTCTCCCAGTTAAAACGAGTACATCATACATAGTAAAAATTCATGAAAGAGTAATGTGATTCGTTAGACTTTAGACAGTAGAGTTCAGCGTCACTGAATGAAATTGTTTTATATCTATCTACATTCTCGAATATTGTAGTATTCTCGAATATTGTAGTACGCCAAATAAAATCCACAACTTCCATAGGTTGTTTAGAAGTGTGTCTTTCAAATTCTAACACAAGCAAAACTCAGTTTTGGAATTAAACAACCAATGTAAATGAAGAGATGGGATTTACTAACACAGACAAGTATGGATTAGCAAACTCGACTTGTTGGCTCAATGGCTCTGTTGTATCCAATAAATGAAAATTGACGACATATGAAACACAAGGCATGAAGGATAGGTTTTATGGAAGTGTACAATTCAATCTTCAGATGCTATCTTATTTAAAGTAGAAACCAAATAAGAAAAAGAAAGTATATCCTGAAACTAAAGGACGTAAGAGAGCTCTGTTTGTGCCTAGCATCAGTCGACTGATATATGCAGCATACTGCAAAGTGCAAACTGTTTGAAGTGTAAATAATTCAAGGAGTAAGAAAGCAAAATTACCGTGGCTAACCTCAATTTCAGATTTTAAAGGACATAGCTGTTGTCATCTTCCTCCGCGAGCTTCCACAATAGTTCAATTCCATCCATGTGACCCATCCCAACTACTGCCACAATTTTTCCTTGTAAACTTCTAAGATTCGTAAACATAAACTTGTCTCTTTCTTCAACCATCACCTCATACTGTGCCATTTAAATTAGATCAACAGTTTAGTTTCGTTATCTCTCCTCAAGAGGAAAAAATCGGACATAAACTAAAAACAAACTACTGTATATTGTATTGCAAGCAGAAAAGGCAAAAAAAAAAATGACATTGAGTTGTTTACGAGTATGATTATAAGGAAGTGTGTGTCTTGTGTTTCTTCAAGAGTGACCACAGAAACTTACAATCTCAGGCTGAAGATTTTTCAGACAGCAATTTGTTTCATGCACAGATGATCTGGTACATTCGACTTCATCATCCCTTACTCTAGTGATAGATGCTTCCCGAAACAAATAAAAAGGGGATACTTTAGATAATTGTTGAAGCATAACCTGCAAATAATGCTATGAATTCATATTTCCGGATCTAGAAAGGATAATGAACCAAAGAGAAAACAAAGAAATTAAGGATTCGTACAGCAATATCTTGATCAATGTAGAAACATGTTGCTCCCACTATAGAAGATTCTTCCATTGCAACCAGGAAATCAATGCGAAGCTTATAATATGACAAATATATGCAAGGCATACGAAGAAAACAAAATTGAGCAATACAAAAGTTCATTACATTTCAAAGGTTATGCAACAAGTACCTTGAACTCCAGGCCTGGAAATATACCTTGTGCGTGCAACAGGCTGTACTGATAATTTTGGAAAAACATACCAAACTTCATGCACAGTCCACCTGGAACACTCATAGATCTGCGGAACAAGTTGTACAGTGTATCATCTTCAGGTTTCCAATTCATGGTCCTCACGGCACGTCTTTTACACAGCTCAACCTGCAAACAGACATTACCATTATGTTCCTTTAAATAAATCAAACAAGTTAAAAGCTCGAGTAAAGTAAAGAAACCTTGTGCAGTAAGAAATTCTTACAAGACCCATCTAATATAAGTCCACCACAAAGTTCATTTGCTTAAACTAAGGACAATGTAAAAAGCACAATCACTATTTTTATCCATTAGAAACTCTCAATTAAAAAGTTAAATTGCAGAGTTTTAATGATACTTCACAGTCACAACAAATTGCAGTCGCCACCGAAAAAGTTGTACCAGGAAGAACTCTTATTGAATCCTTGAAACTGTCATGGTTAACTACACCTAGAAACTCAAGCTGGACATCATAACTAGGGAAAGGAACTAAAGGCATGTTGAGACCATTTGTGTTGCTCCCTGAATATTTGTACCTTAAGACATAATAAGAAACCCTATTGGTTGGACAGGATTGAAGGTTGCTAAGATAATTCTTTGGAAATGTGGGTTTCGAAAGCAAAATCGGTTATATGTATCACCATTTTGAGTCTCTAGTAAAGGGAACTTACGGATTGAGACTGCAATACACTATGGTGATTTTCATTCAAGGTGAGAATGGCAATTCATGACACCTACTATGAAAGGTCAATGTCATACGTCATACGAAAAAAACAGTTTTCAAATTTCTGATTATAAAGATCCAAGACTCCGTTCGAATAATCCAAACAAAACCAGTGAAGGCATAGCAAGCTTTTAAGAAGAATAATATGAAATGAAATTTGCACTGGAACTAAGCAAAACATGATCAATTGTACGAAAATAATTATAAGGAGCATTACCTACCGCAACTACATTAGGATTTACACAATCGATCACCTACATTGCAAAAATAACAACTGTGTTAGCAAATAACAGTTGAAAGGCACCAGAAGAGAAGAATTTCATTCTACTGAGAAGCAAATAGTGAAGAAAAGAAAGTATATTAGACAATAAACAGAAGCATAGCTTAGGAACCTCTTCCTTGATCAGAGACTACTTAGATGTTGCAGTTTATTATCTGTATACAACAAATTCACTCATTGGAAGAAAAGGGGTTCCCCCATTTTGCTATCAGGACTAAAATTTATGATTCTAACACTAACACTGATAAACAAAACCTAACCTTCAAATGAATAAAAAAGAATCAAATTTACCTTCTTGACGGTTTCAGCACTCTGTTTAGAAACATGATTAGTTCCGATAAGATAGAGCTGAGCCCCATTGTAAGAATTCCTGAGCAGAACAACTTTACCATCAGTTGGGATTCCAGGAATTCCATGTTGGTAATGACTTGTATCACCTTGTTCAGATGAAGATGGAGGAATTATACTTCTCAAATGAGTTAAAGAAAACCTAAGTAGATTACTGTAAATAGAAGAAGACATGGTTTTGCTTCTCCTCCCCCTTGCAAATTTCTGAGATTGAAAACCCACTGTTTATCATCTTCATCCTTTTTTTTTAAGCTGCTCTTGTGTTGTTTGTCTGTTAATTCAGTTTTGGTAATGAAACGTAGGTGCTTTTGGTCTTGCACACTGTTGATACTCCTGAGAGCAACTCCAGTGGCGCGACTATTACCAAAGATCAAAGACCAAAAAAAAAGACCAAATTTTAGTTTGGTCCGCAGTGTGACGCAATGGGTGCCGACTAAATTTGGTGGGGCGGAACATATAAGTTCGCTTTGGTGTGGGGCGAACATTTTATCCCCGCCCGACTAAAAAAAAAAAAAAAAAAAGGGGGCGAACATATAATGTCCTTTGGTGTGAGATCACATATAATGTTCGCCCCACACCAGGCGGAACTTTATATGTTCGCCTCAACAAAAAAAAAAAAAAAAAAAAAAAGGTGGGGCGAACATTTTACCCCCGCTTGGTGTGGGGTGTAAACTATATCCCCGCCGGGTGTGGGGCGTAAACTTTAAGTTCGCCTGGTTTTGGGGCGAACATTATATGAACGCTCGACTATATTTGGGTTTAGTCTTTGGTCCCCGACCAAATATAATCGCCCACTGTTCATTTAGTCTAGTATTTGGTCGATGGTACGTCCCGCTACGCCTGGTTCAGAGACCAAATAAATGGGTTTAGTCGCCCACTGCAGTTGCTCTGAAAGAGGAAATAAACAGAGAAAAATAATAAAAAGAGGAAAAACAGAAACAAAAGAAAAGAAGACCGGTGAGATGACAGGGCCCACATCAAAAGCTGGCAGGAAGGCGCAACCCGGTGCTAAAAAAATGATAACCTAAATATTACTCTCTGTGAGATATTTTCACTTTTTCATTTTAACCTAAAAATACGACAAATTGAAAAAGTGAAAGTAGCTCTTTTCCAAAAATAAAGGGAGTATTTTTTTAATTTGAAGTTAATGCAGTGTTATGTAAAACTAAAATCACGAATATTTGGAATTGGTTGTAATTTCACATTTTGTCAAATGCTACCCACACGACTTTACGGGATGACTTCCCGCAAAAGCGGCTTTTTTACCGTTGGATGATCAAATCAACGGTTAGATTCATATTCAAAAAAGGACCCATCACTTTCAGGAAAGGACCCACCACTTTCAGGGAAGGACCCACCACTTCCCATAACGGGTTCAAGGCTGTTAGATCTGGGTTTTAGCATGATCAAACGGTAAAGAAGCCGCTTTTGCGGGAAGCCATGCCGCAAAGTCGTATGGGATAGCACTGCCCATTTGTTTCCTTGGATTTGCTCAGGAACTCTACCTTATTCCTGTGTTGTTACTTAGTTTTCTCATCCTAAAAGTAGAAGGCTATTATTGGGGCGTCACGTTACATTAGAGGGGCTTCACCTAATAAGACAAAAACGGATCACCCATAAGTAATACAGTATCAAAATCCCTTTATCTCAAATAATTTTGTAATGACCAAACAACCCTTATTTATTTAGTTAATTTTAATTAAATTTAATTACTATCTAATTAAATTAAGAAGATGAATTTTGTTATATATTTGTAAATTCTGGGACAAAGTTTATGTGGGAAAAAAAAACTAAAGAGAAGAGAAAAAAGAAAAAAATTGGAGATTTTTTCAAAACCTAGATTTTTTGATTCACTCAAAAATGGATGAAACAAGTTACCAATTCGAGGTGGGTGAATCTTTGTATAATAGAGAAAACAAGTTTTACATTCCTCGTTTTGGAGACCAAGAGATTGATGATTTGTTAGATGGTAGAGAGGGTTTAACACAAAGTGATGATGAATCTCCACCAATTGAAGAAATAAATCAACAAATTGAAGAACTAATGGTTGAAAATCAACAGGTACACCTCTAAACTATCTCCCATGGGTTCAATTTCGCTCAAAACTAGCTTAACTACGTAAAAAGTTTGAGGTTTTTAGACTTTCATGGAAAATTACGGTTGGGTTGAGCTTCGTTGCCAACCGTAATTCCAGTTTACGTCTGGGTTTGGAAGAACTCCAAACCGTAACTGGTTTCCAATAGGACAAAACCTAAATTACGTCTAGGTTAGATTTGTCATCCAAACCCAGCCGTAAATAGTTTTTGCATGGGTATTTATTACTTGTTTTACGTCTTGGTGTTGATGGTAGTTTTTAGATAGGGTTAAAATCGTAAAACCTTGCATCTGATGTGACGTCACTCTGCAAGGAAACAGAGCCATGTGTGCTAAGCTCTCCACTGGCATACTTATTGAGCCGCTCAATACACTTACATGAAATTTATCCAGACTGGCGAATGTAGCAACCATCCCATTTTTCAGTGAATTTCGGCGCCTCGCGTATATTCACTTAATATAAGTTCCTCCAATGCCTTCTATGCTATGTTCTCCTATTTGAACCCTTAATGTTGATATGGCATGACGATTTGTGTTCACTCGCGGCAGAGTAGCACGAATCTCCAAGTATCAAGGATAAGGTCTTTGCATAAGGTATTCGAATCGTAAAAGCATCTTTGCTCTCGGCAATGAACTTAAAAGAACTCTGTGTCAACACATAGAACTCAATCAATCGTCATGACTAACTTACAGAAGTTAGGGTTTCGCGCCTCGCGCAATGTGCCATACCTTGCTTGTCAAAATTAAGCCTAAGTAATTAATCCACCATGGATTAGCAAGTGCAGAACCTCGCCTCGAATAAGAAAACAGGGAGCCGCAGCAGAAAACAGAGGCGTGGCTATGCCTTAGGCCAGCTAGCACCGTTAGCTACGCCCCGACCCTATTTATCTCGACCAATCAGGTCGCTTTAAACTCGCCACACGCACACAAGTTGTGGTTGGGCCCATGCTTGCCGGCCCCACTTCTAATCGACCAATCAGAACGCGCCATAGTCGCCACACTCTCACCAGAAGTATGGTCTCGCCTTGTGTTTGGCCGCCCCCCTTTTGTGTCCAATCAAGTTGCTCTAAACTTGCCACCATACGTTAAAGGCCAAACACACCCTGCTGCGCCACCTTGCTAAACTGACAAGCCAAACGCTCCCTACCACAACAACATATTGGTCGGCATGCCAACATGCCACTCTACCGCGGCAACTTCGCAACATGCCAACTTCACAACATGCTACCTCGCAAACATGCCACTTCGTGGCAACCTTCCATAAATAGCCACCCACGGCAATTCCTACTCCTATGGCCGTTTCCACACTATGGCCTTGCTATAGTTCCTTTGGCATAGCCATGACGCCGTTTGCACAAAAGTAGCGCCATGCCGCAGACGCATGCCACATGCACTAATTAGGGTTTCGACATGCCAAACCCTAAGTCGGGCAAATTGCTACCAAAGTCAAATAGCGTTTCCCGGAGCAATGGGATTGGCGTGGCAACAGGGCCAATGTTGCCACGCCACATGTGGGTCCAACTCCACGACGCCAAAACCAAGCCTTGTCCACGCCAAGCCCTAATTCTTCCACGGCGCCACAACCAAGCCTTGGCCACACCAAGCCCTAATTCTTCCACGGCACATTGGCCACGCCAAGCCCTAATTCTTCCACGGCACCTTGGCCACGCCAAGCCCTAATTCTCCACGACGAATTATTTCAAGGCGCCAAACCCTAACTTTGGCCACATAGCCAATTTTTAGCTTTGGCCATACTGTAACATCACCGGCATACCGATATGCCACGGCTACGCCATTGGCATGCCGCTATGCCATGGCTACGCCACTGGCATGCCATTAACATGTGGCTGACGCCACTTCGCTATACAACAAGATGTGGCTATAATCAATGGCCATCCTTCTTCATCAGATGCAATCTCAGCCATCCAAGTTCGCTACCGAACTAATGGACTTGTGGAAACTCTTAGGCGACCAACCGCCTAGACCCAACGACCATGGCTACGCCAGGCGCCACTTGTACCATCGTGCCACTGGCATGCACAAGTCATGTCGCAATGCCACTACGCCATTGTCAGGCGCCAATACAAGGTAGCCACAATCAACGACTACCTTTATTCATAAGATGCGATCTCGGCCATCGAAGTTCGCCACCAAACCGGTAAGCTCGCGACAAGCTTTAGGCGACTAGCATCGCATGCTATTTACCTGCGGCAAGCATCTCGATTTTAACTTGCCACATGTAGCAAAGTGCTACATGTTTTCCACGAAAACACTCGAGACATCAAAATATGTCATAAACTGGGGGATGCTCATCAGGGTATTGGTCTGGCGGTTTACAACGTGCGGCGTGCAATGCGCCTGTTACAAGAAAGTGTCATGAAGTGGGATAATTAGTGGTGGTGAAAAGTAACCGTGTAAACAATTCATTTCCTTCATCATGGAAGTGTAATGACTGGCGGTTACACGAATTCACTTCCCTCATCATGGAAGCATAACGTCTAACAGTTACACGTTACTCTTTCTTCCACCACTCAATCGTTTCCACTTCCTACGAGAGACCAGGTACGTTTCACTATGACTTGTATAAATAGGTCTCACCTATTTTCACCAAACGACATGTTTTGGTCGGGAGAACGATACAACATCCGTAAATCATCGATAGCTTTTCATCCAAATAGCCGATTCAACTTTCTCGATATAAGTCACAAACGCCCACACTTCCAGAATCAACTATTCTGGTCTCAACACTTTCTTCGCTTCCCTCCCTAAGACCAACCCTTATCCTTCACTTTGTGACCGAAGCAAGCCTGGAACGGCCATTTCTTGGTTTAGGCCAGGATTGTTCAGATTGATCTCTCGAATCAAAAGTACTCCCGTGCAGTATATTGTTTAGGGTTTAGATTCGTTTCTCACCTACACACACCCTAAATTACCAAAATCAGCAAAAATGGTTTTCACCCTCAAACAATTGGCGACCACAGTTGGAGATTAATCTCTCGGTTACAAATTCAACTCTCGTTCCCATCATACTACCAGCGAATGCCATACTTTGAAGCGCATCGTCCAAGAAAAGAGGGGTTTCGGAGAATTGCTTCTGGGGACTAGAGATTCTCCATCTTACTACGGATCGACATAAAGATGTTCCACCGACAATAAAGAACAACCGGGGACTTCTTGTGGCAAGAAAGGCGTTACGTAAAGACTCGAATTTACTACCTGAAGACTCAGTTCTGGTGAAAGACCCTAAAGCGAGTAAGTTTGCCAGATAATGTTTACACGTCTTATTGTTTGGATTTTCACATTTATCATGGAAGTCGATGACCCAATCATCCCAAGATTTCATATCTCTTCCTTTCTCATGCAACGTTCACGGTTACAATGATTTTGTTACTTACATTCGTAATTGATTTTGACATATCAATTGATCAAAAAGCCATTACTCCAAAAATAATCCAAAAACTCTTATAAAAAGCAATCATCTATCAATCCAAAACCAGAAAACCATACCATAAACTAGGCGTTTCTTTTGCCTTTCAAAAAAAAAAACCTAAGAAAAGAAGTTCAGAAAATAAAAGTATTCAAGGAAAGTTGCCTAACAACGACTCGTTCTTCTTGGAGAAAATATCCTTCATACTTTGAAGAGCTGCCTGCTTCAGCTTCAATTCCTGGGAAAACTTCTCGACTTCTAACTCCTGTTAATTAATTAAATCCGCAGAAGGACCATCAACCGCTTTAGCCTGCAGCCTTTGGATCTCGGAAAATCCAGAACCAGGAAGCGTTAAACTCAAAGTTTACACACATATCACGGTGGAACTCCCAGTTTGAGATTACATCTCCAGAAACGGTGTGACCACTCACCTTGCACATATCACGAATTAAAGATAATATTTCTTCCACCCGCTTAACCAACGCGAACCGGCTAGTGATCTTCAACGCGAACCAGCTAGTGATCTTCTTGACAGTTGCGATGTGTCCATATCTCTCCCATATTCTGGTATACAACTCCTCATGCTTAGCCGGTACACTGAATCCTCCAATCAACACGTGATCTTCATGAGGAATCAATAATGGAGGGTCGAAGGTGGCGCCTGCAATCGATTCCGCGACCAGCAAGGATTATTTTGCTACAATCGCGCCCGCAGCCATGGAGGCATTTTCCATCATCTGAAGCACAGCAGCGTCTTCACAACGATCAGTTTCCATCTCCGGGTTGCTAACAGGTACAATTTCCATGACTGGAGACACTGTTACACCTTCATTGCCGTGGATCTCCATCTCAGAGTTATTTTTGGAAGCAACCTCTTCCTGTAAATATCACCAATTAATCATTGATCTGGTATAAATAAATAATCCAAGAGAAAAGTGTGGAAAACTCACCAACTCATTTGTGGGTCCACTGGAAGAAGACTCGTTGTTATATTCAGAAGTGCTCCTCTCATCACCGGATCTCAAGCTTTCTTCCTCTTCGGATTCTTCTTCAAGAGATTCGGTCTCGTTGCCTCCTTTCTCAAAAGCGTCGTTTTTTGGCCTTGGGCAAGTCTGGCAAAGATATTTGAGTTACCAAGCCCCTGAGTCAAAGAAAAAAAAAGAGGATTCAGTTGCGAAATGGAAAACTTATTCAAAAGTCGGTGAGGGAATCATACACACTGCGTGTTGAAAGAAGCGAAAGTCACAAGAGCTGTCGAATCCGATTGGAAGCCACTTGGACGATTTTTCGACCTTTTTTACTTTTTCTGGAGACTGTCTGCATCCAAGCTAGAGGATTTTCGCTTGCCCGAATGAAGCTCTTTCAACAATTTATGCTTCGCTAGAACCGCAGAGGAAGGTTTACCACGCGGATTTGTCACAACACCCTGCACGAACTGATGAATGGCGAGGAACTCAGCTTGCCATAAGATATTATATTTGGCGGTCGTCACAGGTTTTCGTTCTGGGAGCAAGAAGGGAAGACTTTTATCCGATGCAAAGATGTTGTAATCAAGAATAGCGGGTAACGATTCATTTGGAGCTGTCAGCGGGTGACGGAATGGGACTCCCTGGTCAAAGCCCATATGTCGAGCAGCCCTGTCAATGTTGTAAGAGACTACTCCACAAGATCCTCTGGAAAAAAAAAAATGGCACGTACCCAGATATGCAGCTTCGCAAGAATACAGTTTCTCCAATGCTCATATTCCCGTCGGTGGAATGCAATATTACTTTTTCGGTGCGAGCAAAAATTATACGGTGTAGTTGCGGGAAATCCTACACTACACACCTCACTCGAATTCGCTTAATCAATCCATTTGAAGATGAATAATAATATGTTTTATTAATTGTTTTCTTGAAAGATTTACAAAGAAATGTAGAACAGAGCTAAAGAAATTACAATCACTCTTAATTCTCCCTCCTAATGACTTGCTTAACAATTCAAAAGACCTCTCTTTACAACGGACTTACTCAACCCTTTATATAGGGTATTACACAAAGGATGACAAATAAGCTGTCCCTTTATTTTCGGAAATGACTCGCGAATCCTCGCGAATGTGTAATTGCTTATCCTCGCGACACTCCTAAATCTCGCCAAGTCGTTACACTTTTCTCGTGTTCTGTCTGTCGTCATCTATTACGTCATTTATTTACCTCCATGCGACTCCTTCGCGACGCAGCTTGTTTGTTAATCTCGCGAAGTATTGCTATCGCGATATTCGTCCTACATCTCGAGCGATCGAAGTATCGCCGTGGTACTTGGCTTTGGATTTTCTTTATATTTCCTCCTCATTACGCGATCTAAATTTTTTGAAAGTTAGTAGATAAAAGAGGAAGAAGATGTCGCAAAGCAAAACTGAAAAAAGCAACTATACCTCATCTGACTCCTCAGGCCACTTAAACTCCCAAGGATGTTAGTTCGCGAGGTGTGCAGGGAGAATATATGAACCTGTGATGTAAGGTCCACTCAAAAGTAAAGGAACAACCCACCATTTCTCATCTTTGGAATGACGGGAGTAGTATTGTTGCCCGAATGCCAATCAATATCTTGCATAAGCAGTTTGTCAGCATCAACGTTATCATTCTTTTTCAGACGAGCACCCCAGTGAGACTTATCATTTCTCATATTTATAACATATGCGCTAGAAACAGGGAGAATTTGGAGTAAGAGAAGAGAAATTTGATACAATTTTTAAGAATTTACCAAAAGAAAGAAATGGCTAGAAGGAGAAATGTACCAGAAGGACAAACAATCGTGAGAAGAAGCGGGAGACTTGTCATTGAAAGGAGAAATGAAAGGGGAGAATCATCAAGGATGAACATAAGAAATGATGAAGAAAATCAAATTCAATCGCCAATTCAACCGATTGCAAACAAAACTACAGATTATGATAGAGTAAGTGTACACACATGGAGATCAGATTCTATGGAGGAAAGAGATGAAGAACAACAACAGATAAATAATGGACAAGGAGATAGAAATCGAGAAGAGATGGGAGAAACAATTCGTGGAAATGAAGAGATAGTGATGCGTGTCGTAACCACAACAAATTAATTAATACTTTACTACCTAATTAACAAGTAATATAGGGTAGTCAAGGTCGATCCCACGAGGAGCACGAGATCTTAGTTGTAAAAGTTGTCACGAAAGGGGGGTGTAAAAAGCAAAATAAAAATAAACAAAACAATTAAAAGATAAAGTTGAAAGCAATAATAGAGACAAGATCAAGGAATCCTTCTTCGTTACGAAACAATGAATCAAGTTATGTTCTTTTCCACTTGTTATTAGTCACAGTTATCACCAACCGTAGGATAGCGAGTCCGCTTAGCTAGCCCCAAAATCCCTAATTTCACCGAGTAACAGTCCGCTTAGTTATCGATTCTATTCAAAAGAACCACCTTGAGGTCCGCTTACAAGATGTAATTCCCCGAATGCATTAAGATTTATGAATTTAGGTTTAGTACTAGTAGTTAAACTCGGTTCGCTTGGTTCACTTTCTAGCGTTGTTTCTACACACAATTGCTCACGGAATCCCTCCGCAAGGTCTCGTGTTTTCTACTTGTGTAAAGTGTCGAGAACGATTACGTATTCCCTAACTTATACTAGATATAGATCAATTAACAAATCAATTTAGCGTGCACTCCAAACAATCTATCAATCAATCATGAGTGTCTTTAAGATCACTTCTATTAGTAAAAACAATCGATAATCATGTGAAAAACTTCAAGATAGAATTTAAAACAAAAACTCAAATCATGTTAAGAACTAGGAATTCATCCTCAATCAATAAAATTAACTACTCATGTTAAAAGTTCACACAAAGAATAAGAAAAGAAAAGAATTGTGTGTGTAGAGATGTGTGTAGAAGTTGTAGAAAACTTCTCTATTTATAGGCTTCAAAATTCTCCAAATCTTCCAAGGATTAGAATCCTTTTCCTTTTGCAATTCAATCTCCAAATCCAAGCTTTTCTCAACTCTTCCACCTTCTCTTTCCAAATTTGAGTCCAATTCTCCATCCAATTCCTAGCCCAAGTCTTCACACCCATGAGAGAAGTCCATAGAAAGTTTTGGAATTTTGCTCATGGAAAAGGGGATTGTGGCCGAATTTGGCGGAAACGTTGCCACGCCACTGAAAATTTCTCCGTCGAGAGAATATTCGACGGAATATTCCGTCCGGTCCTCCGTTAGGACTAACGGTCAAAAGTCAAACCGTCGGTCAAACCGTTAGTCGGCGGTCAAGGAGAAAGAGTGAGTCATCGTTAACTCGGTCAAATCGACCGAGTCGAAACGATTCAAGGTGAAGTCGATTCAAAGTCGCCTATTCTCCGGCGGATTGGTGAGTTGCCAGGCCTTGAGCCATTTGCACAGCCATAGGCGTGTGATGCACCATCCTTGTGCATATCCAATGCACTCGCCAAACCATCATGGCCCCAGCTGCCAAAACATCACTATTTCAATTCCTTATTCCATCCGCCGCCTTTGCCCAGATTGCAAGTCATCTCGGGCAACCTCAATCCCTAGTTACCAAGCCATTGCTGATCACATTCCTTTTCGGCTCGGTGGTCACCTGTAATATCACCATGAAACCAACATCCCCGTAACACTTGTTTCCGCAACTCACCAACACCCGGACAACTCCACTTTGTCACCTTCTTCCTTGGCGAGACTCACCGCCACAAATCAGTACGCAACACAACCCGCAATTTGCCATATCCAAATGCGCACAACTCCGTAACCATTGCCTCACCATTCGTATCGCAGCAACTCCCTAAAGTATCGGTGCAATGTAGCTCCATCTTAGCCCCTATTCTCAACTCGAAAACCAACTCATACTCAACCCCACCCTCACCATTCACATCGAGACAGCCCTGCAGCCTTAACACATTGTCTAATCAATCACGGTCACAAGCTTCATCACTGCAACCAATTTCTGGCAAAGCACCACCACTGGAACCTATCTCCTAGCCCGAGACTACATCACTTCCATTCTCGCTCTTCCCTTGGCAACTCCACAAGGCCTAGACCCATTGTAACTCCAAATGCTCACTACCTCCATCATAATCCATGACTTGACTCCCCGAGTTCACTCCACCTTCACCGAGATGCATCATCTTACTCTTCCAACCAAACACAAATTCAAAGGCCAACCCCTTCTCTTTAGCAGCTCGGACCATCTTTGCACCGCCGTAATCACACTAATCAACCACAAAGAACTTTGCCATCTCTCTTGCTCCCGCCATCAAACCACGAGCATTACCTATAGTTCAAGCTTTCAACCACCAGAGACTTCATTAGCTCTAGTGACAGCTACTACACCAGTGCCTTGCATCTTCTCTTCACAGACCCATTCTCATTGAATCCCCTTCTAGAACAATACACATCAACATATCACCACAACTCGAGTTCATCTCCATTTCCAATTCTAGACTGTAGCAAAATAAATCCAGCACAACCATTTCTCGACCTCAATTCTTCCCAGCAACAGAAACCCTTAGCCATAAACCCATCCTTGATTCATCCTCTCTGAGCTCCTCTTCAATGTCGAGACCCAAATTCCTTCTCTGTGATTCGACACCCATTCTGGCTTCTCCATTCACTTGCTACAACCAATGTCTTCTCAAAAGACCAATTCCAATTACGCTTCAATCTCGGATCGGACCCATTCTCTAATTCGAACCCATCCATTACATCCAACGGATCCTCCTTTTCCCCGAGCATCAACTCTATTTCGCCCGACCTTGAGCAATAATCATCTTCAACATCCGAATCTCCTCTAGCTTTGAGCATCATTTCGACTATTTGTATCTACCACCATCATCATCGAACCCTAATTTCCACTCTCAATTTCACCAAGCAGCCTTCTCTGTTTTCATGGTTCGAGACAAAGTAAATGATTTTGAGATAGTTTTCTCTCGATTTTAGGTTTAGAATTATGAATCGGGTTTGGACTCGGGCATGGATCCGGGTATGGAGCAGGGTATGTGGGCAAGATATGTGGGCTTGGGTATGGGTCAGAGATTAGGGTGTGGGTGGATTCAAACACCCACCATAAGTACACCCCATTAATGCAATTCTCACTCCCTTCTTTTGGATAAGGGACACCTCTTTGACCTCCCCTTAACCTTGGCTGGGCTCCATATAGTCTTCGCTCCTTTGTGAAATGACAATTTTACCCTTTTGGCTCAAATAGGGTGATTTCTTCTTCTTTTCCTCCGTGCGACTCCAAAGTAGCTACAAAACTCAAAACAAGCGTAAAATACATAATTTACAAGAAAAATAGCAAAGAAAGCATAAACTACTAGATAGTAAATTAGGTGTATTCTACACCTATCGGATAGCAAAGATTAGAAACATTGAGACAAACAATGTATGAAGAAAGGCGGTTAGAAGCGAGGAACGTGCAAATTTAACAAGGCAAAATCATGAGTTGAGAATGGAAAATCTCGAGATTGCAAAATAGAAGATCGAGAAGTAGTAATGAGATCAAGATCAAGATCGGTCGAGAAGATAGGAGGAGAACATTACCCGCAGAAACTATTAATGAAGAAAATTTGGAAAGAGAACCAAATTTTGGTGAAGGATGTCGCGAGAGAAGAGAGATAGAAGGAGATCGTTATGTTCCACGACCTGAGACCGTACAAAATGGCCAAAATAATGGAAATCAAGGAGATAGGCAACCTCAAGAGCAGAATAATCCAACTGATGTAGAAAATCGAATAGAAGGAAGAAGAGTATTGCATGGGAGAGAGGCGCGAAGGAAACAAAAGGAGATCGAAAATGACATTGAAAAACACTATGTTGAGCAAGCACGTTTAGCTTGCGAAAGGGAAAGATTGAGGGCAGAAATAGAAGAACGTGAATTTGAAGAGGCAATTCGACAGAATAATCATGACAACCGAGAAAGAAGGCGTGAGCAAAATCGCAACAACGAAAATATCAATGAAGAATATGAAAGAGTGCAAAGGAGAGTCGATAGACAACCGAGAAGAGAAATTGATAGATATAATGGTGTACAAATTCGCGAAAGAAATGAGGGAGAAAGCCGCAGAGAAAGGAGAGAAGAAAGTGATGAGCCAGAAAATATAAGTAGACATGAGCGCGAAGAAGAGAGGTGGAATTAAAAAGACCAATAGATTCAAATTTCGAGGCAAACGAACAAATCTTGAGAGAATTGGCAGAGATGAGAGGAATATTGAACAGCAGAAGAGAAGGAGGAAGAAGACAGTTAGACGAAGCCATCGCAGAAGCTGCGAAGAATCCCTTTACATTAGAGGTGCAGTTAGGAGGAATACCCCAAAATGTAACTTACCAAAGATTAACCAAAGCATTTTTGATGGGACAACTTGTGCAATACAACACATCAAGGCGTATGTAAGATGTATGTTACAATGGGAGAATCATGATGCCATATTGTGTAAATACTTTGCATCAAGTTTGACCGGAGAAGCGTTGAAGTGGTTTGAGGGTTTACCAAAAAATACTATCACGTCATTTAATCATTTGCAAGCTATATTCTTGGGGGCGTATATAAGTAACAACTCCTCGCGACCAGGTATTGAAGATGTATTCGGGTTGAAACAAAGAGTTGGTGAAAGTTTGAGACACCTAACTGTCGATGGAAGACAATGTGCAAATAGATGGCCGGAAGGGTAGATGAAAGATACCTCATACTGTCATTCATAAATGCTATGTTCGCAACCAATCTATTGTATGTTCTGGTTTTTAGAGTCAAGAATACGATTACAATGAGTGAATTACGAGAACTCCAGGAAGAATATATCGCTTTAGAAGAAAGACAGAACGAGATGGAATCTTATCCAAAGTGGCGAACACAAATTCTAGCATCGCGAATGGAAGTTTATTACCTCAACTTGTACACACAAAGGGCGAGCACATCGCAAGGTCAACAAGAAAGAAAAGTTGTTGATATAGAACCAAAGTTAGTAGCCATGGGAAGTCGAGATCGGGGAGGAATTTGAGAAAGAAAGGAACTATTGCAATCGTGGTGGGAATAATAAGATCCAGAGGCTCGATCATCCACATGAAGCTTACGGAGGTCGAAGGCAGAATAATAACTATCATGGAGGGCAGCGAAGTCACGAGTAGTGTGGGAGGAAATTAAAATGCCGCCATTGAAGGCCAAGTGTGGAAAAAAATATGGGAAGCAATACTTTTGATGGAAAACATACCCGCACCATGGAACATGGGAAGTGAACCACCACCGGGAGATAGAAGTCACGAGTTACTCCGTTCTTACCATCGCTTTCATGGGCACCTAACAAATGACCGCTAAACATCAAGAGAATTATCCTAAGAATGATTGATCAAGGAAAGCTAAATCACTTTTTAAAAGAAGAAGAGAAAGTTCAACACTTACCACCACCACCAGCAAAAGGAAAAGAAACATTTGTTATAGAAGTTGGGGCAAAGGCTAAAAATTTGTTTTGAGGTGGATGTAGAGAACTGCGAAGAGAGAACAAAAGGAAAAGTTTGATTGAATATCATGATGCAAAGGAAACATTGAAAAGTTTGACTGATGAGGAGGCAGAAGGAAGTAAGAATAAAAGGTGTAAAAAATGAATAATTGCGAGAAAAGATAACAATTTAGTGGTGAAAGCATGATAAGGATAAGAAGCAGAGATGATGGTTGCGGAAAAGTTATGCGAGAATCTCGCCATGAAGAATGTGTACAAATCTATTGAATAATTGAAATGAGATTGTGCGATAACTTCATGAGACAAATGATTGAATAAATTGATAAAATGAATGAGTGAGTGAATGGGACAAACCTTTATGGCGTACACCCTAGTTCGTGAATGATATTTCGCAAGAGGCAAATGTAAGACCTAAAGTACGTCATATAAGGGGGTATCTCTTAACATGGCTTAGGTGGAAGGTTACACCGCTCCTGAAATCTGGGTCATGGAAATTTGGCGCCCATGAAAGCCTATCCGGGGGAGATACCTTGGATTTCCAACTATATATATAAGGTTATACCCTGGTTGGACGCCCGAGGGTCTCTTCCAAGGAGTCGAGTGTATGACCAAGGCGCCGAGGTACACGGTTGAGTCAATAGTGCGGGAGCATGGAACTTCCTTACCACTCTTGACAAGTCTTGGCACATGCCGCACTCGGCCCGAAGAAAACTCCACTTAGGGTGCGCCTCGTAACCATAAGCCCTATAGGTATAAGGGATAAGAGGCTCACAAAACAACCGCTGTTGTTAAGACCTGGATGGGAGGAGCTAGTCTTGTATGGCCGATGTACGCCTCCTTGAAGGGGCAACCAGGAGAAGATAAGGGCGGCACCCTCCATTAGGAGCCGATAAGTGTCAAAAGACGCAAATGTCATGAGGCTTTATTTTCGCAAGAGAATTTAGGCTTGTCATATTTGTGCAATGATCCTGCAGAGGCAATAATACTAACGCGAGGGTAAGACGAGATCAATGGGTTTTTACATGAAAGTGTAAGAACGTCCCGCGATTTTCCTCCGCAAAGACGACAATGTCACGGGATTTTATGGTCGCAAGAACGTTTAAACCTGTCATATTGTCGCAAATATAATGTCCTGCAGAGGCAAAAATACTTAAGAAATGATAAGACAAGGTCAATGGGTCATTACATGAAAATGTAAAGACGTCCTGCGATCTTGTCGCAATGAGGGGTGGCAAAATAAGACCTTTACTTAGGAAGGAAAAATAAGACCACACAAATAATGATAAGGCAAGATCAATAGATTTCTTAATCCATGAAGATATCTTGCGATCTTGTCGCAGTGATAAAATGCAAAAAAAAAAATAATAAAAAATCGCAAGAGTGATTAACTCGCAGTGTTGATTATATCTTATGGGCAGAGGCAAGTATGAAGTTATAATTACAAAGAAGGGTTGTTTGATTGATATATCTGAGCAAAGGAAGCAAAAGCTGAATTCATATTCAATAATCAAATAAATTTATAATAAAGAGTTACAGAAATGGAAGATTAACAAAGATATATATACACATACTACAAGAAAGGAAAGAAGAAAAAGAAATTATTTCTTTGTTGGTTCTTATTCTTTATCTGATTCTTTGGTTTCATCACACTCATCGCCAGATTCTTCTTCTTCATTAGCTTCACTATCAGAAACATCTGAGACAGGCAAGTTCTCGGGAACTTCTTCAGCAAGAAAAGGATATGAATGAAGAGGAATGTTGTGATCGTTACAAACTATTTCCATAGCTTGATTGCGAAAGCGAACAACATCATTATTAAAATTCGCCACTGTAGTTTGGAATTGTTGCTTCGATTTAGAATATCTATTCTCGCGAAGAGAGAGATTCTTTGCGGGTTGTTCTTTTTTCGGTTTCAAGCTCTCCAATCCTTGTCTGAAATCTCTTTTCAGATTCTGAAACATGAGAAAATGAATTAATGATAATAGTACAAAAGAAAAAGAGCGAGAAAGTAAAGAAGTATAATAAACAACCTTCTCTTTCAAAGATCATATCCTTGATCAAGGTAGTTTGCTCGGCGCGAAGACTAACATCGACACCTAAGTTATTTCTAGCATTATCTAGAACCTTCGCAGCCCGGGCAAACTCATCATCATTATTTATGACAAAAAGTGAACGAATTTGGTCTTCTCGCCGCTAAGCATGGTATTCTGACGAAGGAGTTCATCTCGCTCAACTTGCACATCAAGGATAGATTTTTGAAATTTTGCTAATGCCTGTGCACCTCTGTTAGTAATACGATCTTTCTCATCTATGAGATCACTAATTTTCTTCCTTAAGGTTTTGGTTTTCTTCTTGGAATCAAGGTACATTCGTTTAAAGTAATTAGCTAAACTTAAACTAGCTCTATGCTCGATCTCTAAGAGATGATATTTGGATTGAAGATCCTTTAATGAAAGGAGGTTAGTCTTATTTGAGGAACTACCTAGAGATTCATTAAGATGAGTAAGAAGGACATCATCATCCATGGGCTCGGGAAATGAATGGAGAAGAATGGATTCTTCAGAGAGATTATATATGTCTGCGAAAATAGTAAGTCAGGCAAAGAAAAGCAAATAATAAAATAAAAAGAATTTGAGGAGTAAAGATTGCTATACCATAAAGTTGCTGATTTGCACTTTCAAGAGTAGATACTCTATTCTGTTGAGAAGTAAGCTCAGCTTCCAATTGTTTAATTCGTTCATCCTTCTTGCGAGATGTCGCAGCTTCAATCTCTAGTTTTTGGATCTTCTCTTTAAGTTGCAAATTTTTCCTTTCAAGACTATTGTATCTTTTCTCAAGGTCGGAGGCAACAACAAAAGAAGCTCTCCCAGACTACAAAGAAAAATATAGGAAAGATTAAGATAAAGTTTATAATTGAAGTCACAAAGAAATAAAAGGTTACAAACATACCAAAGCATTAAGAGTGTTTAAGAAGCTAGAAGTCACTGTCCGGGAAACCCCGCGAAATGACTCATTATCCTCCAGCAGAGGGGCATCGCAAATCTTGGCGAGAGCTTTGCAAGTAGCAATTAGATGGTCATCTCCCAATCCTTGCATGGAATCGGAGAAGATGCTAGACAATTGTGCCATAGTAGAGGTGGTTGAGTGATTTTCCCTCGCAGAAGAAGTACCAACCTCATTTTCATTTTCGTTAGAGTTCTCGCCTGTTTGAGAACTACAATGAGAAGAGAGATGGGTTTTCCGCTTTTTAGAAAATGGAGCAGAAGACTTGTCCTTGTGGAGAGTAGCTTTATCCTTGCCTTTATCCTTCGCAGCTTCAGCCACTTCAACTTCAACCTTCGCATACGCATGAAGATAAGAAACAGAGGCAACAATATTGTTTAAAATAACAAAAGAAAATGTTTCTTACTTCATCCGTGAGCGATCGAAGTATCGCCAGGGTACTTGGCTTTGGATTTTCTTTATATTTCCTCCTCATTCTGGCAATCTAAAATTTTTGAAAGTTAGTAGATAAAAGAGGAAGAAGATGTCGCATAGCAAAACTGAAAAAAGCAAATATACCTCATCTGACTCCTCAGGCCACTTAAACTCCCAAGGATGATAGTTCGCGAGGTGTGCAGGGAGAATATATGAACCTGTGATGTAAGGTCCACTCAAAAGTAAAGGAACAACCCACCATTTCTCATCTTTGGAATGACGGGGAGTAGTATTGTTGCCCGAATGCCAATCAATATCTTGCATAAGCAGTTTGTCAGCATCAACGTTATCATTCTTTTTCAGACGAGCACCCCAGCGAGACTTATCATTTCTCATATTTATAACAGAGTAATTTGCAAAGAAATTGTCCACGGTATACTTCTCAGTAACTATTTGTAAATCTACAAACCTAGGATCCCTAACATTATCAGGATATAAAGATCCTTTACCAGCGCCACGATGGGCGAATTCAAGCATTAAACGGATGCAGTCTCCACTCAATTGATAGACAGCTCGCGAGAATTTCTCATGAGCAAGAATTTCATAGAATAATGGCAACTCGGGATTGTATAAAGGAATGGGGAGTCCTGCGAGGAGTTGACCCAGTGAGATTATGATTTTATGATCATCACATTGATGATCGAAAAATAATTTTGCGAAAAGAATAGATGAAGATCCTTGATCGGGAATAGTTGATAAGGTGAAACCCTTTTCCTGTAATTTCTTTTGAACATCAATAAAAGAAGGAGTGTATGTACGACCTAGTGAAGCCATTATCAGAATATGGGAATGAAGGGAGAAACTTAAAATTGAAGAGGAAAGATTTACAGTAGCAGGAGCGTAAATTACGGAGAAGGGAGTTGAAGGAAAATTGCAGAGAGAAATAAAAGAGAAGAAGGGAAAGATGAGAAAACTATATATAGAGAGAAAGATTTTTGGGAAAATAAGTGCATTTAATGCGAAATGGGACGTGAATGGTCAGAAATAAGCGGTTGGATGAAACGTGTCAAGAAATGAATAGAAGAAAAGACATCTCGTAATAAATTACGTATAAAAATTATGGAGTTAAAACAGATAAAGATGAAATATTGCGGCATTTCAAGATATCGATTCTCATGATATTCTCTCCTCATGAGAATACATGAGAAGAGGCAAGATGTAGGACCGAGAATATCGCGATAGCAATACTTCGCGAGATTAACAAACAATCAAATCGCGAAGGAGTCGCATGGAGGTAAATAAATGACGTAATAGATGACGACAGACAAAACACGAGAAAAGTGTAACGACTTGGCGAGATTTAGGAGTGTCGCGAGGACAAGCAGTTACACATTCGCGAGGATTCGCGAGTCATTTCCGAAAATAAAGGACAGCTTAGCTGTCATCCACTGTGTAATACCCTATATAAAGGGTTGAGTAAGTCCGTTGTAAAGAGAGGTCTTTTTGAATTGTTAAGCAAGTCATTAGGAGAGAGAATTAAGAGTGATTGTAATTTCTTTAGCTCTGTTCTACATTTCTTTGTAAATCTTTCAAGAAAACAATTAATAAAACATATTATTATTCATCTTCAAATGGATTGATTAAGCGAATTCGAGTGAGGTGTGTAGTGTAGGATTTCCTGCAACTACATCTGGTTTAACTATGGAGGCACGGGACGGGGCCCAGGGATGAAAGTTAACTGCATGCGAGTTGTCAAGAAAATCAATGAGCTTTGCGCCAGGTCTTGGACGCCTCTCCAACCAACGGAGTATCCTAGAACCGCCATATGCATCAGGAAACAAGGTTCTCGGGTTAGGAGCGTAATTTTTGAAATGCTCCCACAACCACGCTTGAAGAAAGGCGACGTGGATATACGATTCCACTTTAATATACCCATTAGAGACGTACATGTCTGCTACTAAGTGATACAAATGAGTGTACAAAGAGCCAAGAAACAAACTACCGATGGGAAGAGCAATGCCTTTCGCTAGTTTGATAGCAAATTTGACGACCTTCTGTCTTATCTCCTTCTTACCAGAGCCATCATCGAAAACATCTCTGGATAGCCACAGAATTAAAAATGCAGCAACATGGAGTGTATCATCCAGCACTTGATCCGACTCCGGCTTATCATGGAACCACTCAGACACCCACCAGTTATAGAAACACCTTTCATCATTCTTTCGAACACATTCCGCTGCTTTTGTGACCAAAGCGGCGTGCATTTTTTCTTCTTCCTCAGACAAGACAACATCAAGTTTCCCAATTATTGGGAGACTCAACAGAACGGCTACGCTTTCCAAAGAAATAGTCATCTCACCCCATCTACATATAGCCGTGTAAGTTCCCAGGCACCATCTGGAGATGAAAGTAATCAAGACTGCAACATCTTTTCGATTTGAAGTGCCAAGACGCCATGACAAAGATGCATGATTTGCGCCTCGGTTAAGTTGGACTTTACGTGGTCGCGGCTCATCATAAATTTCATTCACTTATCATAAGAGCGCAATGGACTATGTCAGATTTTGAAATATATGGGAGAAGCTGGATACTCTTTTTTCTGAAGGAAAAACCTCATTATGCGCCCTGGAGTGACCGACTGAACTTCTCTATCATTCTCTGAATCAGTCAGAAGAGTTGCCACGAATTTGGGATGGGTCCTTGTAATCATAGCAGACTTCATAAAGAACTCATAATCTGTGTTCGGTTTGAAGTTGTTGACACTTCTCAACGCGGCGGCGGAACTACTTTCAAGTGACATCATAACAAAATTCCTTATGCTTTTGAAGTAACTACAACGAAGCAAAGTAAAAAATTACTACTTTGAAGAAAAACATACATGAAGATTTTATCAAAAATTACCACAATCAAGAGTCAACAACACATTTGCTACAAAAATTTCTCCTTTGGCCACATGTCATGGCACTCATGGCTAAAGGGAATGGGGACTGATGTCTACTCAACGAGATACACGTGAAGTCGCGGAAAGTATACCCTTGGCCGAAACTAGACAATGTCGCGGGGAACATGTGAAGCCGCGGAAAGTATGACCTCGGCCAAGTCATGCATGGCCATGGAAATTGTGCACACGACCACGAGAGGAAAAGGAAACCCTAAAAGTTAGGTTTTCACCGGAGAAGAACTAATGGCAGCCACCCATCCATGCGCGCCTACTTTGTATAATAATTGGCCTCTTTACTATCAATGTGACGGCTAATATTACTACGATACTGCTAGCAGAGAAGAATCATTCATCCAAAAGTATTTCTACGGGTTTATGGAGGATATGTCTATGGCTAGGGTTTACACCAAAAAAAAAAAAAAAAGGAAACGGAGGAGAAACGTTGGAGCACATACCTTGAGTACGCTCGCCAACTCCTCTGCTTTGCTGCTAACGCGAAGATGTGAAAACAAAGCCAATATTACACAAATAAAATAAAAGATGTGTGACCCCTTTTATATACATATTACTTTGGAGTTTGGGTAGGGCTGTCAATGGATACCTGAATATCCGTTATCCATTCGATTTCGTTCGAATCGTTAGGATATTATCCTACTTATCGGATATCGGTATCGGTAACGGATGATCTTATCGAATAATTACCTATTAACGAAACTGATACGGTTGTGTTAGTATCCGACGGATAATTATCCGTATCCGATAGTGAGGGTATATATGTAATTTAGATATACCATATTGTAGTTTAGGTTTTATTAAAAGAGAAAGAGTAGAGTCGTAGAGATAAAAGATTTTAGTTATTTTTTATTTATTATCGGAAACGGATAATTAAAGGATATTATCGAATATCCGTTACTCTTAACGGAACGTATATCGAATGAAAATTTCAATATCCGTCGGATTTTATAGGATAGCGGATATCCGGTAAAATTAACGATAACGGATGCGGTATGGCCATTATCCGTTCCGATAGCTACCATTGACAGCCCTAAGTTTGGGTGGAAGAAGGTTTCATTTTATAAGCACAACACTTTTGGAATTAGATTGGAGGAAGGTTTCTCGTTTAAGCTATGCACGGAAAAAGGAAACCGGGGCCCGCGAAGGCAACGCTCCATGGCGCCACCAGTCCGCGGCCAAGACAATGCCAAACAGTTCTCTCCCAAACGACCATCTCTACCGCTTCACGCCAACGCCAACAGTCCGCGTTCAATCCCCAAGAGTCCGCTCCTAGCCAGCGCCATCTCCACGTTGCAGCCGAGCCCTAACCAGCGCCACCCTCTTCGCGTCCCAAGCCAACGCTCCATTGGCCTTTCCAAGAAAGCTAACGCTCCATTGGCCTTTCCAAGCGAGCCACACCATTGGCCCTTCCAAGCTATCCACGACATCCACCTTTCCGTGGCCGTTCAAAGCAGCGCCATCTGCACCAGTCAAGGAAGCACCATCTTGGTCGTTTAAGACAGCGCCATCTCCATGCATTCCGTAACCTAGTCGGCTAGCAACATTCGCCGCTCCGCGGACCAAGTCACAGTACCACCTCTGATTAGTAGCCAAAGTCGCAGTGCTGAGGCCAGCACGCCATGGCCAAACCAAATTTATGCGAAGCCGCTGATGCAAGGATCGCAGATTCTTCGTGCCTCCTGACAAAGGTTAGCCAAATCTTCCTGACAATCTCTTCATGACTCGTTGTTTCGATTTTATCCTCGTTTGTCACCATCTCATGCTTACCCCGCAACAATGCCACTGTTCCGAGCTAAGCAGGGGACTTAATGTTGATGGTGGTTTTTAGATTAGGGTTAAAATCGTAAAACCTTGAATCTGATGTGACGTCACTCTGCAAGGAAATAGAGCCACGTGTGCTAAGCTATCCACTGGCATACTTATTGAGCCACTCAATACACTTACATGAAATTTATCTAGACTGGCGAATGTAGCAACCATCCCAGATGTTACTCAGAATTTCTAGCGCCTCACGTATATTCACTTAATATAAGTTCTCTGAATGCCTTCTATGCTATGTTCTCCTATTTGAACCCTTAATGTTGATATGGCATGACTATTTGTGTTCACTCAGCAGAGTAGCACGAATCTCCAAGTATCAAGGATAAGGTCTTTGCATAAGGTATTCGAATCAGAAAAGCATGCTGCTCTCTGGCAATGAACTTAAAAGAACTCTGTGTCAACACATAGAACTTAATCAATCGTCCTGACTAACTTATAGAAGTTAGGGTTTCGCGCCTAGCGCAATGTACCAGAACTTGCTTGTCAAAATTAAGCCTAAGTAATTAATCCGCCATGGATTAGCAGGTGCATAACCTCGCCCAGAATAAGAAAACAGGGAGCCGCAGCAGCAAAGAGAGGCGTGGCTATGCCTTAGGCCAGCTAGCGCCATTAGCCACGCCCCGACCCTATTTATCTCGACCAATCAGGTCGCTTTAAACTCGCCACACGCACACAATTTGTGGCTAGGCCCATGCTTGCCGTCCCTACTTCTACTCGACCAATCAGAACGCGCCAAAGCCGCCACACTCTCACTAGAAGTGTGGTCGCGCCTTGTGTTTGGCCGGCCCGCTTTTGTGGCCAATCAAGTTGCTCTAAACTTTCCACCATACGTTAAAGGCCAAACACACCCTACCGCGCCACCTTGCTAAACTGACAAGCCAAACGCGCCCTACCACAACAACATATTGGTCGGCATGCCAACATGCCACTCTACCGCGGCAACTTCGCAACATGCCAACTTCACAACATGCTACCTCGCAAACATGCCACTTCGTGGCAACCTGCCATAAATAGCCACCCACGATAATTCATACTCCTATGGTCGTTTCCACACTATGGCCTTGTCATAGTTCCTTTGGCATAGCCATGGCGCCATTTGCACAAAAGTAGTGCCATGCCGCATCCGCATGCCACGTGCACCAATTAGGGTTTCGACATGCCAAACCCTAATTCGGCAAATTGCTACCAAAGCCAAATAGTGTTTGCCGGAGCAATTGGATTGGCGTGGCAACAGGGCCAATGTTGCCACGCCACATGTGGGTCCGACTCCACAACGCCAAAACCAAGCCTTGGCCACGCCAAGCCCTAATTCTTCCATAGCGCCACAACCAAACCTTGGCCACGCCAAACCCTAATTCTTTCACGGCACCTTGGCCACGCCAAGCCATAATTCTTCCACGACACCTTGGCCACGCCAAGCCCTAATTCTTCCATGGCGAATTCTTCCACGGCACCTTGTCCACGCCAAGCCCTAATTCTTCCATGGCGAATTCTTCCACGACACCTTGGCCACGCCAAGCTCTAATTCTTCCACGGCTAATTCTTCCACGACAAATTCTTCCACGGCGCCAAACCCTAACTTTGGCCACGGAGCCAATTTTTAGCTTTGGCCATACTGTAACATCACCGGCATACCGATATGCCACGGCTACGCCATTGGCATGCCGCTATGCCATGGCTACGCCACTGGCATGCCATTAAGATGTGGCTGACGCCACTTCGCTATACAACAAGATGTGGCTATAATCAATGGCCATCCTTCTTCATCAGATGCAATCTCAGCCATCCAAGTTCGCTACCGAACTAATGGACTTGTGGAAACTCTTAGGCGACCAACCGCCTAGACCCAACGACCATGGCTACGCCAGGCGCCACTTGTACCATCGTGCCACTGGCATGCACAAGTCATGTCGCAATGCCACTACGCCATTGTCAGGCGCCAACACAAGGTATCCACAATCAACGACTACCCTTATTTATAAGATGCGATCTCGACCATAGAAGTTCGCCGCCAAACCGGTAAGCTCGCGACTAGCCAAAACGAGCCTAGCATCACATGTTATTTACCTACGACAACCCTCTCGATTTTAACTTGCCACACATAGCAAAGTGCTACATGTTTTCCAAGAAAACACTCGAGATATCAAAATATGTCATAAACTGGGGGATGCTCATCAGGGTATTGGTCTGGCGGTTTACAGCGTGCGGCATGCAATGCGCCCGTTACAAGAAAGTGTCATGAAGTGGGATAATTAGTGGTGGTAAAAAGTAACCGTGTAAACAATTCATTTCCTTCATCATGGAAGCGTAATGACTGACAGTTACACGAATTCACTTCCCTCATCATGGAAGCATAATGTCTAACAGTTACACTTTACTCTTTTCTTCCACCACTCAATCGTTTCCACTTCCTACGAGACCAGGGTACGTTTCACTATGACTTGTATAAATAGGTCTCACCAATTTCCACCAAACGACAGGTTTTGGTCGAGAACAATACAACATCCAAAATCATCCGATAGCTTTTTCATCCAAATAATGGGTTCAACTTTCGATACAAGTCACAAAACGCCCACACTTCCAGAATCAACTATTCTAGTCTCAACACTTTCTTCGCGTCCCTCCCTAAGACCAACCCTTCTCCTTCACTTTGTGACCGAAGCAAGCCTGGAACGGCCATTTCTTGGTTTAGGCCGAGATTGCATGATTGATCTCTCGAATCAAAAGTACTCTGTGCGAGTACATTGTTTAGGTTTAGATTCGTTTCTCACCTACACACACCCAAAATTACCAAAATAAGCGAAATGTTTTCACCCTCAAACACTTGGTTAGGTTAGTTTTTTTCCAACAGTATCCCTTCCCCGTGTCTTAAAATAACAGTTACGGTTGGATTCGTGTCCCTTATAACCTGGACATAATTTTAGTTTTCTTTCTCTTTATGACTAATATTGTGATATTTTGGTTGATAGAGCGTGCTTCCACCTAGCCCATTGCCTTCTCAACCTAATGCAAACGAAATTCTAACTGAAGATTCTTCCCATCACTATTTGAATGACTTGGTAAGTGTTTTTTTTCTTTTTTGAAACTAATGGAAAGATATGTTACTCATTCACTATGTTTTTTTTACTAACTTTGAGTTTTTGGAACATGTAGAGATGGAAAGATAAAAAATATGCAAAGAAATGGGCTATAGAACGTGGCAAGTTAAATATGTGTGTTATAGTTTGTAATGGATCAACCAATGACCGCCACTTTCAAATGGTTTGCGAGTGTAGTGGAGAAAGTAAAAGTTATGTGAAAAAGGGTACCGAATATGAACCAAAGATGAAGAGGAATAATACTACTTTCACTAAGAAGACTAAATGCCCGTTCAAGATTCAATTCAAGCACAACAAGAAAAGTGAAGTGTGGTATTGGTATTTGGAGAAAGTTGTATGCGGTCGTCATAACTCCCATAACGGATACTTTGCTATCCCATACTTATGCGGCGCGGCTTAATGATGAAGAAAAACTCATTGTAAGTTGCATGATGGAAAACCGTATGAAACCCATTGATATACTTGGTCATATAAAGCTCCTCAACCCAAATAATGTTTCCACTTTGCCAACCATCCACAACGCCAAAACAAAATTGAAAAATCAACAATGGGAAAATAGAAATCAAATGCAACAATTAAGGCATTTGGGGGAGAAGTATAATTACTCGGTTTACCATAATGAAGATGAGGATGAACAAATAAAGAATCTCATATTGGCTCATCCCGAGTTTATACAATTGGCGCGGTGCTCCAATCAAGTACTTTTAATGGATTGCACGTACAAGACCAACAAGTGTGAGATGCCGGTGTTGAACACTGTTGGACAAACTTCCACCAACTCTCCGTTTAGTGTCGCGTTTTGCTTCTTGGAAAATGAGCTTGAAGAGAGTTATGTGTGGGCACTACAACAAGTGAAGTTATTCTACTTGGAGGGATATACTCCAAAGGTGATTGTCGCCGACAAGGAACAAGCATTGTTTAATGCAATAGAGTGGGTTTTCCCGGATGCTCATCACCTTCTTTGCACGTTCCACTTATGGAATAACATTGAGACTAATTGTAAGACCATCATTCGTCCAACAAAGAAAAGTCAAATGGAAAGAATAAAGAAACTACCGGTTGATCAACAAAAGGAATCCAAAGAGAAATTTAAGAAGGATGACGGGTTGGCGGAACTAAGATGGGCTAGTTTCCAAAAGGATTGGGAAGCCATGGCATATTCTATCACCGTGGAAGACTATGAACAACGATCTCGTATGTTAGTTTGAGAAGTTATCCAACTATGGTGAAATACTTGGTGGACAATTGGTTGGATCCGCACAAAGAGAAGTTTGTAGCCGCATTCACAAACCAATATAGACACTTCGGCAACCAAGCTACAAGTACGGTGGAATAGTCTCACAACCGGTTGAAGAAGAAGCTTCATAGTGATGATGGTGGATTTGTTACGGTATTCCAAGCCATGCACACCTATTTCCTCCGTGATCTCGATAGAATTAGGGAGTATTTTGAAATAAACCGATCTAGTAGACACACTAAATGGAAAGAGAATGCTTGGCTTCATGGAATTAATCATAAAGTGTCGCATCGTGCAATTGATTTGATCATGAAATAAGTGATACAATTTGAGTCGGGTAACTATGACGGAAGAGAGTGTGTTTGTCCTAACATGACAAGTTTGGTCCTCCCATGTCGGCATGTCATAGCCAATTACAATGACAAAGTTATTCCAATACAAGATGTTGATCCCTTTTGGCAAAAATTATCATTTCATGAAACAATATTCGATCAAGATTTTGGAGGAACATTTGCCGATACCGACATCGGAAAAGCGCTAGCCGCGAAATATGATACATTAACACGGGGGGAAAGGCAAATATGGTTGAGTAACTTGAGTAACTTCGTATACCCATAAACTAAGAACAATATGAAGGAACCTCCTAAGAGGAAGAGAAAGGGGAGGCCTTCTACGAAACAAAAGAGGAGTATAGTAAGGAAAACGGCAAGGGAATTGTTTGAGAATCAAAGAAAAAAAGATCCTTCAGGTTATGAGTTGTTGCGAAAAGCCTATGAAACGGAGGATGAGATGGAAGAGGATGTTCAAGGTAGAAACAAACGAAGAAGATGTCAAATGGAAAAAGGAGAACCAAGTCATCGTAATGTACAAGAAAAAGATCTCGAGCCTCCCTCTCAATAAAGTTCAACAAGCAAAGTTGATTATAAGGAAAAGGTCCGGTCTTTCGTTCCAAACAACTAGCAAAAAGCGAAGTTGTTAAAGGAAAAGGTTCCAAATAATGCGGAGCAAAAGTTGCGGGAGTTAAAGGAAAGAGTTCCAAAGAATGCAGAATAAAAATTGGAGAAGTTAAAGGAAAAGATTCCAAAGCATGTAGAACAAAAGACGGGGAAGTTAAAGGAAAAGGTTCCAAAGCATGCAGAACAAAAGATGGGGAAGTTAAAGGAAAAGGTTGCGAAGTTCCCTCCCAAGGAAGCACAAGAAAAAAACTTGGAGGTAAAGTCGGCGTTAAACAATTAGCAAGAAATATAGGAAAAAGTCCGATTGCTGGAATATTTCCTTCAAGTAAAAGGAACGGTATTGTTCTTATTCCAAACACAACTTACAAACCACCCCCTAAAGATGAGGAGGGTCGATATTTCCGGAATTTGTATATCATCTATGAAAATTACCTTCCTTTTTCTCCGGACTTTGTTCGTGACTATATTAAGGCCACGGATGAAGTAGATGGAGATGGGAATTATGGTTACCACGTCTTTGTTGATCAACTTGGACCCTTTGAAGACGCGAAAGATTGGGATTGCTCACAAGTTGACTATGTAAGGAAAAAATGTTTATTAGAACTACGTGGGCACCGCGATTATTACATACCAATGATGTAATTTGAAAAAGAAGAGTCTGAGATGGTGTTAAACGAAAGGTTTGTCGCATGGGAAAAGCGGTTACTCGACAATAAATGTTTGACAAATGAGTATTGGATGTCCATGCCAATAAATGGCTAACTACTCGCCAATGCATTCAATTGCGTTGTCCATTATATCTCAAATGCATTGAGTTTCACATTTGCACCGACAAGGATACCATTTGACGAAGAATCGGGTAAAACAAGAAGAGTGGTGATTGGTTACGTGCACGGAAACCATTTAATCGGACGCCAAATGAGTGAAGGATTCCCATTACCTCCAATATTCGATTGTAACGAATGGTCCAAGTCTTGGTGTATTAGATTCGAGGAAGGTTTTGAATTTTAGAAGGCATTACAAATGTCAAGGAGTAATGTCTCATTTGCATTGATGAGCGATGATGAGGATGACTAAACGTTGTGAATGGTGGTGAAAATATTTTGAATGACTCACTAGGAATAAAATATTTTGTCTAGAAGTGATAATTAGGTCATATGTATTTTGGTAGTTTTGAATGACTTACTAGGAATATGAATGAAGTATTTTGTTGAATTGGTTTTCTATTTTTTCTTATATATAAAACCAAGATGAATGAAGTATTTTGTAATGTCTAAATAAGAAAAAATAAGATGGTTGGTGTTGATGGTGGATTTTCATTTAAGTCTAAAATTGTAAAGGCTAAAATTATGCGATGACATCCTGCAAAGGATAAAGCCATTGATAAGTGATGAATACTTCTTCACTTTACTAATTCACCTGAGCATGTGGCAACAATCCCAGTATTCTGTGAATTAAATACACAAAATCCATCCAGGTTGGAGCATGTAGCAACAATCTCATATACCCTGTGAATTTATAACATTATTAATTAATGCATATCCAGCCTTGTATTTCCTGTATTCATTACCGGTGCGGCATGACGACTGAGTGTTGTTCTCAGCAGAGCAACACGAATCTCCAAGCATTAATAATGAAGCATGTACGAAATACCCGTACATGCTACAACTCTCGGTGTGTTATATTAGCCCGATTGAGCATATTTGAACCTGGACTGACCATATCAGTCTCAGAAATGATCACGACCATCCAACTTCACCAGCATGATTGGATGGCCTAGATTAAATCCATGACCCCAAGCAGGTATTGGAATATTCACCACCGACCCAACACGGGCCCCGCATGGTCTGGTCTCCCAAAAAAAAGGGTGACATAGCTTGCCAAACCGTCCAAGCCAAAAGCGGTGGACGAAAAACCTAAATTAGGGTTTGCGGCACATTACATGTCGCAAAACGGTCTCAACCATCCATCTTGTGCATAGATGGAGGGTGTAGATGTAGATTCAAAGGGCCCAGGCATATCAGCACAAACACCGTGGGCAGCCTCCATACCTGACTCATCGGTCGGGACCAACTATGGTTGGTCGTCTTGATTAAATGCGCCCCAACTGGGTTTGACACACGGCAAAAAACTTAATTGAAGTTGTGTCGCGATCACGAGCGTTCATTTTCTCCTGCACGAATGAAGGGTCCAGGAATAGACTAAGCAGGTCCGGTAAGTATCGACACGATCACTGTGGGCCCACCTATCTCCACACCCGATCGGCCAAGACCAAACTTGGATGTACATCTTGATTCGCGCCCAAACTAGGCGTGGTCACACTTCCCGACCACAAGCCGATCTCGGCCGCTCAAGTTCTAGGACAAATTGAGTGGATTAGATCACGTTTCTATGGGATGATGAAGTACAGTATATACACCATCCCAGCGTATGCACGCCGGATTGATCGGCCAAGGCCGAGCCAAGCTTGAGTCGTCTTGGAACGCGCGCCCAAAATTGGCATGATGCGCGGCTTTTGCGGCACCAGATTTCTGTTGCAAATAGATCCCAACCGCTCCTCTTTGCCGGTCAATTTGAGTGGCCTAGATCGCACCTTCATGGGACAGTGAGGTATGGACGTGTACACCGGCATGCCGTCTACACGCATGCCCGGTCGGTCCTGTAGTTGCAGGAAATCCCACACTACACCCCTCACTATATTTTATAGATCTAAATCATATTAATCACCTAAATTTTAAATATAAGTGCTAGAAATTTAAATAGACACATAAGATTTTTTACGTGGTTCGATCAATGTGATCTACATCCATGATTCTTCACTATGATTGTTGAGGTTACATTTGAATTACATTGAGAATCTCCATTAATGGATATTTTCTAGAGCTCTAGCTCTAATTATTTGGGGAAGAAGATGATAAAGAAAATAAATCTCTCTCTAAAAATATCTCTCTCCTCCTAAAAGTGTCCTCCCAAAATTATTCCTCTCCTTTCTCTCTCCTGCTCTCCTCTTTATATAGGTGTTTACATAATGGATGACAGCTCACATATAGCTCATATTCTCGCGAGCCTTTTTAATGATTTTCGCACTCTCTCGCTACCTTCTCTCGAGACATTCTCGCGAGCCCTTTAATGATTTCGAGGCTCTCGCTACCTTCTCTCGAGACATTCTCGCGAACCCTTTAATGATTTCGCAGCTCTCGCTGCCTTCTCTGAGACACTCTCGCGAGTCTTGCTACCTTCTCTCGAGACACTCTCGCGAGTCTTGCTACCTTCTCACGAGTTATGAAAAATAATGAATCTCGCAAACTCTTCTCGCGAGTTAAGGAAATAATTAAATCTCGCACGCTAAGAAAATATGTTGTGCGATATTTGAATCCTACATCTTGCCTCTTTTTCCTTGAATATTGCTTGAAGAGCGATCTTTAAGGAAAAATATGTTGTTGTAGTAATCTTTGGTCTTTGTTGATGAAGGAACGAGCGGAAGAATACTGGACTTGAAAAGTACGTACTTGCCTCTATTCTTTTGCGAAGTTCCGAAGCTTTGAGAAGTATACATGAAGTATCGTTTCTTGAATTATGCGAAGTATGAAGTATCCTTGAAGAAGTATATGAAGTACTTAATCCTCGAAATATATAAGAAGGATGAAGTATCCTTTGAGAAGTATAAGAAGTATTGCGAATCCATCATGCGAAACTCTCGCTCCATGTTCTTTGCCTCATGCTATGCTCTATTCTTTCGCGAAGTTATGAAACTTTGCGAAGTGGATAAGAAATATTAATCCTTGAAGTATAAGAAGTATTGCCTCTGTTCATGCGAAGTCATTATTCCATTTTTGGTGAGGATTCTTGTTGTTCATTGGTAAACATCTTCTTTGGAAAAGATTCTTGCCGAGAAAATAAAGAACATAAGATGTTTTTTTCGGTAATCCATTGTTGCCTCTCATTCTTTATCTACGAAGGTAGAATCGTTGAAAAAGTGTTGAATGAGTGAGTTATTTCTTCATTCTTATCTTTCCTCTATCTCCTGCGTTGTGCTCATGCAATAGTATAATCTCTTCATTGCTTTACGTAGAATTTTATCATTGCGACAAGATCGCAGGGCGTCTTTACATTTTCATGCAATGACCCATTGACCTTGCCTTATCATTTTTGTGTGGTCTTCCAAGTTAGACCTCCCTAATTAGAGGTCCTCCCCTGCCACCTTTCATCGCGACAAAATCGCAGGACGTCTTTACACTTGCATGTAAAGACCCATTGATCTTGCCTTATCATTTTCCAAGTATTTTTGCCTCTGCGGGGATGTTTTGCTTATGACAATATGACAGCCTAAATATCCTTGCGAACATGGAGCCCCATGACATTGCCGTCTTGCAACGAAATCGCGGGACGTCCGTACACTTTCGTGTAAAGACCCATTGATCTCGTCTTACCCTCGCGTTAGTATTATTGCCTCTGCGGGATCATTGCACAAATATGACAAGCCTAAGTCTCCTTGCGAAAACAAAGCCTCATGACATTTGCGTCTGTTTTGACACTCCCCTAATGGAGAGCGTCGCCCTTATCATCTCCCCGGTTGCCCCTTCAAGGAGGCGAAACATCGGCCATACAAGACTAGCTCCTCCCATCCGGTCTTAACAACAACCGGTTGTTTTCGCACCTCTTATCCCTTATACCTATATGGTTTATGGTTACGAGACTGCACCCTAAGTGGAGTTTTCTTCGGGCGAGTGCAACATATGCCAAGACTTGCCAAGAATGGCCAGGGTAGGTTCATCCATCCCGGCACTCTGGCTCAACCGTGTACCTCGGCGCCTTGAGCATACACTCGACTCCTTGGAAGAGACCCTCGGTCGCCCAACCGGGTATAACCTTATATATATAGTTGGGAATCCAAGGTACCTCTCCCGGATAGGCTTTCATGGGCCCCAAATTTCCATGACTCAGGCTTCGGGAGGCGGTGTAACCTTTCCCGAGCCATGTCGAGAGATACCCCCTTATATGACGCACTTTAGGTCTTACATTTGCCTCTTACGAAATGTTATTCGCGAACTAGGGTGTACGCCATAAAGGTTCGTCCCATTCTGGTTATTTTATTGATTCTTCTTCATATGCAATAGGTACCCCCTACTATGATGCACTTTAGGTACTTTTGCCTCTTACGAAATTCTGATTTCGTCATAGTAGGTTTGCCTCTATCCGATTATTTTGTTGATTCTTACGCATATAAGCTCTTTTGTAATTTCGCATCTTTGATAATCTCTTATCATTTTTGTGCGATATTTTCGCATGTTTTCATTCTTTCATTCATTCTTTCATTCTCATATTTTAACTTTTGTGGTTTGCTGTTGTTGTCTCTTGCGAAGTATATAATTTGCTTGCGAAGCTAGCATCCTTGAAATGTATGAACGTCGCATAAAATATAATTATCTCGCAGCAAAAAGAATTGTGAGAAATGAGATTTGAACCCTTGATCTGCCTCTTATATATTCTCGCATCATACCAACTGTTATAACCCTCTCTTGCGAAAGAATCAAAGACTTCGCGAACTTAACATCTGCGAAGGGACACCCTCTGCGAAGGGCAAACTGTGCGAACCTTACCACAACAACATGAACAGAAGCTCGCACAGACGGTTGAGAGAGAAACTAAGAAAGTCGATGCCGCGAGTTCGATTCTCATCTTTTTCATTTTTTGTCATCTTTTTTTCTTGAATACTAGTCACGTATTAAAATTCTGCGATCACTTCGCACACAGTGAACTAGCACAGTTGGCCACCGATCGAGAGAATGGGTCCAAGACGCGGGTTCAAATCCTCCCAGTCGCAAGGTTTTTTTTTTTTTTTTTTTTTTTTTTTACCCTGGATCTCACTTCTCTTCATTTCTCCTTGCTATTCTGCCGCCTTAGTTTCTTCCTTTGTTATGAACTGGGTGATGTTTCATCGCATACTCTCTTCTCTTCGTATTTCATTCACTCCGAGAAACAGCTTCTTTGCTTCGTTCTTCTTTGAACTGCTAATTTTAGGTCCCTGTTTGACTTTGAAGTTTTTGAAATTCGCTTGCTTTGCGAATTTTTGAAGAGTGCTTTTTTCCTTCGTGTTGTGAGTTTGTTCGATGCAACAAATGACGTTCTCCTCCACTCTTCCTTCTTCACATAGGTATGGAGATTGGAAGATTTGCTCTCTAATTTCTTGACTGGTTGGTCCTTCATTTATGATTTAACCTGCGGTAACAATTGTTCTCATTTGTTTTTGTTTTCTCCCATTGTCCTCGGATCATTGAACCGCAAGAGCGTGTAAAATTGCTTGATCATTTCTCCTTTGTGTTTGTCCTGTTGTCTTTTTTTGCAAAGATTGTTCTTCGCAAAAACTATTATATGGTGTAGGTTTGATAGCTATGTATTCTTCCTTCTCCATTCTTATCTTGCGAAGTAACAGTTGCAATAAAACTGCGAAGTAACTTGATTTTCGATTAATTATGATATCTCCCTGAGTTTGCTCTCTTAATATTCTTTCGATCTTCTTCGTATCTCCAAGAGTTAGCTGACTTCGTTGGTTTTGCTCGTTAGGCAATTGTATCACCGCGTATTTCATTGTCTGGCATGGACGATTGCGAGCTTGTCGTTTTGAGCTGCTGAACTTCTCAATGAATTTGTCTTGGCTGCGAAGGTTGATGTGCAAAATGAGCTGATGAGCTGCTAAACTTCTCTATGTACTGGTTATTAGCTGATGACGATAGTTGAAAGGCAATAGCTGCCGAGATGAGATGGTTCTTCCTTCAAATGAATTTTTTGAAACTAATCTTCTTCTTGCCAATTAGTCCTTGCTGAGATAATGGTGAGCTTCGTCTGCTTTTTTGAATATTAATACATATTCATTATTTATGCATTTGCCATGCTTTGTCTGAAATGAAACGAAGTATTTCTTCGTAAAAGAAGAAATAGTATGCCAATTGCTCCGACGAAGACAAACCAGTTTATCCCCGGCGAATTGAGTAACTTGGAATCGATTCATCAGGTGTATCCCGTCGATTCATTTCATTAAATCTGATCTTCATCAATTATTCACAACTCTACTTCATCAGAATCAGCAAGGAGTGAGTGAACTCGCAAAGATATAACATCTCGAGTTCAATTCGCCACGACCAACCAAATGTGTCACTTCGTCGAGAAATATGGAGGCACTACTTCGCCAGTTTGATATTTGATAAGTTAAGTTAAATTCGCAGGAGTAATATGAATCCCCACCTCGAGCAAGTAATGCAATTATTCGGTTAAAGTCGAAATAGCATCTACTGCATATTTCGTCGAAATTGTATCTAATTCTTTTAGTTCCCATTGGATCGTATATCTGATATTCACGATAGAATTGGTTCGCTTCTTCGCTGAATCGACTAATTAAATTTATGAGCTAGATTTGATTGTTGTAAAATTTATATGGATTTGCGATTTCTCCCTCTTTGTTTCTGTTCCTCTATATCTCCATCTCTATTCCCGACCTGTTAAGGTGCGTTTGTTGTTTGCAGGTGTGCAAAACTTCTGTAACCTTCATTTCTTCTCTTAAAACTCATCGATCTAGCAATTTGTATATCCAAATTCTCTAAAACTTTCTAAAACCAACAAGTAGCAGGTCCCTGTTTCTAGCGCATATGTAGTAGCGGGATTTCCCACACTACACCCCTCACTATATTTTATAGATCTAAATCATATTAATCACCTAAATTTTAAATATAAGTGCTAGAAATTTAAATAGAAACATAAGATTTTTTACGTGGTTCGATCAATGTGATCTACATCCACGATTCTTCACTATGATTGTTAAGGTTACATTTGAATTACATTGAGAATCTCCATTAATGGATATTTTCTAGAGCTCTAGCTCTAATTATTTGGGGAAGAAGATGATAAAGAAAATAAATCTCTCTCTAAAAATATCTCTCTCCTCCTAAAAGTGTCCTCCCAAAATTATTCCTCTCCTTTCTCTCTCCTGATCTCCTCTTTATATAGGTGTTTACATAATGGATGACAGCTCACATACAGCTCATATTCTCGCGAGCCTTTTAATGATTTTCGCAGGCTCTCGCTACCTTCTCTCGAGACATTCTCGCGAGCCCTTTAATGATTTCGCGGGCTCTCGCTACCTTCTCTCGAGACATTCTCGCGAACCCTTTAATGATTTCGCAGGCTCTCAACCGCCTTCTCTCGAGACACTCTCGCGAGTCTTGCTACCTTCTCTCGAGACACTCTCGCGAGTCTTGCTACCTTCTCGAGTTATGAAAAATAATGAATCTCGCAAACTCTTCTCGCGAGTTAAGGAAATAATTGAATCTCGCACGCTAAGAAAATATGTTGTGCGATATTTGAATCCTACAGGTCCTTTCCAAAACACCTCCCATGCTTGGATTCGACCAAGCTGAAGAATGATGCTTGCGCACCTCTTCAAAAACCCTAATTCCATCAACGGTCGCGGATGAGTGTCTCAAATCATGTCGTCGTCCAACTTCACCGGCTTGGTTATACACCACGGTCAGGAGTTAATTGGTCAGTGAGGCATCATGGTGATCACCACCCGTCACTTTACCACATCATGATGCATTACCTGCATAGAATACACACGATACTTCACAAGTATCGACTTCCTAAATAACTTAGTTATTTAATCTAGCATTACATGCTACTTTTTGTGGGTCCCACGATCCACATACTCGAGACATCAATCATGTCACAAACTGGGGGATACATACTGGGGTATTGGTCTGGCGGTTTACAGCGTGCAGCGTGCAACGCGCCATCACAAGAACGTGTCAGGAAGTCATGGACGGTTAGAGATGACGGAGAAGTGGGCAAGACTGGTCGTGTAACACCAACACATAACTCTACTACTCCATCACTCCACTTCCTCCACTTCCCACGAGAGACGTGAATAAGGCTCGAATGACTTGTATAAATAGGTTCTCCTCCCTATTTCCAGACAACAGAACAAGTCCATACAACAGAGGCAAGTGTTGATACCATCGTATTCAAACACCGTAACTGATAGCTTACATCCTGCAAGCCAGTTCAGCTTTCTGATACAAGTCATACATAGCCAACACCTTCACAATCTCAACACCTTCTTCTCTTCCCTCCCTAAGATCAACCCCATCTCCTTCACTTTGTGACCGAAACAAGTCTGGAACGGCCATTTCTTGGTTTAGGCCGGATTTGCACGGATTGATTTCTCGAATCTACAAGCACTCCCGTGTAGTGCATTTGTTTAAGGTTTAGACTCATTTCTCATCCACACACCCCAAATTACCAAAACCGGCAGAAATAGTTTTCACCCATAAACATTTGGGCATGTATTTTCAACTTATATATAAAACCAAGATGTGTAACGGCTCTATTTTCAAACCAAATAGGGACAAAAAACAACAAACTCACTTTAAAAACGACTTACGCCTAGGTTTTAGAGAACACGAACCTAGACGTAATCATAGGAGCCAAGCAAAGAATGCTATTGTCATGGTTACGTCTAGGTTGGAGAAAAAAACCGGGACGTAACTCTGAAATACTTTCGAGGGTTTACGTCTGAGTTTTCCGAACCCCAAACCTAGACGTAAACCTAAAAACTCCTAAAACTTGTTGTGTTCAGTCTTACGTCCTGGTTGTGCCTACCCCAAACCTGGACGTAAATGTTCCTGAGTACCTAATTTTGATTTTGCATTTCACTTTAAAACTAGCAGCACAATCCAATTTTTGCTTATTCATTCATTCTAGCTAATACTAAGCCAAATTTGTGCATTCACTCAAACATAAAGATACGTAAATAGGATTCATTCTAGCTAATACAAACCAAAGGACAATTTCATTCTAAAGGAAACTTTTTCATAACAACCAAAGGAAACTAAATAGTTTTCTACACCAAAGGAAACTTGTTCATAACAACCAAAGAAATAACCAAAATAAACTAAATAGTCTTCTACAATGTCTACTCATTACGAGTACGACCACGACCTCTTTTTTACCACCTCGAGTACGAGGACCGTCACGACCACCTCGAGTAAGAGGACCGTCACGACCACCTCGACCACGACCACCCTGACCTTGACCACGAGCATGCATATCCTCTTCTGTAGATTCAGAACTACTAGGTGATGGATGGCGTTGACTAGTACCCATATCTGTCGACGAATGCCTACTCCTCTTCGTGCCACTCTCTAAGTCCTCAAGTGAAGCATTCTTATTTGGATCCGGAAAGTCTTTGATTTGTTGTTTTAAAATCTTTACTTGTGCACTTGTGAGGGCCTCACCTTTTTGACGCATGGAGTCAATGTTTGTGCCAAGTGAAGGCATTTCTTTTTCTATTTTACATATCAAAATGAAACATATTATTACAAACAAATATATCGTTATGAAACATATTAGTAGAAATGTGAAATGGTGTCATGAAAAATAACAACTTTACTTACCGTCTTGAAATATAGCGTCTTCCAATCCGCATCAAATACACTTCTCTTTTCGGCTTCACGCTTCTTCTTTTCTTGAGCCTTTTGGATATATACTGCCGCTTCCGGATCATTATTGATCACATGAGGATGAAAAAAATGGTAATACCATTCCAAATAATCTTCTTTGGCTTCCTTTGTGCCTAGAGCAGAAATGAGCTCCTTCATATGGACTTGGTATTGTGCATTATTGCGGTCGTTCCAAACATCAATACTTGGCTTTGGGCTGTAGTTAAGCACGACATTGGCACTTTTTACGGAAGAAGCATTAGCCAAAAATTTGAACGATTCTTGAGTGATTTTTCTTGCACATAAACATATTGGCGGAGAACTCGACGTGGATTGGCCATTACGTACCCATGAGGATGAAACAAAGGCCCGTTGTAGGATTCCAAACTTGAAAAAAACACGAGATCACGCTCTTCTCCAAACTGATCCTTCTTCAGATTTATGTAAGGATCAAATATCACATCTTCAACAGTGAGAGCATCCATTTTCAACCTTCAATCAACTATCTTCTCTTCTTTGTGCTTTACTTGGGTACCAGTGAATACAAACTTTTTTCCTGTAGGACGACCAATCTTGTCGTCTGACCAAGATGTAGAAGGTCTCATGGTCGGAAAGTGGTCATATACCCATGCCTAACAAATTATATATAACCATAAAAATTATATACATAAAACCAATAAAAAAATGATAAATATAACAAAACCGAAACTATATAAATTACTTAGAAAAAGACCAACATTCCCAGCAAGTTCAGTGGCTCCAACCCTCGAAGATTTTCAAAAGCTATCAAGTAAAAAAGCGAGGGTGGCAGTGCCCCAAGCATACTTTTTGGTCTCCTGGAAATCTTTTAACCATTGTAGATAGTGGACATTTACTCGATTATCAGGAAAGAATATGGTACCAAGGGAATGAAATAGGTATGTGGTGGCTGTACGACGAGCTCTTGTTTCATCTATCACCTCATGACGTTCTTCTACAGCCTTTTGTGTTCCTCCAAACATATCTTTCAGATTCTTCAACATTATCTTTTTGACAGGTATAGATGGACCATCTCTTGCTTCATATGGTTTATCTCCACCATCCCACTTAAACTGTTTCTCCGTCTCAGCTCGCTCCCATCCAAGTGTGTCTTTAACAAGGACATAAAGGTCTTCCCAACTCATATTGTTATCAAAACCTTCAGAAACAGATTTTCCTTCAACGTTTAAGTTCAAGATTTGCTTCACATCATCCGGCGTTATTTTGATCATCTCGCCGAATGGAAGATGAAAAGTATCGGTTTCTAACCAATATCGCTCTCTAAAGGCACATGCAATAATAGAATCAAACTCATGCTGATGGTTGAGAATTCCATTACCTAGCCCTGTATCCAATACAAGATCACGAACCTCTTTACATTCTTCACCTAACGGCCAATAACCACCCGTTTTATGTTTCAGTTTCTTTATCGCAATTTCATGATCCTACTAAGAATGGATAAACAACAAATTTGTTGAATTTCTAAATTATTCCAAATAATATCAAGTTGAACAAAATCATGCAAAATAAGTGAAATTTTGAGATTCTTACCCTACTTTGGCAAACCTTAGCATCCCATGAATATGGATAACCAAATAAGAGCGTAGATTCATTGGGCGCCTCACCCCAAAGTCTACCATTCTTCTTCGCAGGCAACAAATCATTGTCTTTAGGAATATGCTTGCCTTTTGGTGAAGGTATCTTCCTCGGCTTCTTTTCATTCACTTGAGGTTTAGGTGTAGCTTCAGGTGAAGCAACAACAACTTGTTTCCCTTTTCCTTGAACAACAACTTTTCTTCTTCTTGTTGATTTGGTGTATCTCTAATCACGAGTGTACCTCCCGATATCATCGGTAGTTGAAATTGTTCCCCTTCAATTTTTAGATTTTAGAAAACATTATCTTCAATTTCAGGACATGTTGAGCTACTTCCTTGAATCATATCCTTCCTCTTATTAGCACCCTTGGGGAGACCTCTATAATCGACCCCATAATGAATTTCATGGCGAGGTGTAGGAGTATCTTTTGGTGTTAAGTTATTTCCTCTATTCTTTTTAGGCTTTGCTCTATCACGATTCCTGCAAGTTACAAGAAATAGATCTTATAGAATCAATATTGATGAATTAGTAACACAGGACAATCTATTAAAAAAAAATGTTCAGGCTTAATTACGTCTAGGTAATCCTAGAGAAAAATGGAATCGAACCCAGACGTAAAACAATACGCTTGGAAAGTTCAATCTAGGCGTAAGACTATACGTTTGGAAAATTCAGTAACCCAACCTAGGCGTAAAAGAAATACGCCTGGAAACTTTGGTGTCGGAACCTAGGCATAAACCTAAATTGCAATTCCTTCAAAATATCCAGAAACTTTACGCACAGGTTTTGTCTCTTGAAAAACCAAGCGTAAGTAGATACGATTGGAAAAATTATCTTGGTAACTGGACGTAAAACTACATGAAAAATCAATTTACGGTTTGAATTCCTCTAAACCTAGGTGTAAGTTCTTCAAACACTAGACTTACGCTTGGCGAACCTAGGTGTAACACCTTCAAAAACAAAACGGAAACCTAATTTTGCTGATTTGATTCAATCTAACATGTTTTAAGCACAAAGCAGTAAGAATAGATGGGTTTGTCGATTAATACCTTACATACACCATGGGTTATTGTTGAGGAGTTCGAAATTCCGAAAAATCGGTTGCTTCAATCGGTGGTCATTGAGGATGAGGTTGTTGGTCAGGGGGTTGATTGGGCTTTTGATTACCATCAACTGCAATCAGTTTGTTTCTTCCTCATCTTTCATACAGATTTCAATCCCTCACAAGGTTCAATTTTCAGATCGCGATTAATCGAAAACGATGAAATGAATTGATGTGAAAATTTCTTTGTGAAGAATAAGAAGAGAAAGAGAAGAAGAAGAAGAAGAAGAGCAGGAGTCAAAAGGTTGAAAGTGTGAAGATTAGATTAGGTTTTTATTTTATTTTTTTTTTAATTTTAATTGAAGGGTAATTTGGACAATTTGATATTGAATCAAAATTATCCCTTAACCAGATTTTTGGTCACCAGATATCCAAGTGAAGCCCCTCTAATGGAGTGTGACGCCCCAATAATAGCCTTCTAAAAGTAAGAAAATCAAGAACCTCAGAACAAAATTCATTAAAAATCACGCTATCTAAGAGGTGAGACAAGTGATTTTTTTTTTTATTTTTTTTTGATAGAAAAATTCATATATTAAAAACTAGCAAATGTAGTACAAAAGGTTTATAAGATCATTTTTATCAAAAGTGTTAGAACCAATGCTAGATTTATGAACTCTTTGAACTAGATTTTCCGACATGTGTTGTAGTCTTTTAATCCTTGCCTCATTAGCGATGTAGTCCGCTGCCTTGTTGTTTTTCCTCTTTATATACTTCACTTTAGCTTGCGGTAGATCGCCTAAAATTATCCTTATTTCCTGCAAGGTATTTTCCGCCGACCACGACGTATCTGTCGTCATCTTGTTTAAGTTATCTGCCAGAGTTTTGCAGTCTGTTACAATACACACACTTGATAGAATATTTTCTTTTAACCATGTAACAGCCTTGAGAAAGGCCTTTGCTTTTGCATGGAAAGCTGACGTTGCCGACTCCGAACCCGCAGACAGATGCAAGAAAGTCTTCTCATCAGCAGAGTATAGGATGAAGGCGTATCCCATCGAAGAATCCTCCTTTTTATAAGAAGCATTAATGAAGATTATCCAATCCGAATTTAGGTTGGACTAATAATTTTTGATTGAAATTCTCTCTTGACTCTGTTTATTGCTTTGAAGGGTATTTATCAAAGTTGAATTTAAGAAACTATTAATTTGTCCTATTAAATCGATTGGGTTTGGTTGGGTTTTCTCAAAACTACCGAACACCCGTATTTCCAAATGAACCAAATTATGGTGGATATTTTTACACGAATATGGCTCAAATTCGCTTAGTAATCCACCATTTAATCCAATCAATAATTGTCCTGTGGGAGTTTCTGTGATAACGTTTTGTAGAGATAGGCCAAACCAGATGGCTCTTGCAAATGGGCACTCGTAAAAAGGTGAGCTTAGTTTCTTGCGCTTGATTGTTACATAGTTGACAAATCTGGTCTATTTCCATATTATGAGCACCTAATCTAGCCGACGTGGGTAGAACTTTTTGTGTTATTTTCAGTTAGAAGTCTAATTCTTGGGATGGCTTGAATTCTCAGTCTTGTTCTATGGGAAATCTAGATTATCATTATTGCCCCGGATCATGATTGCCTAGATACATGTAGATATTTTTGTCCGAGAATTTTCCTGATTGATGGTGCCTCCATCTAATAATGTCGTGCTCATGATTCCTTGGATTTATAACTTGGATTTTTTCCTTGTCCTCTTGGTAGAATAATTGGTTTAACTTTGCTTGATGCCAACTATGTTGCTCCGTTATTAGCTCTTGGACTCTTGTAGGTGCTTGTTCTTGAATGTTGGGGATTTTTTTTTATTATACTTACATTAGGGATCCATCTGTCTTCCCAGATTTTCACCGAAGCTCCATTTTTGACTTGCCAAATAAAATTACCTTTTATTAACTCTAATCCTTTAAGAATGCTGGTCCAAATCCACGATAGATTCGAAATTCTGGATTTTTCAAGGGGGTGGGAATTTAGGAAATATTTTGCCTTTGAAAGTCTGACCCATAATTGGTCTTGTTCTGTTACCAGTCTACTGAAAAGTTTAGTGATAGGGGCTAAGTTAAATTGATCTGGATATTTAATTCCTAAACCACCTTGAGAAATAGGTTTGCATATGCTTTTCCACGCCCTTATAAATCCTCCTTGTCTCTTTTGCCCGTCTTTTTTCTACCAGAAGTTTCTCTGAATGCGGACGAGATGATCAAGAGTTTCTTTTGGTAGAGCTAGTGATCGCTGTTATAGGCGTCAAAAATAAATTACACTTTCTTACTACTCAAAATATAAATATAGCAAGGGCAAGAAAGGATCGTTCCCACAAAGAGGTCTTGGGTTGTCAATATGTTTCGGTTCCTTATAAATAACACCGGGGGGTTTTCTGATTTTTATATACTAAAATAAAATAAAAGCAAATGAAGAAAAGTAAACAAATAAATTCAAAGGTGTGAAAGCATTGGTTAAGGATTTCGTTTTCATTCACAAACATATTCTTATCTTAATAACTAGAATTGATATTTTAATATCTATTTTATCAAAGGCCCTAGAATACCTTGATCGCAAGTATATCCATAAATCTCCTCTTGTCATCAACAAACACATTAAAAGATGTGAATATGAATCCTATCTAAGAGAACAACCTAACGTGTAAAAGCACTAATCAAGTTTAATTCCCTAGATGCATTAAGTTCTATGAAATCAGGCCAATCAAAGCAATCGAACGTGTAAAAGCACTAATCCGATTTAACAAAGGTTATGGTTCACATAAGATCATAAGAATATATCACTACAAACTATAATCATATTTATGCTACTTGCAATCATGAATTATCACTTTTGCGAATAATAACCCTAATCTAGCAATAAAGATGAAAGCAAACTCAACCGATTCGCGACTCGACTAAACAAGCATTCAAATCATGTAACAATATTGATGGTGAATCATAAACGATAATACTGAGACAAAACTAATATATCAAACAAGGATTTATGTTATGTGAAATCAACTTTATCCATAACCAATAGAAAACTCTAGCTCATGTTCATGGAGTTCGTAACAAGAACAAAAATCAGGGTTTCCAACTTTTCTAAACCCTAGAACCAAAAGTAGAGGCAAAAGATCTCTCCTCACTATTTTGTGTATTTTTCTCTCTACCCAAAAGTTGTTTTCAAGCTCGGCTGCACAAGGCTATATATAGGCCTTCTCCCAAACCTATTCCGCGTAAGAATCTAGCAGGATAAAGATTGATAGTCGGTCATTAAGAGTTTTCTAATTTTTTAAAATCAGATGCTTTTGATTTTGTGTATCACGGAGCACTGTAGTTGTGTAAGCATGGCTTCTGATTGGCCCATACCCTAATGGGAAACTTGATACACAGACGTGTCTTCTTTTCATACATTTTATGCATGCAACTCGTTGTACGATAATGCAGCAAATCCTCTCGTTTCATTAACTTTCCACCTGCTGAATGCTTATATCTTCTGAATTCTCGATCAAGAAATTCATCCTCACTAGTTCTGTATCTTCTACAACTTCCAAAACCCATTCGCAGTTGTAACTGAACTCAACAACATTACTTTATCCTCTCCGTTGATCATATCTTATCATCAACGCTGGTAACAACAACAGTTCCATGCCTTCCCTGACCGACAACTTCCAGCATCACGAGCTCTTCACCACGGCCATCAATGGCACTAACAACAAACTCAATTATCTGCCATCGCCATCATCAGTTTCCTTTCGAGCAGCATTCGAGCATCAAGCACTCTCATCGTATCTCCATCATCATTGGCAGCTCTCTGAACCTTCTCGAGCTTCTTAATCCATCGTTGACCATCACCACTGCCAACTCGACCCAGCTCTTACTTCTCAACCCATTAACATTAAACCATAGACCATCATCATCCTACGACTCCATTAACTCGTTCACAACATCTCGAACCCGATCACGGATCAATCTGCCATCACTCACGTTACCATGGCAAAGAACACGTTCTATTGATCTCTCGATGTGCTCGTGAATCATAGCCAGCTCCATTCAGTCCTCCAGTCTTTAATATCAACAGCAAAGCTCGATATCTATTCATCACCCTATCATTACAGTAAACTCTAATCACCATTTACCACCGATCATCGTCCAGAGACTCCATCAATCCTCGACGATAGCTTCATTCCTTTCCCTGTTTTTGACATCCATTATATTCCCATCTCGTCTGCCATCATTAATCTTCATCCAGTCTGTAGCTCCTCCAACCAAAATCTCCAACTCTGTTTCATTATCACCATCATGATCTTTGCCAGCAACAACCACAGCGAGCTAAACTTCATTACTGCCAATACCTCTCCTTCGTTCTCAACTGCATGTCCAGCGTCTCGAGCTCCACCTGATCATCATGATCACTACCGTAATAGCAGCCATCTCCCATGAACTTTCTTGTTTCATCACAGCAGCTAACAGTTTGAGCTCCGTCCATCTTTGTAACAACATCGATCATTATCTTCATTTCTCCTTAACTGCCCGACTGCGAATACTCAAGTTCTTCTTCTCTGCCAGGATCATCACGATCAATATCTTCACCGACAACGACCCATTCCAACTTGAGTGCTCATCGTCATAGCAGCATGTCATCATCTCGTCATGATCATCTCTGATGATATAGTCAACACCATTCTCTGTTCATACTCGAAGTCTTCTCGGCTTCATGCACCAGCCTTCTCATCACTGCCAACATGAGCTCAAAACCCATCTCCTTTAGTCTCCTTCGATCACCATTCCCTGTTAATATCCAAACTCCATCATCAGCTACAATTGTTCCCGGAAACCAAACCTCCGTCGAGTTCTTCTGTTGAGTTATGGAACAAGACCAAGGTGTGTTGTTAACATTATTTAAATCAGTGGCATCCCCTTAGCAATTGACTTGACTGCCTTTAGCAGTTCCTTTGAAAATGGCAGCCGCTTAACAGATTGGATGTCCCTTAACGAACGAGGGGATGCCAGTAGTAGTGGGCCCTTAAAATGACCATTTTACCCTTTTATTCTTCCAAGTTCTTTTGCCCATAACTTCTTCATACGAGCTCTGAATGACTCCGTTCTTTCGCCATTGCCTTCGTCTTTCCGTCCTCTACAAAATGATGACTAGAAATCCTCCATTTGCAAGAGTTCCACTGGGTATTTGGCCCTTCTTCACTTGTGACTTCACTTTTGTAGCTATTTGACTTCTTTTGGATGATTCATCTAATAAAACACAAATAAAAGAAAACAAGCGTAATATACAATACTTTGCAAGAAAACCAACAAATACTAGCATGGAATTAATACCAAATATATGTGAAATATGCACTTATCAAATTCCCCCACACTTAATCTTTGCTAGTCCTCGCGCAAACAAAAAAAAGATAAAAAAAAAATACAACAACTTTGTGTCGTCGAGGCTACGGTTGCACTTAGCATGTACAACAGCCTTTAAACCCCTAGGTGTCCCTAGTGGACGAGTTATAGTCTCGTGAGGGTTTACTAGAGATATACCCACAAAAACTATATTTCCAACTTACTAGTTCTCCGTAATGATAGCATTCAACGCGCTAAGAAGACATAGAAATTCTGCACACTAGTCATAAGAAGTTAGACACATAAATGAACACAATCTCATCCTTAAAATTTGAGAGATAAATAACCATCCCTTCTCGAAAGAAATTCGGGTTCGGAGTGATCGAAAGTCTCGACTCTGCCTCACAAGAAAGGGTTTTATGAAATTGCTCTCAATAATAAACAACTTTTTATGGGTCACACATGTGTCCAGGTAGGAATGAAGAGAGAATCCTGCGACACGTTGAATGGTAGGAAGGCAAAACCCTCCGAATTGTTTTGAAAATCCACATCTTTTATTCATTTTGAAAACCCATTTTTCTGACGATATCTAAGAAAGGAAATCAACCACTTAACGAAGGTGGGAATATGCTTACATACCTAGTTATCCGTTCGACGTGCAGCTAGCACCACTCTCACAGCATCCATAGAAACGTCTTCGGTTTTCAATCTGTGTCTTCATCTTCGTCTTCGGTCTTCAACTGTCGATGATAACTCTAGAACTTCGTAGAATCTTGACAATGTAACTCTTTTCCTCTAAATCCTTGTTGCTTGAAACTTCATTGTGGATATTTCTTCTTCCATTGGCTTTATTGAAAGAATACAAAACTATAAACGAACTATACAAACCAAAATATGATACAATGATTTTTTTTTTGGAGACAAGAGAAATAAATACAAACTGAAAATAAAAATAAAATAAGTACAAATGGCCATGGTGTAAGTATTTTACCATATGATTCTTCACAACTTGTATCGTCTCGATATCATAAACTTCTCGAAGTCTCATCCTTGATAATCTTCGCTCTTGTACAACAGTCTTCAACTTGTTAAAATTCTGCTCCTTATCTTGTTGCTTTACTTGAATCGAAATCTGCTCATTTAAATCACTTTTGCTTGTAAACCTTGAACGTCTTCAACTTTCCTTCAAATTTGTGATGCTCCTCTAGTTGATGATGATGGTTTTTCTATGGACCTGTTGGTGTAGAGAGAGATAAAGTGGATGGTGCTAACTGCGAACAAGATTACAAGTGGTATGTAAGTTAGCAATTCGATGTCACCATCATGATTGAAAAAATATCACTCAAGAGATCAAAATAGTGCTTCTATTGGTGGGAGGTTGGGTAGCTCACCATTCTACCCGGAGTTTACGTACGGTGACACACACTCTAAAAGCCCAAATTTAGACAGGTACAAAGAATTGAAGGTCGGTGCCTCACATTATGTAACATGGGTAGTCTTCACTATAGGGGACCACAACTCTAATACCGAATTTATTCGGCACCTTATTTGCCACTGGCATGGTTAAATCCAACTTTAACTCTCATACAAGTAAGAAACCCGATCATGTTCTCTGTCATCTCTAAGTTCAGTCACTCTTATGAGAATCTCGATGTAATCTTAGCGACATGTATACTATGTGACTCTAAACTAACTACAAGTTGGAGTTTTTTTTGTTTTTTTAGTTTTTTTTTTATTCACTATTTTACACAAAAGTTGAAAAATTTGAAAAATTTACAATGCAAATGCTTAACCACTCCCCCACACTTAAACTTTACATTGTCCTCAATGTAAATTGAATCGTCCAAATAAAGTCAAGGTGGGAAATCTTATAATGATATGCGACAAGAAAAGGTAAATACAAGACAAGAAAAAATAAAAGGTAAGAGATACAAAACCTATGGGTTGCCTCCCATGTAGCGCTAGGTTTAAAGTCGTCAGCCCGACTATATCCTTGCAAGATTCATTCCCCATATACCAACAATCGTAAAAGTTGGGGATCCTTCCATAGAACATGTTTTGCAAACACTAGCTTCACACACATATTAATAATATAAAACAGAAACAAAGCTAGTAACCAATAAAAACTTCCCCCACACTTATTCTTGTCCACACTTGGAAGTGTATAAAGAATGTAGAAGTCAGGGACTAACACGGTTTCTTGTTTCAAAACCTTCATAGTATGAGAATCAAGTATCTCTAATGGAGGATATCGCGAAACAAAGTCATTCAACAATATTCCCGAAGCACATACATTCAAACCAATAAGAGGTAAAGGAGAAGAAACAATATGCAAAGGGTTAGACAAACCTATCACAATATCTTGTATCACGGAATCCTCTTCATCCTTGAAAAACTCAAGTGAATTATTCACCTCTTTTATATCACGGTCCTCTATCATACCTTGCAACCATTCTTCGTCCGTTTCTGCCTTAACCAAAGTATCGACATCAACATCTTCATTACAATCATTCACAAGTTCAATTGGGTCTTCCACAATATTGGTCATACCGGTTTCTTTCTCAACATTCTCATCTTCATTAGACTCAAACCTTGTTGCAAAGTTGTCATCAAATATCTCCAAAGGTTGGTCATTTTTAACACAATCATCTTCGTCTTCATTTTCAGACTCACCATAATAAGAATCGTCGTCGGTTTCCAAACCCTTATCACGACGTCATTTAAGTTCCATATGAATGGTCCTACTAATTTCATCGACAAGTTCTTCCGAGGCTCCATCATCTTCCAACTTGTATAATTTCTGCGCAGTTTCTTGACGTTCACACGCTTACCACCGCTGGCTATAATAGGTTCTCTTTCCCATGACTCTTCCCTTTGAATGGGTGAATGATCATAACTACGATATGGAGTCGGGTAAGAAGAAATGTTCCAAAAATTGGTTTGTGCGACGTTCTCTCTATCATGGTCAAGTTGTTCTAGCCTTTGTTGCATGTCTTGTAATCCATTCAAAATCTGCATACAACTCGAATAAAGCCAATTAGAAGTAGAATTATCCCACCTAGGTGCTTGACTTACATACCCACTACAAGGTTGTTGTAGGTATGTATGAAAATCACCATAAAGTTCTCTAGGATATGCATCATAGCCAATAAATTGGTTTTGATTGTATCCCATAGATGGTGGGTAATTGTCATAGTGTTGAGGTTGTTGAAAACCGTATCCATCGCTCCAATATGCTCCGTCCATAGTAAGTACCTGAAACAAGAGTTCTCAAAACTATGTCAAAACCAGAAAATAAGAAAAAACTAAAAATAAAACTAAAAACAAAATTAAGAAACCAAAAACAAGTGACAACCGCTGCCTCTCCGGGCGGCGGCGCCAAAATGATCTATGTCACGAGACTATCTACCTAGGTAAAGTGTAATTTATTTTTGGGACTTTGCTAAAGGCATTCAAGTCAATTGCTAAGGGGATGCCACTGATTTAAATAGTGTTAACGACACACCTTGGTCTTCTTCCCTAATACAACAGAAGAACTCGACGGAGGTTTGGTTTCCGGGAACAATTGTTGTTGACGATGGAGTTTGGAGATTAACAGGGAATGGTGATCGATAGAGACTAAATGAGATGGGTTTCGAGCTCATGTTGGCAGTGATGAGAAGGCTGGTGCATGAAGCCGAGAAGACTTCGAGTATGAACAGAGAATGGTGTTGACTATATCATCAGAGATGATCATGACGAGATGATGAGATGTTGCTGTGACGATGAGCACTCAAGTTGGAATGGGTTGTTTTCGGTGACGAGATTGATCGTGATGATCCTAGCAGAGAAGAAGAACTTGAGTATTCGCAGTCGGGCAATTAAGGAGAAATGAAGATAATGATCGATGCTGTTACAGAGATGGACGGAGCTCGAACTGCTAGCTTAACTGATGTAGTTTTACAAGTGGTAAGAAAAGATTCGTTGCTCGGACTTTTTTAAAGATTTGATTTCAGATTAATAAAGAAAAATATTACGACAAACTATTAAACTTTGATTTTTTTCTACCAAGGAGAGAAGAGTCTAGGGCTTTGGATTCTGCTACTTCTAATGATGGTAAACTCAATAATTAAAACTTTGGCATAATACTCCTATCTTACTCAAAACAATATTCGAACTCAATCTCATGCTTTGGAAAATATAACACTACAAGCTCTTTTTTTTATGACTCTAGTCACTATTCTAAGGCCTAATCCTCCTTCGTTTATAAAAGAACGGTAGAAACTACCCAAAACAGTTTTTACGAAGCATGTAAAGAAGAGAGAATTTTTAGACAAATTAAAACACAATTTTGGAGTAAATATGCCAAACAAATTAATTACTAAATATTACCCATCAAAAATAGTTTCCTCCAAAACCCTAGAAAAGAAATTTAGCTTGCTCATAGATCGAAGATTGGAGAAAATTTCATTAATCATTGTATTAAAAATAAGAATAAAAGTGCTTACAATGATTTTCGTATTATAAGACTGTCTCGAGGGTCTCTATTTTCCAATCGTTGAACAACGATAGTTGGTTAACTTGTCGTTGCTTTTAAGTCTGCTTTTTGACGACGGCTTTTGTTGGTGCTTTGTTCTTGGTGTTCTTGGTTTCTTGCAGCAGCAGGTAACTTTTTTTTTTCTTTTCTATCGATTCTAAGCTCTCTATTCCTTCCCCAAGGTATCCGTCCCCTTCCTAGAACTCGTACAACACCTTTTATACAACACAGGACCAATCAAAACTCGAGAAAATCTTTGTTTTCCTTCTATAGCAACCCGCGGCTTTTTCTTCCCTGTTTTGATGAAACTGTCCAAATATACGAGATTTGCTCCTTCTTTTGGCTTCAAAACACGTCATTCTTTCTTGTAATAAGGTAGTTACAAAATCCCGTGTTTAACTCTTCCAAAAATACGTCAAAATCTTGCTTGGAAGTCACGTATTCATTGGATATTCTTCTCGTCTCCTGTTATGCTCCAAACCCGATTATTTAGCCAATTCCAGCCCATAAGAATACCCATAACAACTTTGTATATCTATAACGGGTCCAATCCATGAAAATCAGCGATTGAATCTCATTGAATCGCGTTCAAATCTCAACCCACAACTCTGCCAGATCCTGCTCCTATTTTCCCGCCAAAACCAGGTGACCACTAATTCCTCTTCTCTGCTGATTTTCTAGCCACTTCTGGTCGGATAAAAGACCATCATCAGCCCTGTTTAGGCCTTAGGAACAAACCCATCCAATTTCAGCCATTGAATCTCCTTAGATCCCCTTCAAATCCTTAACCCTAATTTGCTGCCATTAAAAACCAGTTTTCCCGCCAAAATTCAAATTTTCAAATGAAGAAGATGACTCTCCCCTTATCCAACAACGGTGTCCCTTTAGCAATTTGGGCTATATTTAGCAATTTCTGGGGATGCGAATAGCAATTTGTGGGGTACAAAGATGACTTTTGGGCTGTATTTAGTGAAAAACTCCTGGGTGACTTTATCGACTCTTCTGGGCCATTTCTGGGGTTGCCTTTAACACTTTTCTGGGTGCTTTTAGTAGTTTCTCGAGCAGCCATCTCTTACTTCTCATATTCACTTCTTTTCTTCAATTCTATACATCACTAAGGCTGAATGCTTTTCAGACAAAACTTTCATCACTAAAGCCGACATGCCTTTCAGACAAGAAGAAATAAAAGCAAATAATGAGAGATAATTCGCCTCCATTAGTAGTTGCACATGAAATGACACTTTAGCCCTTTTAAGCGACGTTTCCTCTTCTTTTGCTCCAAAGTACCTGAAACTAAAAATCAAACAAAAGATACATAATTTACAAGAAAACATAACAAAGAAAGCATAAACAATAGATAAATATCAAGGTGTTTTAGACACCTATCAAGCTCATGTTGGCAGTGATGAGAAGGCTGGTGCATGAAGCCGAGAAGACTTCGAGTATGAACAGAGAATGGTGTTGACTATATCATCAGAGATGATCATGACGAGATGATGAGATGTTGCTGTGACGATGAGCACTCAAGTTGGAATGGGTTGTTTTCGGTGACGAGATTGATCGTGATGATCCTAGCAGAGAAGAAGAACTTGAGTATTCGCAGTCGGGCAATTAAGGAGAAATGAAGATAATAATCGATGCTGTTACAGAGATGGACGGAGCTCGAACTGCTAGCTGCTGTGATGAAACAAGAAATTTCAGGGGAGATGGTTGCTATTACGGTAGTGATCATGATGATCAGGTGGAGCTCGAGACACTGGACATGCAGTTGAGAACGAAGGAGAGGTATTGGCAGTAATGAAGTTTAGCTCGCTGTGGTTGTTACTGGCAAAGATCATGATGGTGATAATGAAACAGAGTTGGAGATTTTGGTTGGAGGAGCAACGGACTGGATGAAGATTAATGATGGCATACGAGATGGGAATATAATGGATGTCAAAAACAGGGAAAGGAATGAAGCTGCCGTCGAGGATTGATGGAGTTTATGGACGATGATCGGTGGTAACTGGTGATTAGAGTTTGCTGTAATGATAGGGTTATGAATAGATCTCGAGCTTTGCTATTGATATTAAAGAATGGAGGACTGAATGGAGCTGGCTATGATTCACGAGCACAATAGAGATCAATAGAACGTGTTGCTGCCATGGTAATGTGAATGATGGTAGTATTGATCCGTGATTGGGTTCGAGATGTTGTGAACAGAGTTAATGGAGTCGTAGGATGATGATGGTCTGTGGTTTAATGTTAATGGGTTGAGAAGTAAGATCTGGGTCGAGTTGGCAGTGGTGATGGTCAATGGAAGAAGAAATATCCACAATGAAGTTTCAAGCAACAAGGATTTAGAGGAAAAGAGTTACATTGTCAAGATTCTACGAAGTTCTAGAGTTATCATCGACAGTTGAAGACCGAAGACGAAGATGAAGACACCGATTGAAAACCGAAGACGTTTCTATGGATGCTGTGAGAGTGGTGCTAGCTGCACGTCGAACGGATAACTAGGTATGTAAGCATATTCCCACCTTCGTTAAGTGGTTGATTTCCTTTCTTAGACATCGTCAGAAAAATGGGTTTTCAAAATGAATAAAAGATGTGGATTTTCAAAACAATTCGGAGGGTTTTGCCTTCCTACCATTCAACGTGTCGCAGGATTCTCTCTTCATTCCTACCTGGACACATGTTTGACCCATAAAAAGTTGTTTATTATTAAGAGCAATTTCATAAAACCCTTTCTTGTGAGGCAGAGTCGAGACTTTCGATCACTCCGAACCCGAATTTCTTTTGAGAAGGTATGGTTATTTCTCTCTCAACTTTTAAGGATGAGATTGTGTTCATTTATGTGTCTAAATTCTTATGACTAGTGTGCAGAATTTCTATGTCTTCTTAGCGCGTTGAATGCTATCATTACGGAGAACTAGTAAGTTGGAAATATAGTTTTTGTGGTTATATCTCTAGTAAACCCTCACGAGACTATAACTCGTCCACTAGGGACACCTAGGGGTTTAAAGGCTGTTGTACATGCTAAGTGCAACCGTATCCTCGACGATACGGAGTTGTTGTATTTTTTTTATATTTTTTTTTGTTTGCTCGAGGACTAGCAAAGATTAAGTGTGGGGGAATTTGATAAGTGCATATTTCACATATATTTGGTATTAATTCCATACTAGTATTTGTTGGTTTTCTTGCAAAGTATTGCATATTTCTAGTCAAATAGCTACCAAAAGAGCTCGAGGACTACCAAAAGAAGTCAAATAGCTACAAAAGTGAAGTCACAAGTGAAGAAGGGCCAAAGACCCAGTGGTCATTCAGAGGACGGGAAGACGAAGGCAATGACGAAAGAACGGAGTCATTCAGAGCTCGTATGAAGAAGTTATGGGCAAAAGAACTTGGAAGAATAAAAGGGTAAAATGGTCATTTTAAGGGCCCACTACTACTGGCATCCCCTCGTTCGTTAAGGGACATCCAATCTGTTAAGGGGCTGCCTGATGAGTGCCAAATATTGCATATTTCTACATCTATTTATTAGCATTTAGCTCATCTTTTGTGTTCAGAAATCAGATATTATCCCAGATTCTGTATTTTCTTTGTTTTCAAGAATAAATATTTGTACTAATTAATTTTGTGTTTTTAGGTAGTAAATAAAGTTCGGAGAATCTGAGGAGCCAAAAGAGCGAGAAAATTGGAGAAGAGCGTCTATGGAACAGGAAGCCAAAGGCCGCCTTGTCATGCTTGCAACCAAACAAGGAGCAACCCATCTACAAGACATGGGCCCAAGCTATCCAAGACCCACCCACGACCCGGATCCGAGCCCATCCCCTTCAAACCGTTAGATTTTCATCCTACGGTCGCATCACGCACGCATCGGAGTACTCATCCGATGGTCGCTCCACCCCTACACATCGTCCCTTGATGCCCCCGGCTTCCACACCGAATTGCCCCTATACCTACACCCCATCGACCAAACCACTTCTCTTCTTTCCATTTCTCTTTCTTCTCCCCCCGACAACTCCAGAGAAAGCCTCACCTCCTTCTTCTCCCGACCAAACCATGGCAGAGCCACCACCGTCTCCTTCCCCTGACACCAGCCACCAACAGCCACTGCAACAGCACCTGCTACGCCACTCCCAGCCATGGTTATCTCTCACATAGCTTCCCCCTTTACCCGAGAAGCTAAGTTAGAGATAATCAGAGCTAGGGTTTACTCCTACATCTCAAGCAAGGCTACCAGAGCCGAATTGGCAGAAGAAAGAATGATGGGTATGTCATTAATTGGAGTTTGGAGCGATTGTGAGGTATATAAAATGGATGTTTTGATGTGAGAGGGGTTAGTGAATTTTTAGGGTTTAATTGTGTAAATTAACTTCAGTGTGCTTATTATGTTTATCATGTTCTAAATTAATCTGCTAGGATTTAAATGAAACCCTGATTCTCAGTTCTGTGGTTCAACTGTGTTTGAGTTGTTTTTGCATGCTTAAATTATAAGACATCTTCAATTCTAGTATTACAACACTTTACTCTCACAATGAATGCCTTGTATCCATTGTAGTTAGGCTAAAACTGTGTTGTTTGTGCTTCAGCTCAAGCCTTAGAGATAGTTGCTAATTCCCTTGACTAGTTGTGCTTAACTAGACAATTAGTGCTCTGGGTTAGTACTTTAGCTATTAATTGAAGTAGTACTTGGTGAAACTCCTTAGATGAGTGATTAACTTGACACATTATCCTTATCTGTCACAGGAACAAAACACTCAAACTAGTTGAATCCCATATCCTGAATCAGTGGTGGATTTGATAATCCTAGTGCCTTTAACCTCAACACTTGTATTTCATCTTGTTTTCATTACTATAACTCCAACTCAGTCGTATCGACACCAAAACCCCCATATTTGTGTTACCTTGTCTAGAAATTAGTTTAGTAAGCTCTACATCAACCTACACAGCAACTCCATTTCTCGGTGGATCGACCTGTACTTGCCCTTGCCTCCAATAGGCACTGTGAACTTGCAGTATTACAAGTAGGCATAAAATAAACCTCATTACACAGCCTACCAAGTTTTTGGCGCCGTTGCCGGGGAAGTGGTAGTATTTGTGTGTTGACCATTAGCTCACTTTACTGCATTTCAGCTCATTTTTGTACATATGTGTTTTTGAAATCTCTGCATCATTGCCTTGTGGTGTACTTTAGTGTAATTATCTCATTAGAACATTTACATCACCATTATTATCATCTGTGGCTTATTAGTCTGTTGCTCTTGCACTTCTAGCTGTAATTTCTTGCAGTTGGTTAGTCACTTCATAGTATAACAGCATTCTGTAGCTTAGTGTACTTCATCTGGTGCTCTATTCTTCATCATTGTTTACTCACATTGTCCTGTATCTAGTTGAAGTCTATGTGTGTTTAGATTGCCATCTTTCATCTACTTGGTTCTCCATTGCTTGCTTGAAAAAGCTGCTTTTGCATTCATCAATATTCTGCAGCTCTAATCCATCGATCATTACACTCTTGCTCTTCCTGTGCAAAACTGTGTACTAAAACCTTCCTTTGAGCTCACAGGTACCTTACTTGCTATTGTAAAGCTAAGACAAAGAAGGATAAAGCAGAGGAGCAGAACCACTGTGGAGTGCCTAAACCCAGTTTAATACTGGTGGTATCGTATTCTATCCTTGCTCTCGTGTGATGATTATATGTATGAGAACCCAGATACATGATAGACCTGCTACCTTGCTAGCCCCCTGAAGCTGCAAGTAGCTGAAAACAACAGTGGAAGTCAACTGAGTGAGTTGATACCACAAACCTTGTTGAGCTAAGTTGCTCTGTACACTTAGCATTCTCTTCCCAGTCAACTACATCTGTGAGACTCTCTGAAAATTGTAAGTTGTCATTTTCACTTGTTGAATGCTAAGCATGCTAGACCTTGCTTGAGACTTTGTGTGAGCCATCTACACCCCTGCATCTGCTGCAACTTGTATGTAAACCAGTGACCACCACAACCCATCTTACCCAAGTTGTGCTTTCTTTGCTATGTGCTCAACTCCATTGAAGGCTTATTGAGTGTGAGTGCGGCTTGGATAGCCAAGCTAGGCTGCAAGCCAAGTAGAGGTCAAGTGAGATAGTTGATGCCTCATGCCATGTACCTTTATGCATGTTTAACCTTGTGCTAGACCTTGAATCTGTGAGACCACATTTGACTCTATCATCCATTGGCTAATCTGTGCATCATTGCATTTGCTAACTGTCACTTGCTAAGCCATCTTCCACCTAATATATGCATACTTGTCGTTCTGATCTCGAGAATCGAGGTCAACTGACCCGATTGACATCATCTGTGTTAGCATCAATTCCTGCAATTTGTGTGTGAATGAGCTTTGGCAACTGTGTTATTTGCATACCTGTGTGAATCAGTCTCTGCAATTTGTGGGTGATTGAATGAGTTGTTAAGTAGCAAGGTTAGTGATAGCAACTAGCTTGGTTTTAAAATACACAACCCAGCACATGCTTCACCATTGAGTGAGCACAACCATTTACCCTGTGCACCTCACACATTTTTGTTGATTTTTCTTGTGCACCTGCCAATCTGGGCAGTGCATAAGCTTTGCTGTATCTCCTTTGAGAGGCTGTGCATCAGCTGCTCAGTGCACCTTATTCAAGTTGTGCTTTCCTTGCTCCATCTGAATCTGTGCAAAAACCAATGACTTAATCCTTACCTGTGCATAAACTTGCCAAGCAAAGCTGTGAAATCTCCAACAGCAAGCACTTCTTTGTGCTAAATTTTGAGAATTTGGGTGTTAGTTTTGTGAGTTGTATCTCACTGGGCTTTCCACAAACCTGGGCTGCAAACAACTAAGCCACATAACTTGGCACGTATGGCTGGGCCGTCTGAAAATGGCCCACATCATCAGGCTGGAATCCACCTAATCAGTTGGGCTTAGCAACATCAAAAAGCAATCTTTTGGGCTTGAGTCTTGTATTGGCGGGTAATTTTTGAGTTTTTGCTTTTCTGTGTTGAACTTGATTGTTTGTTAACATGCTAGATGCGCTAGCTAGGCTATGATTGTGTCTTTTAGAGACCAAACAAATCGACTAGTTAGAATCCGCCCGGACGAAATCGTAAGCATACCCAGTTCTTCAACCGAAAGCCTAAGCCCAAATCCATCAGAAAGCCCATCCGAAACAGAAACCATGGGTGAGGAACTTAACCAACCCCGTAGTCTCAAGGACTACATGTACCCAACTAGGGCAAGCCAGCCCTCTTGCATCATTCTGCCAGCCGATGCTTGTCAGTTTGAACTGAAAGCAAGCATCATTCAACTGCTACCGTGTTTAGAGGGTCGATCTTTGAAAACCCTACCATCACGTGAGAGATTTTGAGGATATTTGTGGGACTCTGCGTTTTAACCAAATGCCAGAAGAGTCCCTCAAACTGAGATTGTTTTCTTTTTCTCTAAAAGACAAAGCCAAGTCTTGGCTTCATGCCCTACAACCACAGTCCATTAGAACGTGGGATGACCTCACAAAAGAGTTTTTCAAAAAGTTTTTCCCAAACCATAAGACGGCGACAATTCGCCGAGAGTCTAAATGGTTTGTGCAATTAGAAGACGAAACTCTAGCAAAGTACTTGGAGAGATTCAATGAATTATTACTCAATGTCCCCATCATGGTTTTGAAAAATGGAGACTCGTGCAAATATTGTATGAGGGTCTAGATGTTAGAACCCGAACCACGGTCGAGTCAATATGCAATGGTGCATTTATTGACAAGAGTCTTGATGACGCTTGGACTTTCTTAATCGAAGTCGCTGAAAAGACTCAACAATGGGAGTCCATCCGTGAACCAAAAGGACTACCCCATGTAGGTAATGTTCATAGAATCGAGTCGACTTTGATGGAAATGCAAAAATGGCATCTTTGGCACTGGAGAATAAAAATGCTTGAGTTGCAGAAGAATGTAAAATCTAATGCCCCTACTCTCCGTGACCAAATTGAAATGGCCACTTGTGCCGCATGCCATAGCTCTGACCACTTAGTGGACAGCTGTCCGGACTTACATGCATTTCAAGAGTCTAAAACCGAGCAAGCCAATGCATTGTACCATAGGCAAGAGGACAACCCGTATTCTCAAACCTAGAACCCATGGTGGAGGAATCACCCTAACTTCTCTTGGTCTAAAGGGCCTGTACAAGGGGGACCAACAAATAACAACCAAGGGTACTCATATCCTAGAAACCCCCAAGTACAACTGATGTGATATTAACAAGTTGTAGAAAAATGGTAAGAAAGATGTCGTTCTCTCGAACTTGTGAAGGATTTTTAGATTCAAATAAGACTAGAAAACTCAAAGAAGCTTGTATCAAGATTTTAGAAAGCACTGAGACTCAGGATTCCACTATTTTCCAATTTTTATGTGATTCATTATTAATAATTATCATGCAATTCATACGTTCAATTGATTCTTAAATATTGCCAATAGTAGATTTTGAAATCTTGGTTGTTAATCTCAAGCATGGAACATCAAGAGCCCTAAGCTAAGCATGCACCATCAAGTGAAAACACAAAGAGTTAGCAAAAATCTTTATTTCAATTTCGATTCAATGCAAATAATCATAAAAAGAATTGCGAAATTAATTAAATAAATATTACCACATATTTGTTGGAAAAATAGCTTCCTCCATCGCCTCGTGAAAGGGGTTTAGCTCCTCATAATAATCACTTGCTCAAAATACATGTTTATAGCCCAAAAGTTGATTAAAAGGATGAAAAACAATAAAAACAGACTATTTGCAACGCATTTGTAATGGCGTTACAAAGCGGTTGTTACAAAGGACAGTTACTGAGAGACAGACTTATGTCTTTGTTGAATTGTCGTTGAATTTAAGACCCTAAAGCATTTGTCCGAGAAGGCCTATTGTTCTTCGTGTTCTTCGACTACACCAATGAAACCCGATTCTCTGAAACTCCTCCTGTTGATCTCTGCTGTGTTCTAAAGCTCCCAAAAGTATCCGTAACCTTGATACCCGTCTCTCGGGATTCGACCACACCTTTTATAGACCTCAAAACCCTTCAAAACCCGATAAAATTTCCTCTCTTCCTTTCCGTGCAAGTCACGGCAATAATATCTCTGCCGACTTACTTACACAATTCTAACTTTGTCCAAACCATCCCAAACTCTTTATTAGGTAATTACATATCTTAGGAAGGATTTTCTGCGATTTAATCTCCACTGAATATTCCAAAATCAAGCTCCCAGAGACCGTGTAAACTCATTCCCCTGTTTTTGCTCTAACTCGATTTCTAGCCACTTTGGGTTCCATACAACGACTTTACCAGGCTGTTTAGGCCTAATAAGTAAACCCAATCAAATTGACCATTTAGTCTCGATAAAACTTGATCAAAATCTCAACCCTAATCTCAACTTCGGTGACACTAGTTTTCCCGCCAAAACTCATTTTTGAATTGTTGAAGATGACCTCCCCTATCCGAGTGGGGGTGCGAATAGCAGTGCCTTGGGGTGTCTGAGGGTGCCCCTTAGTAATTAGGGTACCCCTTATCCATTTCGGGTGCGAATAGTAATTTTCTCCCACGAGCGCAAATACCACTTTTCGAGCCAATTTTCCAAAAACCTTATTTCTCCAAAAACACCCACAAAGACATAGAATACCAAAATAAGCGCAAAATCGAGTACTAACATTACAGAGAATTGAGACTAATATAGACACATAAATGCGTCTATCAAATACCCCCAAACTTATTATTTGCTAGTCCTCGAGCAAATTAAAAACAAAAATAAAATCCTAACTCAGCTTATCGCCGAGCATCGTCGATTGCATTTAGCGTATGCAATAAGCCTTTAAACCCCTAGGTGGCCCTAGTGGCCGAGTTATAGTCTCGGGAGGGTTTACAAGAGATATACCCACAAAACCTTTATATTCCAGACCCTAACTATTTACGCAGAACTTTGGAAGGCACTAAAGAATCTCCTTGGTTGGCATACTTATTGACTACGGGAGGAAGTACTGATGCGAAATTCCAATTCTTTGTACACGAGTTTGCACTCAAGCATACTAAAATTCATATATAAGTCACGAGCTCTACTCAGATAGTCACACTATGGACATCAATACCCGGAGTCAAAAATAATCACATGGATAGATAATGAAGATGGATATATAGAAAAACATAGATGGTTTTGATGTTTACTAAGTGATCGATGTTTCCCATATCGTAAGAAGGCCCTTTGCCAAAATGAACCTATCCTAATGGTGAGATACTAGTCGACTAATATCAACACAACGGCATATACAAGGGAACCGGTGGTCGATAATCCTAATTCTAGATCAACACGTCGGCATATACAAGGGAACCAACGGTCGATTTATTCAACGAACATTTTTTTTTTTTTTTTTTTTTTTTTTTTTTTTAACCGCATGATTAGATCTTTTGGATCCAAGCGCATGCTTCTTGTCGGCAGATTACATGATAGTTCCCGTGGATCTGCATTCCACGCTTGTTTAGGCGACAGACGGGGAAAACACACACATATTGCTATTCCCAAGTGTTAATTTTATTCCGTTTGGTCTAATTGGTCTAGTCTTTTTTTTTTTTTTTTTTTTTTTTTTTAGTAACTCAATCACTCTATTTCACCCTAGCAGTGGTAACAACTTGAATCGTGAGCCCCACCTAATCACTTAGAGAAACATAGTTTAAAAACAAAATAAAATAAAAACGCAGTGAAAAGGACTCAACGAGATTGGTGAAACTATCATGTTATTTCTAACACCCGAGCTACTGTGCTTTTATGAATAGACTCTTTAGATGTTGCCATCTAATCGATTGGTTCCTCAACTCCTACAACCAAAATGCTTCCATCCACTTAGATTGGTTAGTGCCATCCTTAATAAGCATAAATTTCTAGGCTCTGGAGTTCAATAATGCAACTAAAAGTTTCTCCCATACCCCCAAACTTAAATCTAACATTGTCCTCAATGTTCTAAAGATAAAATGAAAAGCATGAACAAGGAGAAACTGTTACCATTTGAAGTAAAAGAGTTAAGGAAAGATATTACCGTGTCGCATGAATATTGGGTTACCTCCCAAGAAGTGCTAAGTTTAACGTCTTCACCAGGACTAAGGAAGGATTAGTCACCTCATAGAATCATAAAGTAATAGCCGAAATTTACGTGGGTCATCAAAACCAAATAGAGCTATCACAAATAAAAGGAATCTCCAACATGCCAAGAAAATTAACAAATAATGCACACCCTTGTCTAGTTTCCTGTTTAAGACAATTATATCTAGCTGTGGTTCAGGTTCAGGTTCTATAACTGGGTCCAAATCAAATATTTTCATGGGTTGGAATTCCTCAAGGCTAAGATCCGGTTCAGGTTGTAAAGTCTGTAAGAACTCAAATAAGAACTTAGAAGCACGTAATAATAACCTGAATAATTGCGGATCCTTAAAGTCAATCAGTTTTGACTCACACAATTGACCACGATGAAACTGGCGGTCAATCTTAAGAAAATGTGTCGATACTAATTCCCTAAAGTACTTAGGCTTAGTCTCGGTCGACACATTTGAAACTCATACGTTCCCACAATTGGTTGAAAAATATTTGGTGGGAAAACAAAAGTCAATCTGGGTATCACGGCTGGATAAACCACATCAACCGGATGATGGGTTTCTAACAAGCTGAAGCTTGCTCTATGAAGATACTCTTGTGAAATTGTAGAGGCATATATTCCAAGTCCACCCCCAAACTTAGAATTTTGGGTGTCTCTAAATAGACTAGTCACAATATTCCTAATTTCTAGACCATCGGGTTCTGAAAAAGGTCAATTGCTTTATCTAAGTTATAATCGGGTGGTTCATCCTCTAAATGCATCGATGCATACACAAAGTAGGACTTATGTCCTTATCCTCTATGGTCCACCCTAAAGCTTGCTTATTGTCTTGAAGCACGGTCACCGGCCTACTCTCACGATCACTATCCAAATCGGAAGCTATAATAACGGGGAAAGTCTCAGATGGGCCTAAAAATGCATAATTAGGGTCCAACTTAGGAGGCTCTTCTAAACAAGGGATTAAGGTAGACTCGGAAGCTAATAATGGCTCAAACCTAGCTTTCCATGTATCGGTATCTAACATAGGAATAGAATCCAACAGAGCATTTACTTGTTCAATGTTGCTATCATCGTCAAAATCCATGCTAAAATGGGCTAGACAACTCTCTAATGGATATACCGATAAGGTGTTTGGTAATGACTCTGAACTAAGGTTCCTATCATGTTCACCTCTTCAATGCATGTGTCATCTAGCTCGAATGCGGCTTATTGACATTAAAAATATTCAACTCAATAGTCATATTACCAAAGATAGATTCATAATACCACTTCGACAATTTATGATCGCATTAGACGTAGCTAAAAATGGGCGACCTAAAATCACGAGTATACGGTTCTGGGGTCGGGGACAAGGTTGGGTATCTAAGACCACGAAATCCACGGGATAAATAAACTTGTCGACCTCAATAAGAACATCCTCTATCACACCACGAGGAATCTTAACGAGACCTATCATTAAGCTGCAGGTGTTATCTTGGTAGGTTTCAATTCACCAAGTCCTAGTTTGTAAGTACACATGAGTACGGCGGTAAGTTCACACTAGCTCTAAGTCAAGTAAAGCTTTATCTACCCGATGTTTTCCTATCGTGCAAGCAATGGTAGGGGCACACAGGTCTTTATATTTAGGAGTTGTGTTGTTACAATGATCGAACTTACATGACTAGCTAAAAAGGCTTTTTAGGAACACTAAGCTTGCGCTTTCGCGTACACATATCCTTAAGGAATTTGGCATAAGCCGGAAGTTGCCTAATTGCTTCTAGTAACGGAAGGTTTATGGTAACTTTCTTAAAAACCTCCATTATGTCATTAAAGTTGGATTCACTCTTTGTTGGTACTAATAGCTGTGGAAATGGGGCTCTAGGCATAAAATAGGGCCTCTCGGGAACCGAATCGGCATCATCGGAGATTTTATCGGTCCCCTCGGCTATGGATGGTCTGAGGGTGAACTACGGTATGCTCACTATCGGGCATGGTTACACGATTGTCTACTACTCTACCACTCCTAAGGGTTCTAATTGAATTCAAGCGGTGTGATGGTTTTCACCTACTTCATGAACTCCTCTAGGGTTGGGTTGTGTTTGACTAGGGAACCTACCCTTTTCTCTCAAGGACTCATTTATCAGACTAACCTGCGTTTTTAACTCGGCAATAGCTTGACTATTTTCTTGCCCTATCCTGTTACTAGTTTCTACACTTTGTGAAAGTAATTGGTGCATCTTTTCAGTGTTTTGAATAAATGAGGCAAGAGTTTCTTCTAGACTCAAAATTTTCTTATCGGTGATTTTGAAAGCGAGCTATTCTGAAGGATTCTTAGTATAGCCAAAACACAGGGGAGCATTCGAATCACTAAACTGACCTTGGTCCTTAGACCATGAGAGGTTCGGATGGTTTCTCCAACCCGATATTATAGGTTTGAATATGGGTCAAATTTACGACGGTTATCAAATCTAGTGTTATTATTATAAAGAGCATTGGCTTGCTCTTCAATAGTCTAGCCTTCCCAAAAGGCTCCACTCTACCACTAGTGTGACCCAATTCTAAAGCTTCTAACCTTTTAGCTATTCTTTGCAATTTTGGCATCGATTCAAAGCCTCCTTCTAGCCTATTAACGTTTCCTCTTCCTAGAAGAATTGTTTTCTTGGGTTCCCTACTATTTTCCCATTCTTTGGGTCTTTTCGGCGATTTCATGCAAATATGTCATCGCCTCATCAACTGTTTGGTTTTCAAACCCACCTGTACACATAGATTCTCTTGTGGTTGTAGTGGAATAATCTAAACCCTCATAAAGGATCTCGAACTAACCTAACCTTTTCGAGACCATGATGAGGACATTGGGCTAATAAATCATTGAACCTTTCCAAATACCTATACAAAGATTCTCCCTCTGTTGAGAAAACGTGCGATTTGCGTCCTAATAGACGATGTTTTGTGCCTAGGAAAAAACTTGTTCAAAAGGCGGATGTAAGTTGTTCATATGTTTCAATTGGACCGAAGCCAAACTATATAGCCACGATTTGGCTTTATCCTTCAAGGAAAAAGGGAATAACTTTGAGTTTCAAAGCATCATCATCAAGGTTTCTAATCTTTAGGGTACTACAAATTTCCTCAAAGTCCCTAACATAGAAATAGGGGTTTTCATTTTCTTTCCTAAGAAGATTGGGAGCGGTTGTAAGGTCCCAGGTTTAAGTTCATAAGTTGCTTCCGTTTGATTAACTTTGATACACGAGGGACGAGTAGCCCTAGTCGGGTTCAACAAGGCTTTCAAAGTTGCCATTTTTGGTACTATCGGAATATTAGGGATTGTCTCCTAAGCGGACGTTCAAAAACGGACTCTTCAAAAATCGGACTTTCTAAATTGAGGTAATCGAGACGCTTAGAACTACTAGGTTTTTCTTTAACAAATCTACCTAGGGCGTCTCTTTTACGTTCAGGCATGCAAAAGAATAAGGAAGGGAATTCTATGCAATCACAAATCAAGGCCGACTCAACCAAAACAAACCTAGGGATTTCTAGCAAACAAAAAGCATGATGGCTCCACTTAGATTGTTTCTAGACCAGCTTCTAATCCTTCGAAAAGGAATTCGTTACAATTTAAGCAAACCCCTCTGGAATCAATCCGAGTCAAAGTAAGTTGAATAGAGGCGAGGGGAAGCTCGGTGGAGCTTTGATACCCAAGGCCTCACCTGAATTACAATGCGGCGCGATCACGCATTCAACTCACGAAAACCTTTATGAACTTGAAGTGTGCTTAAAAGAGTAACCAATATTTTTCGAATGACTTTCCTATTAAGCTCGTTACCCTATCGGTCTTGTTCTAGTCAAAATTTTAAGGCTTAGGTTCGCGTAGGTTACGTGTTCCTAAAGCGGGCAAGAAGAGAAAGTGATGAAATCCGAACCCTTATCTTGTATGGCCAGGCCTTGCCCTTTACTATAAAATTAAAACGGCCGTATTCAAGTCCTCGGCATATATGCAAACGAAGGAGTCCGATAACTCGGCGACGGGGATTCGCGAGTGTTCAGAATCTTACCTCCCGTTCCAGACGGGGGATGAATCGGTTGTAGTCGACTCGGGCCACTGACTCCTATGTCAATGTACGAACCCAAGGTGCAGAGACAATATCGTAATTGTCCTCCTTCTCTGCACACAATTTATATTTAAAAGTACCCTTCCGTAGGGTAAAAATAAAAAAATAATGTCCAAAGTCCAAAAGTCCAAAGTCCAAAAAGAAAAGGAAAATTACAAAAATAATTATAAACCCTAATACAGTTTTTCCGAAAAAAAAAAACCCTAAAAAAAATAAAAATAAAAATACAATTCTTTGTCTCTTCCTCGTTTCTTTTCGCTTTGTCTTTGACTCCAAGTCTTTTATTATTCACCAAATCTTTGGCTCGGCTTTCTTTTCGATCCAAAATCCAATCCTGTAACCACAAGACAAATACCCAAGAAAACGTAAAATAGAACAAAAGAATAAATAAAACTAAAAAAATAAATCTAAAACCCTAAAAACAAGTCCGCGTCGGCAGCGCCAAAAATTGATGTGATATTAACAAGTTGTAGAAAAATGGTAAGAAAGATGTCGTTCTCTCGAACTTGTGAAGGATTTTTAGATTCAAATAAGACTAGAAAACTCAAAGAAGCTTGTATCAAGATTTTAGAAAGCACTGAGACTCAGGATTCCACTATTTTCCAATTTTTATGTGATTCATTATTAATAATTATCATGCAATTCATACGTTCAATTGATTCTTAAATATTGCCAATAGTAGATTTTCGAAATACTGGTTGTTAATCTCAAGCATGGAACATCAAGAGCCCTAAGCTAAGCATGCACCATCAAGTGAAAACACAAAGAGTTAGCAAAAATCTTTATTTCAATTTCGATTCAATGCAAATAATCATAAAAAGAATTGCAGAAATTAATTAAATAAATATTACCACATATTTGTTGGAAAAATAGCTTCCTCCATCGCCTCGAAGAAAGGGTTTAGCTCCTCATAATAATCACTTGCTCAAAATACATGTTTATAGCCCAAAAGTTGATTAAAAGGATGAAAAACAATAAAAGCAGGAGACTATTTGCAACGCTGTAATGGCGTTACAAAAGCGGTTGTTACAAAGGACCGTTACGAGAGACAGACTTATGTCTTTGTTGAATTGTCGTTGAATTTAAGACCCGTAAAACGATTGTCAGAAGGCCTATTGTTCTTCGTGTTCTTCACAATTTACCCAGCGAACCCGATTCTCTGAAACTCCTCTGTTGATCTCTGCTGTGTGTTCTAAAGCTCCCCAAAGTATCTGTAACCTTCATACCGTCTCTGGGATTCGACCACACCTTTTATAGACCTCAAAACCCTTGAAAACCCGATAAAATTTCCTCTCTTCCTTTCAGTGCAAGTCACGGCAATAATATCTCTGCTTGACTTACTTACACAATTCTAACCTTTCCAAACCATCCCAAACTCTTTATTAGGTAATTACGTATCTTAGGAAGGATTTTCTGCGATTTAATCTCCTGAATATTCCAAAATCAAGCCAACGAGAGACCCGTGTAAACTCATTTCCCTGTTTTGCTCTAACTCGATTTCTAGCCACTTTGGGTTCCATACAACGACTTTACCGGGCTGTTTAGGCCTAATAAGTAAACCCAATCAAATTCAGCCATTTAGTCTCGATAAAACTTGATCAAAATCTCAACCCCTAATCTGCAACTTGATGACACTAGTTTTCCTTAAAACTCATTTTTGAATTGTTGAAGATGACCTCCCCTATCCGAGAGTGGGGGTGCGAATAGCACTGCCTTGGGGTGTCCTGAGGTGCCCCTTAGTAATTAGGGTACCCCTTATCCATTTTAGAGTGCGAATAGTAATTTTCTCCCACGAGCGCAAATACCACTTTTCGAGCCAATTTTCATAAAACCTTATTTCTCCAAAAACACCTACAAAGACATAGAATACCAAAATAAGCGCAAAATCGAGTACTAACATTACAGAGAATTGAGACTAATATAGACACATAAATGCGTCTATCAACAACCACACCCTCAGTACCCTGTAGAGAAAAAGCCTAGCTTTGAAGACTGTGTCGTTAAGTTAACACAAAATCTTTCAAAACTTGAGAAAACAACCGACCAACGTTTCACAAGTCTAGAACTTAAAATGGGTCAAATCTGTGATGCATTGAATGAGAGAGAGAAAGGCAAATTCCCTAGTCAACCCCAACAAAATCCAAAGAATGTATTTCAAGCAGGCTCCTCTACCTGCAATGAAACTTCACATAGTCAGCGAATCATCACCACTCTCCGTAGTGGTAGAGTTGTTGAGAACCATGTAGGTGTACCACGGTCAAGCGAGTCTCCATCGGACTCACCGGTTACACACAACACCGCGAGAAAACATCTCTGTAGAGAAAGAATGAAGAGCATGTTGATAAAACCAAGAGTCCTACTTTTGACATAGATGTTTCTTTGCCAAGTCATGCACTGTTGCTCCATTCCCACGAGAGGTTGGTGCAACGAAGAAGGTACCAGTACAACGAGATTTTGGAAATGTTCAAACGAGTTAACATAAACATTCCATTTCTCTAAGCAATCAGGCAAATACCCGCCTATGCTAAGTTTTTGAAGGACCTGTGCACACAAAAGCGAAAGCTTCATGTGCATAAACGTGCCTTTCTCACCGAGCAAGTAAGTTCAATTATTCAAAACAAAACCCCCTAAGTTTAAAGACCCGGGTAGCCCAACTATCTCTTGCACTATAGGTGATCATACAATCGGAAAAGCTTTATTGGACTTAGGAGCTAGTGTGAATCTACTGCCATATTACGTATGTGCGGTTAGGTCTTGGGAATTGCAACCTACCCCGTTACGCTACAATTAGCGGACAGATCGTGAAAATCCCCGTGGCATTGTTGAAGATGTGCTGATCAAGGTTGATAAATTTTATTTCCATGTGGACTTCATTGTGTTAGATACTCAACTTGTGCAAAATCCACGAAAATCATATTCCCGTTATCTTAGGACGTCCCTTCTTGGCAACGTCAAACGCTATCATAAATTGTCGTAGCGGGATATTGAATTTGTCTTTTGGCAACATGACTGTAGAAACCGAATGTCTTTCGTGTGAATCAACAACCCATAGAGTGTGATGATGATGAATTGCACGAGGTTAACATGATTGAGAGTCTGATTCAAGACTCATTGTCTGACATCTTATCCGTGGACCCTGTTCAAGCATGTTTAGATAATTTTGACTTAGATATCTTCAATTAAGTACATTAGTGAAGTCCACTCTTTGCTAGAGTCTGTGCCACCCATGGATATTTCTAAATGGCAGAATGCAGTGGAACCCCTTCCACTCTCTGATTCCAAATCTGCCCCACCTCTTGATACACCATCTAAGCTTGATTTGAAACCATTACCTGATACCTTGAAATATGCTTTCTTAGGTCCTTTTGATACTTTACCTGTGATTATTGCATCATGTTTAGACACGGAACAGGAAAGTCAACTTTTAGAAGTACTTAAAGAACATAAAGGAGCTTTAGGTTGGACCATCTCCGATCTTAAGGGTATAAGTCCCACAATTTGCATGCATCACATAAACCTTAAAGAGAACACTAAACCATCTAGGGAAATGCAAAGGAGACTTAACCCCAACATGAGAGATGTTGTCAAGGGTGAGATTCTGAAATTGCTTGATGCGGGTATCATTTACCCGGTTCACGATAGCGATGGGTCAGTCCCATTCGGGTGGTACCCAAAAAGTCTGCATTCTTGTAGTTCAAAATGAGATGAACCAGACTTGTCCCCACCGTGTTACCTTTGGGTGGCGAGTTTGTATTGATTATAGAAAAGCTGAACACGGTAACAAAGAAAGACCATTTTCCCCTTCCTTCATTGACCAAATGCTAGAAAGGTTAGCAAAACATAGTCACTATTGTTTCTTAGATGGCTATTAAAATTTACAACCAAATTCACATAGCACCCGAAGACCAACAAAAGACCACATTTACATGTCCTTATGGAACATTTGCTTATCGTCGTATGCCTTTCGGGTTGTGCAATGCACCCGCCACTTTTCAACGTTGCATGATGAGTATATTTTCTGACATGGTAGATAAGTTTCTTGAAATTTTCATGGATGATATTCGGTGTTTAGTTCTTCTTTTGATGAATGTTTGCATCACCTCACTTGTGTGCTGATTAGGTGTAAGGAAAAGAGTTTGGTTTTGAATTGGGAAAAATGTCATTTCATGGTTAACTCAGGCATTGTTTTAGGGAATATCATCTCGGAAAAGGCATAGAAGTAGACAAAGCCAAGGTAGATCTCATTCAACACTTGCCTCAACCTCGTTACGTGAGGGACATAAGATCATTTTTAGGCCATGCGGGTTTTTACCGCCGATTCATCAAAGACTTTAGTAAAATTTCAAGACCTTTGTGTAATCTTCTTGTAAAAGATGTTGCATTTGTTTTTGATGATGCTTGTAAGGAAGCATGGGAGCAACTGAAGGCTCTCCTTACATCTCGCCCCTATAGTGGACCACATTTGGACATTACCATTTGAGATTATGTGTGATGCGTCTGACTATCCTGTAGGAGCTTTTTGGGCCAGCGAGTAGACAAACTTCCATATGTGATCTACTATGCTAGTAAAACACTTAATGATGCTCAATTGAATTATTTCACTACTGAGAAAGAGTTGCTAGTTGTTGTGTTTGCATTAGATAAGTTTAGATCTTATTTGATAGGGTCTAAGGTCATCATATATTCTGACCATGCTACATTGAGATATCTTTTGTCTAAAAAAGATGCTAAGGCTCGTCTAATTCGATGGATACTCTTGTTACAAGAGTTTAACCTCGAAATTCGAGATAAGAAAGGGTCGAGAAAATGTTGTTCTTGATCACTTGTCTAGGTTGAATGTCGAAAGCCGCTTTGATGAATCTGTGCTAATTAGGGAATCATTCCCACGATGAGCAATTGATGCTTATTCTGAAATGCCTTGGTTTGCTGATATTGTGAACTACCTTGCTACAGGTAGAATGCCCTTGCATTGGTCTAAACAAGATCGTTCTAAATTCTTGGCTGAAGTTAAACATTTCCTTTGGGATGAGCCATATCTGTTTAAGCACTGCCAAGACCAAATCATTAGGAGATGTGTCCCCAATTCTGAACAAAGGGATGTCATCTCTTTCTGTCATGACCATGCATGTGGAGGCCACTTTAGTGCCAAGAAAACTGCTGCAAAGATATTGCAAAGCGGTTTCTATTGGCCAACACTGTTTAAGGATAGCCATGCTTTTTGTGTTGCTTGTGACCGATGCCAGAAATTAGGAAGTATCTCTAAGAGAAACATGATGCTTTTACAACCCATTTTGATTGTTGAGCTGTTTGATGTTTGGGGTATTGATTTCATGGGTCCATTTCCTAACTCTGAAGGTAAGTTATACATTCTTGTTCTTTATTGATTATGTCTCTAAGTGGGTAGAGGCCATTGCATCCAAAACCAACGACCATAAAGTTGTTCTTTCTTTTCTTAAGGAAAACATTTTCTCCCGTTTTGGAACCCCTAGAGCAATAATCGGTGATGGAGGTAGTCATTTTTGCAATAGACCCTTTGAATCATTAGTGCGCAAGTATGGAATCACTCTAAGGTAGCAACACCTTACCATCCTCAAACCAAAGGCCAAGTGGAAGTTTCTAATAGGGAAATTAAGCATATCCTTGAGAAGACCGTCAATCCTTCTAGGAAAGATTGGTCTTTGCGCTTAAATGATGCTTTGTGGGCCTATAGAACTGCATACAAGACTCCCATAGGGATGTCTCCTTACAGACTTGTGTACGGTAAAGCATGTCATCTCCCTGTAGAGTTAGAACACCGTGCATATTGGGCCGTGAAGAAGTTGAATTTTGTTCTTGATAAAGCTGGTACCCACAGAAAACTTCAACTCAATGAGTTAGAAGAATTGAGAAATGATGCATATGATAGTGCCAAAACGTACAAACAAAGAATGAAAGTGTTTCACGACAAGCGCATTCTGCGCAAGTCCTTCACACCAGGTCAGAAAGTTTTATTGTACAACACTCGCTTGCATTTGTTTCCAGGAAAGCTACGTTCTCGATGGTCAGGACCATTCTTGGTACGTACCGTTTTTCCCCATGGAGCTGTTGAAATTGAAAACCCAGCAACCAAGAACATCTTCAAGGTCCATGGTCAGAGACTGAAACCATTTCTGGAGCATCTTCCACCAGAAGTTGAGACCGTCGACTTGGAAGACCCCATCTATGTGGACTAGACTAGTTCACTTGTGTACATACATATGGACTAAAACTCCATTCTCTTTTCCATTTCTTTTTCTTTTTGCATAATTTTTAGATTTGTGCTAACCAAACTTTTTGTCTTGCCCTCTGGTTGTTTGCTTTCAAAGCATTCATCCTCCTTTGGTTTAGCAACACCTTTGTACATCCGGTAATCTCTTCCCTTTTCTTTACTCAACATAGTTCTCTTGGTATGTGACTGTTTAAATTCTTATTATCTGTTGACACATTAAGGACAATGTTTGATTTAGGTTTTGGGGTGCATTTGCATATAGAGTTTTTAGTCTTTTATTTCAAAAAAAAATCAAAAAAAAAATCAAATTTTTTTTTTTCAAAACTCTTTGTAAATATGTACATAAAAACCTCCAACTTTTAGAGATCTTAGAGTCACTAGCATGCTTCTAGCTATGTTTACATAGAGAGTCTGACCGAAATAACAGAACTTGGAAGTCTTGGAGAACACAATCGGGTTTCTTAGTTGATTAGAGCGTTAAAGTTGGATTTAACCATACGGGAGGGCGAATTAGGTCTTGTTTAGATATTCGGTAGTAGAATTGTGATCACCCATAGTGGAGACTACCCATTTTACATCAAGCGAGGCACCAACCTTCATTTTTTGCAACTTTCTAGAAAAGCTGGTAGAGTGTGTGTCACCGTACGTCAATTCCGGATAGGAATGGTGAGCTACCCAACTTCGCACCACTTTCAGCACTACTTTTGATCTCTTGAGTGCTAATTTCGTCAATCATGAGGGTGACATTTAAAGATGAAAACTCCTTCTAAATATCGATTTGCAGTTAGCATCACTCTCTCTCCCTCTCAACAACATCAACACATTCATAGAAACACATCATCGTCGGCAAGCGGAGCATCATCGAATATTTGAAGAAAAGTTGAAATAGTCCAAGGTTTACGTGCAACAAAGAAAAGAAAAGAAAATAGGATGAGAATTAGTGAAGTTTATGAAATCAAGACAATACAAGTTTTATTGTTTTATTGTTATTTTCATGTCATGTATGTTCAAAAAAAAAAAAAAAATTGAGTTAGTAGTTCATTGTTGTTATTTTCATGTAATTAATGTTAAAAAAAAAAAAAAAAAAAAAAAGTCAAAAAAAAAGTCAAAGTTAGTAGTTCATTATTGTTTGTCAAGTTTTTGTGAAGTTCAAAAGTTCATCATCAGCTATTGAAGACCGAAGACCGAAGATTGAAGACGTTTCTATGAATGCTGAGAGAGAGTAATGCTAATTGCCGATCGGGTGAGAAGGTAAGTGAGTACTCCCATCCTTGCTAATGGTTGATTTCCTTTCTTAGAGATCATCAGAAAAAGATTCTTTTTGTCCACAACTCTGTGGAGTCTCCAGAAATTATTTCAGAAGGTTATCCTTCTTACCTTCAACGCGTGCAGGATTTCTCTGTTTATTCCTGCCTGCACACATGAGAGACTAAAAAGCGATCTTTTTGAGTGTAATTATCATAAAACCCTAATGGTGAGGCGTAAGTCGAGGCTTATGATCACAATCGAATCCGAGATTCTTTCATATGGTATGGTTACTTCTCGCTCAGCACTTAAGGATGAGAATGCGTTCTTTGGTAGTTCTAACTTCTTGTTACTAGCATGCAGAAACTCTATGTCCTCATAGCTCTTTGGATGCTTGGGACACTTTTACACTCTGAAGTTGGAGAAGGTTTTGTGGGTACACCTCTTGTAAACCCTCACGAGACTACAACTCGTCCACTAGGGACACCTATGGGTTTAAAGGTTTAGTGCATACGCTAAATGCATTCGAGAGACCAGCGACAGTGGTATAGTTAGGATTTCTTAATTTCTGTTTCACTTGAGGACAAGTAAAATTCAGGTTTGGGGGTATTTGATGAGTGCCAAATATTGCATATTTCTACATCTATTTATTAGCATTTAGCTCATCTTTTGTGTTCAGAAATTATATATTATCCCAGATTATGTATTTTCTTTGTTTTCAAGAATAAATATTTGTACTAATTAATTTTGTGTTTTTAGGTAGTAAATAAAGTTCGGAGAATCTGAGGAGACAAAAGAGCAGAAAATTGGAGAAGAGCGTCTATGGAACAGGAAGCCAAACGCCGCGCGCGCAACAGTTGCAACCCAACAAGGAGCAACCCATCTACAAGACATGGGCCCAAGCTATCCAAGACCCGACCCACAACCCGGATCCGAGCCCATCCCTTCTGAACCGTTAGATTTTCATCCTAAGGTCGCATCACGCACGTATCGGAGTACCGCTGCATCCGATGGTCGCTCCACCCTACACATCGTCCCTTGATACCCCCGCTCCACACCGAATTGCCCTATACCTACACCCCATCGACCAAACCACTTCTCTTCTTCCATTTCTCTTTCTTCTCCCCCGACAACTCCGGAGAAAGCCTCACCTCCTTCTTCTCCCCGACCAAACCATGGTAGAGCCACCACCCGTCTCCTTCCCCGACACAGACCACCAACAACCACTGCAACAGCACCTGCTACACCACTCCCATCCATGGTTATCTCTCACATAGCTTCCCCCTTTACCCGAGAAGCTAAGTTAGAGATAATCAGAGCTAGGGTTTACTCCTACATCTCAAGCAAGGCTACCGAGCCGAATTGGCGAAAGAAAGAATGATGGGTATGTCATTAATTGGAGTTTGGAGCGATTGTGAGGTATATAAAATGGATGTTTTGATGTGAGAGGGGTTAGTGAATTTTTAGGGTTTAATTGTGTAAATTAATTTCGATGTGCTTATTATGTTTATCATGTTCTAAATTAATCTGCTAGGATTTAAATGAAACCATCGATTCTCGATTACGCGGTTCAACGTGTTTGAGTTGTTTTTGCATGCTTAAATTATAAGACATCTTCAATTCTAGTATTACAACACTTTACTCTCACAATGAATGCCTTGTATCCATTGTAGTTAGGCTAAAGCGTGTTGTTTGTGCTTAAATCCCAAGCCTTAGAGATAGTTGCTAATTCCCTTGACTAGTTGTGCTTAACTAGACAATTAGTGCTCTGGGTTAGTACTTTAGTTGTTAATTGAAGTAGTACTTGGTGAAACTCCTTAGATGAGTGATTAACTTGACACATTATCCTTATCTGTCACAGGAACAAAACACTCAAACTAGTTGAATCCCATATCCTGAATCAGTGGTGGATTTGATAATCCTAGTGCCTTTAACCTCAACACTTGTATTTCATCTTGTTTTCATTACTATAACTCCAACTCGGTCATTATCGACACCAAAACACCCATATTTGTGTTACCTTGTCTAGAAATCAGTTTAGTAAGCTCTACATCAACCTACACAGCAACTCCATTTCTCTGTGGATCGACCTGTACTTTCCCTTGCCTCCAATAGGCACTGTGCACTAGCAGTATTACAAGTAGGCATAAAATAAACCTCATTACACAGCCTACCACTTCCATTTTCAAAGGAACTGCTAAAGGCAGTCAAGTCAATTGCTAAGGGGATGCCACTGATTTAAATAATGTTAACAACACACCTTGGTCTTGTTCCATAACTCAACAGAAGAACTCGACGGAGGTTTGGTTTCCGGGAAAAATTGTTGTTGTCGATGGAGTTTGGATATTAACAGGGAATGGTGATCGATGGAGACTAAAGGAGATGGGTTTTGAGCTCATGTTGGCGGTGATGAGAAGGCTGGTGCATGAAGCCGAGAAGACTTGAGTATGAACGAGAGAATGGTGTTGACTATATCATCAGAGATGATCATGATGAGATGATGAGATGCTGCTGTGACGATGAGCACTCAAGTTGGAATGGGTTGTTGTCGGTGACGATATTGATCGTGATGATCCTGGCAGAGAAGAAGAACTTGAGTATTCGCAGTCGGGCAGTTAAGGAGAAATGAAGATAATGATCGATGTTGTTACAAAGATGGACGGAGCTCGGAACCTGTTAGCATCTTTATGATGAAACAAGAAAGTTCATGGGAGATGGTTGCTATTACGGTAGTGATCATGATGATCAGGTGGAGCTCGAGACGCTGGACATGCAGTTGAGAACGAAGAAGAGGTATTGGCAGTAATGAATTTTAGCTCTCTGTGGTTGTTGCTGGCAAAGATCATGATGGTATTAAAGATTTTGGTTGGAGGAGCTACGGACTGGATGAAGATTAATGATGGCAGACGAGATTGGAATATAATGGATGTCAAAAACAGGGAAAGGAATGAAGCTGCCGTCGAGGATTGATGGAGTTTCTGGACGATGATCGGTGGTAACTGGTGATTAGAGTTTACTGTAATGATAGGGTGATGAATAGATCTCGAGCTTTGCTGTTGATATTAAAGACTGGAGGACTGAATGGAGCTGGCTATGATTCACGAGCACAGCAGAGATCAATAGAACGTGTTGCTTCCATGGTAACGTGAGTGATGGCAGTATTGATCCGTGATCGGGTTCGAGATGTTGTGAACAGAGTTAATGGAGTCGTAGGATGATGATGGTCTATGGTTTAATGTTAATGGGTTGAGAAGTAAGAGCTGGGTCGAGTTGGCAGTGGTGATGGTCAATGATGGATTAAGAAGCTCGAGAAGGTTCGAGTAGAGCAATGCCAATGATGATGGAGATACGATGAGAGTGCTTGATGCTCGAATGCTGCTCGAAAGGAAACTGATGATGGCGATGGCAGATAATTTAGTTTGCTGTTAGTGCCATTGATGGCCGTGGTGATACTGGAAGTTGTCGGTCAGGGAAGGCATGGAACTGTTGTTGTTACCAGCGTTGATGATAAGAGATGATCAACGGAGAGGATAAAGTAATGCTGTTGAGTTCAGTTACAACTGCGAATGGGTTTTGGAAGTTGTAGAAGATACAGAATTAGTGAGGATGAATTTCTTGATCGAGAATTCAGAAGATATAAGCTTTCAGCAGGTGGAAAGTTAATGAAACGAGAGGATTTGCTGCATTATCGTACAACGAGTTGCATGCATAAAATGTATGAAAAGAAGACACGTCATGTATCAAGTTTCCCATTAGGGTATGGGCCAATCGAAGCCATGCTTACACAACTACTGAGGTTCTTTCAGTGATACACAAAATCAAAAGCATCGATTTTAAAAAATTAGAAAACTCTTAATGACCGACTATCAATCTTTATCCCGCTAGATTCTTACGCGAATAGGTTTGGGAGAAGGCCTATATATAGCCTTGTGCAGCCGAGCTTGAAAACAACTTTTGGGTAGAGAGAAAAATACACAAAATAGTGAGGAGAGATCTTTTGCCTCTACTTTTGGTTCTAAGGTTTAGAAAAGATGGAAACCCTGATTTTTGTTCTTGTTACGAACTCCATGAACATGAGCTAGAGTTTTCTATTGGTTATGGATAAAGTTGATTTCACATAACATGAATCCTTGTTTGATATATTAGTTTTGTCTCAGTATTATCGTTTATGATTCACCATCAATATTGTTACATGATTTGAATGTTTGTTTAGTCGAGTCGCGAATCGATTGAGTTTGCTTTCATCTTTATTGCTAGATTAGGGTTATTATACGCAAAAGTGATAATTCCTGATTGCAAGTAGCATAAATATGATTATAGTTTGTAGTGATATATTCTTATGATCTTATGTGAACCATAACCTTTGTTAAATCGGATTAGTGCTTTTACACGTTCGATTGCTTTGATTAACTGATTTCATAGAACTTAATGCATCTAGGGAATTAAACTTGATTAGTGCTTTTACACGTTAGGTTGTTCTCTTAGATAGGATTCATATTCACATCTTTTAATGTGTTTGTTGATGACAAGAGGAGATTTGCGGGATATACTTGCGATCAAGGTATTCTAGGGTCTTTGATAAAATAGATATTAAAATATCAATTCTAGTTATTAAGATAAGAATATGTTTGTGAATGAAAACGAAATCCTTAACCAATGCTTTCACATCTTTGAATTTATTTGTTTACTTTTCTTCATTTGCTTTTATTTTATTTTAGTATATAAAAATCAGAAAACCCCCCGGTGTTATTTATAAGGAACCGAAACATATTGACAACCCAAGACCTCTTTGTGGGAACGATCCTTTCTTGCCCTTGCTATATTTATATTTTGAGTAGTAAGAAAGTGTAATTTATTTTTGACGCCTACGACAGCGATCACTAGCTCTACCAAAAGAAACTCTTGATCATCTCGTTCGCATTCAGAGAAATTTCTGGTAGAAAAAAGACGGGCAAAAGAGACAAGGAGGATTTATAAGGGCGTGGGAAGGCATATGCAAACCTATTTCTCAAGGTGGTTTAGGAATTAAAAATCCAGATCAATTTAACTTAGCCCTTATCACTAAACTTTTCAGTAGACTGGTAACAGAACAAGACCAATTATGGGTCAGACTTTCAAAGGAAAAATATTTCCTAAATTCCCACCCCCTTGAAAAATCCAGAATTTCGAATCTATCGTGGATTTGGACCAGCAATCTTAAAGGATTAGAGTTAATAAAAGGTAATTTTATTTGGCAAGTCAAAAATGGAGCTTCGGTGAAAATCTGGAAAGACAGATGGATCCCTAATGCAAGTATAATCAAAAAAATCCCCAACATTCAAGAACAGGCACCTACAAGAGTCCAAGAGCTAATAACGGAGCAACATAGTTGGCATCAAGCAAAGTTAAACCAATTCTTCTACCAAGAGGACAAGGAAAAAATCCAAGTTATAAATCCAAGGAATCATGAGCACGACATTATTAGATGGAGGCACCATCAATCAGGAAAATTCTCGGACAAAAATGTCTACATGTATCTAGGCAATCATGATCTGGGCAATAATGATAATCTAGATTTCCCATAGAACAAGACCTGGAGACTTCAAGCCATCCCAAGAATTAGACTTCTAATCTGGAAAATAACACAAAAATTTCTACCCACGTCGGCTAGATTAGGTGCTCACAATATGGAAATAGACCAGATTTGTCAACTATGTAACAATCAAGCGCAAGAAACGGAAGCTCACCTTTTTTACGAGTGCCCATTTGCAAGAGCCATCTGGTTTGGCCTATCTCTACAAAACGTTATCACTGGAAACTCCCACAGGACAATTATTGATTGGATTAAATGGTGGATTACGGAAGCGAATTTGAGCCATACTCAGGTACAAATATCCACCATAATTTGGTTCATTTGGAAATACGGGTGTTCGGTAGTTTTTGAGAAAACCCAACCAAACCCAGTCAGTTTAATAGGACAAATTAATAGTTTCTTAAATTCAGCCCCGATAAATACCCTTCAAAGCAATAAACAGAGTCAAAAGAGAATTTCAATCAAAAATTATTAGTCCAACCTAAATTCGGATTGGATAATCTTCATTGATGCTTCTTATAAAAAGGAGGATTCTTCGATGGGATACGCCTTCATTCTATACTCTGGCGATGAGAAGACTTTCTTGCATCCTGTCGCGGGTTCGGAGTGGGCAACGTCGGCTTTCCATGCGAAGCAAAGGCCTTGATCAAGGTCACACATGGTTAAAAGAAAATATTCTATCAAGTGTGTGTATTGTAATGATCACAAAACTCTCGCGAGATAACTTAAACAAGATGACGAGATCACGTCATGGTCGGGCGGAAAATACCTTGCAGGAAATAAGGATAATTTTAGGCGATCTACCGCAAGCTAAAATGAAGTATATAAAGAGGAAAAACAACAAGGCAGCGGACTACATCGCTAATGAGGCAAGGATTAAAAGACTACATCACATGTTGGAAAATCTAGTTCAAAGAGTTCATAAATCTAGCATTGGTTCTAACACTTTTGATAAAAATGATCTTATAAACCTTTTGTACTACATTTGCTAGTTTTTAATATATGAATTTTTTCATCAAAAAAAAAAAATCACTTGTCTCACCTCTTAGATAGCGTGATTTTTAATGAATTTTGTTCTGAGGTTCTTGATTTTCTTACTTTTAGAAGGTTATTATTGGGGCGTCACACTCCATTAGAGGGGCTTCACTTGGATATCTTGTGACCAAAAATCTGGTTAAGGGATACTTTTGATTCAATATCAAATTGTCCAAATTACCCTTCAATTAAAATTAAAATAAAATAAAATAATAATCTAATCTAATCTTCACACTTTCAACCTTTTGACTCCTGCTCTTCTTCTTCTCTTTGTCTTCTTATTTTTCACAGTAGTTTTCACATCAATTCATTTCATCGTTTTCGATTAATCGGCGATCTGAAAAATTGAACCTCGTAGGATTGAAATCTGTATGAAAGATGAGGAAGAAACAAACTGATTGCAGTGATGGTAATCAAAAGCCCAATCAACCCCCTGACCAACAACCTCATCCTCAACAGCCACCGATTGAAGCAACTAATTTTTCGGAATTTCGAACTCCTCAACAATAACCCATGGTGTATGTAAGGTATTAATCGACAAACCCATCTATTCTTACTCGTTTTGTGCTTAAAACATGTTAGATTGAATCAAATCGAAGCAAAATTAGGGTTTCCGTTTTGTTTTTGAAGGTGTTACGCCTAGGTTCGCCAAGCGTAAGTCTAGTGTTTGAAGAACTTACACCTAGGTTTAGAGGAATTCAAACCGTAAATTGATTTTTCATGTAGGTTTACGTCCGGTTACCGAGATAATTTTTCCAATCGTATCTACTTACGCTTGGTTTTTCAGTAGACAAAACCCAGGCGTAAAAGTTTCTGGATATTTTGAAGGAATTGCAATTTAGGTTTACGCCTAGGTCCCGACACCAAAGTTTCCAGGCGTATTTCTTTTACGCCTAGGTTGGGTTACTGAATTTTCCAGACGTATAGTCTTACGCCTAGATTGAACTTTCCAAGCGTATTGTTTTACGTCTGGGTTCGATTCCATTTTTCTCTAGGATTACCTAGACGTAATTAAGCCTGAACATTTTTTTTTAATAGATTGGCCTGTGTTACTAATTCATCAATACTGATTCTATAAGATTTATTTCTTGTAACTTGCAGGAATTGTGATAGAGCAAAGCCTAAAAAGAATAGAGGAAATAACTTAACACCAAAAGATACTCCTACACCTCGCCATGAAATTCATTGTGGGGTCGATTATAGAGGTCTCCCCTAGGGTGCTAATAAGAGTAAGGATATGATTCAAGGAAGTAGCTCAACATGTCCTGAAATTGAAGATAATGTTTTCTAAAATCTAGAAATTAAAGGGGAAAAATTTCAACTGCCGATGATATCGGGAGGTACACTCGTGATTAGAGATACACCAAATCAACAAGAAGAAGAAAAGTTGTTGTTCAAGGAAAAGGGAAACAAGTTGTTGTTGCTTCACCTGAAGCTACACCTAAACCTCAGGTGAATGAAAAGAAGCCGAGGAAGATACCTTCACCAAAAGGAAAGCATATTCCTAAAGACAATGATTTGTTTCCTGCGAAGAAGAATGGTAGACTTTGGGGTGAGGCGCCCAATGAATCTACGCTCTTATTTGGTTATCCATATTCATGGGCTGCTAAGGTTTGCCAAAGTAGGGTAAGAATCTCAAAATTTCACTTATTTTGCATGATTTTGTTCAACTTGATATTATTTGGAATAATTTAGAAATTCAACAAATTTGTTGTTTATCCATTCTTTGTAGGATCATGAAATTGCGATAAAGAAACTGAAACATAAAACGGGTGGTTATTGGCCGTTAGGTGAAGAATGTAAAAAGAGGTTCGTGACTTATATATGAATTTTAGTATGCTTGAGTGCAAACTCGTGTACAGCAATTGGAATTTCGCATCAGGGTACTTCCTCCTGTGGTCAATAAGTATGCCAACCAAGGAGATTCTTTAGTGCCTTCCAAGGTTCTGCGTAGATAGCTAGGGTCTGGAGTGTAAAGGTTTTGTGGGTACACCTCTGGTAAACCCTCCCGAGACTATAACTCGGCCACTAGGGACACCTAGGGGTTTAAAGGCTTATTGCATACGCTAAATGCAATTGACGATGCCTGCGACAGTGAGTTAGGATTTTATTTATATCAGTTTTGCTCGAGGACTAGCAAATACTAAGTTTTGGGGTATTTGATAGACACATTTTTGTGTCTAATTTAATCTCAATACTATATATTGTTGGAACTTGATTTCGTATTTATTATGGTGTTTTATGTTTTTGTAGGTGTTTTTGGAGAAATAAGATTTTGCGGCGAAATTGGCTCGAAAAGTGGTTTTTGCGCTCTTGGGAGAAAACTATTAAAGACACCCCTCATTTGGATAAGGGGCACCTCACTGTTAAGGTGCACCTCACTGCTAAAGGGAGTCCAGCGCTGGATAGTGGCCACCCTCATCTTTATCGTTCAAAAAGGGAAAATTGGCGGGAAAAATGGATGCTCGTATGCGAACTTCCCTGGATCGAGTTTTGTGAGCTTTTGTCAGATTTTTCTCGCTGGAAAGGATTGGTCTTGGCCTGTTTAATCCAAACAGGATTGGTAATTGGATTGGGTTCGAAAAAGGAGAAGATTTCTACAGAATCTCGACAAAACAGGGGACAATATATATCGGGTTTATGAGGAAAGAATAAAGGTGCATACCGATCGGTTTGAGTCTGTTGCGACAAGGCAGGGATGAGTGACGTATCGGAATCAGAAAGAAGGTATGAAATCTTCTGTATATTGGTAGTTTGATAAAACATGGCAGTGATAGTTTATCCGGTAAGTGCTGCTAAATCTGGAAGTTACGTGGGATTAGAAGGACAGGATATACTCTGCTAGATTTGATCACATGTTTAAGAAATTATGGATATATTCATACGCGGAAAGAAGAGCAGAAAAGGGAAGAAAAAAACCGTGACTTGAGGGGAAGGAAAAGATAGATAAACTCGGATTTAATCGAGTTAGATGGAGCTGTTGGGTATAAAAAGAGTTTATGGGACTCATAAAAGGGGAGTCGAGAGTTGGGGGATGTTACAGAGGTACGGGATAAGCTGCAGAGAAGAATCGGAGGAGTGCAGGAAAAGTATTCTGCTGGTGCAGAACTGAAGAACACGAAGAACATTGGACCTTCTGGGTCAGTCGCAGAAATTTGTCGCAGAATCAACTACACAAACAACCCAGCCGTTCTCCAGCAGTCTTATATTCTACAAAAGCGGTTTTCATATATCGTTTCAGAATAAAGATTGTAATGTGATGTTTGTAACGCCTCTTCAGCGTTGCAAACTTCATGAGTTATTAGCTTTCTCTTGTTTTCACACTTTTGAGCTATGAACACCTATTTTGAGCACGTGAATAACATGAGGAGCTAAACCTCAACACTGGGATGATGGAGGAAGCCATATTTCATGCGTGTGGTAATTATATTTAATTCTTTCATGAATTTTTGCATGGATTGTTAATTGTTTTATGGTTTTTATTGAATGGTTGTGATTTCAATTGATGGGTTATACTTAGGTTAAGTCTTTTGATATCCCATGCTTTAGATATACAGTCGTTGCTTTTCAAAAATCTACCTTGGCAAAGAAACAGAGTCAATATTTTATTTGAGCTATAATTGTTTGGAATAAATATATGAATCGCATGAATGAGTTTATGGTGGAATCCCGAGTCTCAGTATCTCTCGATTTTTGTGACAAACTTGTGTATATATTTTCTATTATTAAATTCTGAAATCAAATATTTACAAGCCCGAGTTGAACGAATCTCTTTACTACCACTTTTACAAACAACTTCAAAATCACATCAATTTTTGGCGCCGCCGACGCGGACTTGTGTTTAGATTTGTTTTAGGTTTATTTTTTTATTATTTTTTTGTTCTCTTTTACGCCGTTGGTATTTTTTGATTCTATTCAGATTTTGAGCGAAGCTATAAGGAAAGAAAAAGTGCTATAAAAAGAAAGCATCGCCAAAGAAGGAAAGAAAAGAGGAGTCCAAGGCGTGAAGAAGATTTTGTACATATTTATTTTATTTAAACTTTATTTCTTTTTATTTTTAGAAACTGTAAATAGGGTTTCATTGTTGTAATTTGTCTTTTCCTTTTTGGACATTTTTATTTTTGGACTTGGACATTATTTTTGAAACCCTAAGGAAGGGTTAAAAATTAAATATAAACTGTTTACAGGGAAGGACGACAGTTACGATACTGTCTCGGCCCCTCGGGTTCGTACACTGACATCGGAGTCGGTGGGCCTCGAGTCGACTTCAACGGTTCATCGCCCGTCCGGTACGGGAGGTAAGACTCTATCCACCCACGAATCCCCAATCGTGGGTTTTATTCTGCATGTGACAACTCACACCCCGCAATAGAATGTCGAACTGGTATTACAATAGTCAATACAACGAATATCCGACTGAGTTTCAAAATGGACGTTACTACTTTGACCATAGTGTGAATAGTGGTTGGAACATCAGCCTTTTCAAGGTTATGGCTCATACCATGATGAGCCCAATTACTATCCACACACGCACCAGTCATACGAGCAAAATTCCTCTCTACTAGAATCCGCACGTAAGTTAGCTGAGTTAGCACAAAAGTTACTTGAGTCGACACGTAGTTCCGTTGAGATGAATAACTTAATTATGGACGAAAGCAATGCAATGTGTGAAACTTCTTTCCTAGATAAAATCAGGAAGTCATGTGAGTCGACTCAGAAAATGTTGTTAGAGGCCCAGGAAAAAACTGCTCAAGATAGTCATAATTTCCAATATAGTGTTTCCAATAGTACCCTTGAAAACGAAGATAGTTATTCATATAATCAAGATGACGAGGTTAGAATTGGTAACACTACTTTTTTAGATGAGGTTCAACCATTTTCATATTATTATAATGATGATTATGATGAGGATAGTACTGATGAAGAATTTGAAATAAATAGGCTTCGTGATCAGGAATTTTCCACTCCAATTGAGCTTATTAATGATAATGTTTCTAGTTCAAATCCAAATAATTTTAATAATTATTCACCTATTCAAAAGGACGAGGATTTGACTAGAGATACCCCCGTTTTAGACGATGTAGTATTTCCGTATGATTACGAAGCTGATGATAGTTTTGAGGAACGAGTTTATTCTGAGAATACTGTTTTAAAGTCTAGCGATTTAGAAACATTAGCCTTAGACAAAGAAAATGAACTCGTAGAGATGAGTGAGGATGAACCTGACTTAGAAGAATCAATTAACCATTTTCAGGAATCTGATGACCTAGAAATTAGGGAAGTTATGACTAGTCTTTCTAGAGACACTGAAAACTCTAAGTTTGGGGGTGATTATCATTCTCCATGTGCTTTAACTCTTAGAAAGGTCCCTCACTTGGGATTTGACATATGTGCCTCATCCGTTTTAAAAGATTATCTTCATACACATTTTCCTGAACCTAGTGATGTCCATAAAGAAGTTCAGTTGTTAGAAACCCATCCTCTGGTTGATGTGGTTTATCCAGGCTATGATACCCAGATTGACTTTGTTTTCCCACCAAATATTTTTCTTCGAAATGTGGGAACGTATGAGTTTCAAATGTGTCACCTATTAAGTTTTAAGACTAAGCCTAAGTACTTTAGGAAATTAGTATCGACACATTTTATTATGATTGACCGCCAGTTTCATCGTGGTCAATTGTGTGAGTCAAAACTGATTGACTTTAAGGATCCGCAATTATTCAGTTTATTATTATGTGCTTCTAAGTTCTTATTTGAGTTTTTACGAGACTTTACAACTTTGAACCGGATTTTAGCTTTGAGGAATTCCATCACATGAAAATATTTTATTTGGACCCAGTTATAGAACTCAACTTTGAACCACGGTTAGATGTAGTTGTTTTAAACAGAAACTAGACAAGGGTGTGCTTTATTTGTTAATTTTCTTGGCATGTTGCAGATTCCTTTTACTTGTGATAGCTCTATTTGGTTTTGATGACCCATGAGATATTTCGGCTATTACTTTATGATTTTATGAGGTGACTAATCCTTTCTTAGTCTGGCTAAAGACTTTAAACTTAGCACTTCTTCGGAGGTAACCCAATATTCATGCGACACGGTAATATCTTTCCTTAACTCGTTTACTTCAAATGGTAACAGTTTCTCCTTGTTCATGCTTTTAATTTTATCTTTAGAACATTAAGGACAATGTTAGATTTAAGTTTGGGGGTATGGGAGAAACATTTTAGTTGCATTGTTAAACCTCTTAGCCGAGGCGACGGAGGAAGCCATTGTTCCATGAAAAGTGGTATATTTCTATTTTAATTATTTTTTTGCAATTTCTTTAATGATTATTTGCATGGAACTAATATTGAAAAATTAATTTTTATTGAATGATTGTGATTCGTTTTGATGGATCATGCTTAGTTTAAGACTTTTGATGTTTCATGCTTGATGTATACAATTGTTACTTCGAAAATCTACTAGAGGCAATAAATTAGAATCACTTCGAACGCAAAGAATTGCATGAATATTGATTAGATTGAATCACTTAATTGGTCATTGGTGGAATCCTGAGTCTCGGTGCTTTTTATAATCTTGATAACAACTTCGTAAGTTTTCTATTGAGTTTGAATCTAAAATTGAATCTTCACAAGTCTGAGTGAACGACATCTTTCTTACCACTTTCTACAACAATTCAAGACCACATCAATTTTTGGCGTCGCCGACGCAGACTTGTATTGAGATTTGTTTTAGGTTTATTTTATTATTTTTTGTTATCTTTTACGCCTTTGGTATTTTTCGATTCTTTTCAGATTTGGAGCGAAGCTACAAGGAAAGAAAAAGTGCTATAAAAGGAAAGCATCTTCCAAATAAGGAAAGAAAAGAGGAATTCAAAAGGAGTGAAGAAGAAGATTTTGTATATAGCTATTTTGTTTTATTTTTAGAAACTGTAAATAGGGTTGTATTTTTGTAATTTTTCTTTTTATTTTTGGACTTTTTGGACTTTATTTTTGGACTTGGACTTTATTATTTTAAACCCTAAGGAAGGGTTAAAACTTAAATATAAACTGTTTGCAGGGAAGGACGACAGTTACGATACTGTCTCGGCCCCTCGGGTTCGTGACATCGACATAGGAGTCGGTGGCACGAGTCGACTTCAACGGTTCATCGCCCGTCTGAGTACGGGAGGTAAGACTCTATCCACCCACGAATCCCCTGTCGGTGGGTTTTAATTTTGTGTGACAACTCACACCCCTGCAATAGAATGTCGAACTGGTATTACAATAGCCAATACAATGAATATTCGACTGAGTTTCAAAATGGACGTTACTACTTTGACCATAATGTGAATAGTGGTTGGGAACATCAGCCTTTTGAAGTTTATGGTCCATACCATGGTGAGCCCAATTACTATCCATACACCCACGGGTCATACGAGCAAAATTCCTCTCTACTAGAGTCCGCACGTAAGTTAGCTGAGTCAGCACAAAAGTTATTTGAGTCTACACGTAGTTCAGATGATATGAATAACTTAGTTATGGACGAAAGCAATGCAATATGTGAACCTTCTTTCCTAGATAAAATCAGGAAGTCATGTGAGTCGACTCAGAAAATGTTGTTAGAGGCCCAGGAAAGAACTGCTCAAGATAGTCCTAATTTCCAATATAGTGTTTCCAATAGTACCTTTGAAAATGAAGATAGTTATTCACATAATCAAGATGACGAGGATAAAATTGGTAACACTACTTGTTTAGATGAGGTTCAACCATTTTCATGTTATTATAATGATGATTATGATGAGGATAGTGTTGATGAAGAATTTGAAATAAGTAGGCATAGTGATCAGGAATTTGTTACTCCAATTGAGCTTAATAATGATAATGTTTCTAGTTCAAATCCAAATAATTTTAATAATTATTCACCTACTCAAAAGGACGAGGATTTGACTAGAGATACCCCCGTTTTATACGATGTTGTATTTCCTTATGATTACGAAGCCGATGATGGTTTAGAGGAGCGGGTTTATTCTGAGAATACTGTTTTAGAGTCTAGCGATTTAGAAACATTAGCCTTAGACAAAGAAAATGAACTCGTAGAGATGAGTGAGGATGAACCTGACTTAGAAGAATCAATTAACCATTTTCAGGAATCTGATGACCTTGAAATTAGGGAAGTTGTGACTAGTCTTTCTAGATACACTGAAAACTCTAAGTTTGGGGGTGATTATCATTCTCCATGTGCCTTAACTCTTAGAAGGGTCCCTCACTTCGGACTTGACATATGTCCCTCAACCATTTTACAAGATTATCTTCATACACATTTTCCTGAACCTAGTGATGTCCATAGGGAAGTTCAGTTGTTAGAAACCCATCCTCCGGTTGATGAGGTTAGCCCGGCTATGATACCCAGATTGACTTTGTTTTCCCACCAAATATTTTTCAACCAGAGGGAACGTATAAGTTTCAGATGTGTCAATTATTTAGTTTTGAGACTAAACCTAAGTACTTTAGGAAATTAGTATCGACACATTTTATTATGATTGACCGCCGCCATCGTGGTCAATTACGTGAGTCAAAACTGATTGACTTTAAGGATCCGCAATTATTCGAGTTATTATATGTGCTTCTAAGTTCTTATTTGAGTTTTTACGACTTTTACAACCTGAACCGGATCTTAACTTTGAGGAATTCCAAAGACGTGCAAATATTTTATTTGGACCCAAGTTATAGAACACGAACACAACCACGCCTAGATGTAGTTGTCTTAAACAGAAACTAGACAAGGGTGTGCTTTATTTGTTAATTTCTTGGTATGTTGCAGATTCCTTTTACTTATGATAGCTCTATTTGGTTTTGATGACCCACGGATATTTCTAGGCTATTACTTTATGATTTTATGAGGTGAATAATCCTTTCTTAGTCCTGGTCAAGACTTTAAACTTAGCACTTCTTGGGAGGTAACCCAATATTCATGCGACACGGTAATATCTTTCCTTAACTCTTTTACTTCAAATGGTAACGCTCTTTGTTCATGCTTTTAGTTTTATCTTTAGAACATTGAGGACAATGTTAGATTTAAGTTTGGGGGTATGGGAGAAACTTTTTAGTTGCATTGATAAACTCCAGAGCCTAGAAATTTATGCTTATTAAGGATGGCACTAACCAATCTAAGTGGATGGAAGCATTTTGGTTGTAGGGGTTGAGGAACCAATCTGATTAGATGGAAACATCTAAAGAGTCTATTCATAAAAGCATAAAGCTCAGGTGTTAGAATTAAAAAAAAAACATGGTAGTTTCGTCATATCTCGTTGAATCCTTTTCACTTCTATTTTTATTTTGTTTTTCTTTAAAATATGTTTCTCTAAGTGATTAGGTGGGGCTCACGATTCAGTTGTTACCACTGCTAGGGTGAAATAGAGTGATTGAGACACCGAATAAAAAAAAAAAAATTGAGACCAGACCATCAGACCAACCGGAATAAATTCAATAAAGTCGACCACTGGAACCCTTGTATATGCCAGTTGTGTTGATCTAGAATTAGGGTTATCGACTACTGGTTCCCTTGTATATGCCAGTATGTTGATATTAGTCCAGACCAGTATCTCAATCCATTAGGATAGGTTCACTTTGGCAGTGGCCTTCAGATAGATATGAGAAACATTGTTCACCTTAGTCAACATCAAAACCATCTATGTTTTTCTATATCCATTTCTTAATCTGTCCATGTGATTGGTTGACTCGGTTATGATGTCCAAAAATATCTCGAGTAGAGCTCGTGACTTATATATGAATTTTAGTATACTTGATTGCAAACTCGTGTACAAAGAATTGGAATTTCGCATCAGTGGTACTTCCTCCCGTAGTCAATAAGTATGCCAACCAAGGAGATTCTTTAGTGCCTTCCAAGGTTCTACGTAGATAGCTAGGGTCTGGAGTGTAAAGGTTTTGTGGGTACACCTCTGGTAAACCCTCCCGAGACTATAACTCGGCCACTAGGGACACCTAGGGGTTTAAAGGCTTATTGCATACGCTAAATGCAATCGACGATGCCTGCGACAGTGAGTTAGGATTTTATTTATATCAGTTTTGCTCGAGGACTAGCAAATAATAAGTTTGGGGGTATTTGATAGACACATTTTTGTGTCTAATTTAATCTCAATACTATATATTGTTGGCACTTGATTTCGCATTTATTATGGTGTTTTATGTTTTTGTAGGTGTTTTTGGAGAAATAAGATTTTGCGGCGAAATTGGCTCGAAAAGTGGTTTTTGCGCTCTTGGGAGAAAACTACTAAAGACACCCCTCATTTGGATAAGGGGCACCTCACTGTTAAGGTGCACCTCACTGCTAAAGGGAGTCCAGCGCTGGATAGGGGCCACCCTCATCTTTATCGTTCAAAAAGGGAAAATTGGCGGGAAAAATGCATGCTCGTATGCGAACTTCCCTGGATCGAGTTTGGTGAGCTTTTGTCGGATTTTTCTCGCTGGAAAGGATTGGTTTGGGCCTGTTTAATCCAAACAGGATTGGTAATTGGATTGGGTTCGAAAAAGGAGAAGATTTCTACAGAATCTCGACAAAACAGGGGAAAATATATATCGGGTTTATGAGGAAAGAATAAAGGTGCATACCGATCGGTTTGAGTCTGTTGCGATAAGGCGGGATGAGTGACGATATCGGAATCGGAAAGAAGGTATGAAATCTTCAGATATTTGGTAGTTTGATAAAACAGGCGGTGATATTTTTATCCGGTAAGTCTTTGCTAAATCTGGAAGTTACGTGGGATTAGAAGGACAGGATATACTTTGCTAGATTTGATCACATGTTTAAGAAATTCTGGATATATTTATACGCGGAAAGAAGAGCAGAAAAGGGAGGGAAAAAACCGTGACTTGAGGGGAAGGAAAAGATAGATAAACTCGGATTTAATCGAGTTAGATGGAGGTGTTGGGTATAAAAAGATTTTATGGGACTCATAAAAGGGGAGTCGAGAGTTGGGGGATGTTACAGAGGTACGGGAGAAGTCAGCAGAAGAATCGGAGGAGTGCGGGAAAAGTATTCTCGTGTGCGAATCAAGAACACGAAGAACATTGGACCTTCGGGTCGATCGCGAAATTTGTCGCGAGAATCAACTACACGGACAACTGTCGTTCTCCAGCAGTTTTCATATATCGTTTCAGAATAACATTATGTGATCATCTGTTTGTAACGCCTCTTCAGCGTTGCAAACTGCCTGAGTTATTAGATTTCTCTTGTTTTTCACACTTTTGAGCTATGAACACCTATTTTTAGCACGTGAATAACATGAGGAGCTAAACCTCAACACTGGGATGATGGAGGAAGCCATATTTCATGCGTGTGGTAATTATATTTAATTCTTTCATGACTTTTTGCATGGATTGTTAATTGTTTTATGGTTTTTATTGAATGGTTGTGATTTTAATTGATGGGTTATACTTAGGTTAAGTATTTTGATATCTCATGCTTTAGATATACAGTCGTTGCTTTTCAAAAATCTACCTTGGCAAAGAAACAGAGTCAATATTTTATTTGAGCTATAATTGTTTGGAATAAATATATGAATCGCATGAATGAGTTTATGGTGGAATTCCGAGTCTCAGTATCTCTCGATTTTTGTGACAAACTTGTGTATATATTTTCTATTATAAAATTCTGAAATCAAACCTTTACAATCCCGAGTTGAACGAATCTCTTTACTACCACTTTTACAAACAACTTCAAAATCACATCAACCACCACCACCTTCGCGCCACCACCATCTCCGTCGCCACCATTTTCATCACTACCACCTCCATCTCCATCACCATAAAAAATCAATCAAACCAGCTAGTTCCAACACCACTCCTACACCACTACCAACCAATACTCCACCAGCAGCAGCATCACTGCCTCCAAAACAGTCGATTCAACTACAAATCATAAACCTTAGTGATGAACCTATGCAAAACTATTCTCCAAAACGCAATCCCAAGCATCAAAAATGTTAGATCCATTCCGATTTGCAACTAAATTGTACACGATTCCCTTTTCGAACCCTAATTTTGGATTTCATTTTTCTTCAGATAGATAATTGATTCAGGTAAATGATTTTTTTCTTCTTCAATTCATTTTTCTCATACTTATTGAGTCATAGAAATAGAAATTAACAAAAAAAATAAAATAATAATAATAATATGGCGGTGGTGGAATGTTTTAAGGATCTGATTTTGTATGTTGATTTAGCTTCAATGTGCATTGATTTGTTGATTTTATTAGATGTAAATGTTTATATTGGGTTATTGTTGTTACAGATGTGATGTTAATGGATTATGGTATATGTTGTTGCGGTGGTAATGGTAAAGCATGTTGAAGTGGAGACAGAGGTAACAGATGATGGAGATGATGGTGGTGAGATTAATGTTAGGAATTTTTATGTAGGATGATGGTAATGGTATTATTATGTATCCAAGGTTGTAATTACTCTAGTATTGACGAAGAGATCAATGCCTGTTGTACCACAAGGAGATGGTACAAGGAGACATCCCAAACTGCAAGGTATTAATACTCATTCTAGCACATCAATTATTTCCTTTATTGATTCAAGAGCACAAAATGTTATAGATGAGTTTTTCCAACCAGTTAAGGTATTCTATAGCGCATCTATGCTTGATATTAGTTGATGTATGACTTAATGTGTGTTTCTATAGGGCAGTGGAGTTCATATTCTCTAACTGGTGGGTTTTTGAACTGATGGTATGCTCGTATGAGCTGGTGGTGTTGTACGTGTTTTTTGAACTGATGGTATGCTCGTATGAGCTGGCGTGAAGAGATGTGGCTGCTGGCTTAGTTGGACGGAGTTATACGAGTAATTGGCTGAGCCCTACAACCAGTGAGGACGAGATGTAGAATGCTGAGGTATGAGAATGGATGGGCTGTCTGATTTCATTGATAGGATGAGCAAATGGATGTCCGCATAAAAGCTGTTAATCTACTTGGGAAGATTTTTCTTTTACCTTGGGAATCAATTGAGGTATGTATATGTCTTAGTTTCTGCTTTGATCAGCAACACAAGCAATGCATGAATTGTTTATTTTTTTCCTGCTCTAGGTTCACTTGCACAACTTATTATCTGAATTCAGTTTGGGGAGCTGTTTCATTGCATTTGAAGTTGCAATCCAGTGGAGTAACTATTTATTGCTTTTAGTTTGCCACTAATCTTACTAAAATATGAAAAAATACCTTGCTTTCAGTTTGCCATTAATTTTACTAAAGTATGCAAGTATGTGTATAACTAGTATAGGTTGTGGGTTCTGCTGCTGTGCGTTTTGATCTAATTCTAGGCAACAATGTAGTGAATTGGAAGAAATCGTACTGAAACTATAGTTACTTTCTTCTTGCTTAGAGGATGCTTTTTGTGACTGACTAGAATCATTTATAACTTTATCTAGTTTGCTCCGTCTTCGTACCTCTTCAATATGCTTTTTGATACTAGTGGTGTCTGTGGATGTTAGTTTACATATGTACATGATTTCACTCTCGCTTGGGATTAACAAAAGTTTAACTTTATCTAGTTTGCCATGTTTTTGTTCTTGGACTCCAGATTTTGGGGAAAACTTGAGAAAGTTGCTTTCATTTTTGGAGGCAACTTGAGCTAGTTGGTTCCAGATTCGGAAGCAGCTCGAGCTAGTTGATTCCAGATTATGAGGCAACTTGAGATAGTTGGCTCCATTTATTATTTTTTTGAGAAATTTGTTTCATTTTGATCGCTTTTATTGGATACAAAAATAGTTGTCAGATGTGTTCATTGTTCTCTTGCAATATCAACTTTTCCTTATTTTATCAAATTAAATATCAATTTTGTTCTCTTACAGTATATCTAGATCTCTGTACTGTCTACAGTTCTAACAAACTCTTATGTACTTGTTTTGTGAAATTATTGTAAAATGTGCAGGCTCCTAGCCAAGCTTTAACAAAGAAGATCACTGACCACCTACTTTTGCTGGACTGGAACTAAATAATTCGCATTTCAGTGGGTGTCGAGGTATGTATGGGACTATTTAATATGAATATTAGCTGCAACTGGATGGTGTTCTTAAGTCTTGCATCACCTAATTTAACAAGTATGTATGGGACTATTTCGGAAGGCATGACCAGGATTGATGCTGTTCATTTTGTGAAGTTGTGAGAGAAGAGTCTGGCTGCAGTTGCCGTGAAGATATCCAGACTTTTTTCAAGTTGGTCGAGATTTAGATGGTCCGAGAAAGGACTGGTGCTGTAATAACAATTGTGGCTTTATCTGTGCCTGCATTTAAGGTATACGTGATAAATTATCTTTATGCATACATCTTAGAGTAATCGCGACGAATCTGTGGTGTAATGGTAGCACAACTGACTATATGTCAGAAGATGTGTGTTCTACTCACACTATGTTCACTCCTTTGTCTATAATTTTTATTTTTGGAGACAACTTTGTGCTAGTTGCCTTCACATATGAAGACAATTTGAGCTAGTTGCTTTCACATTTGAAGACAACTTGATCTAGTTGCCTCAGATTCGGAGACAACTTGAGCTAGTTTCCTCCATTTTGTTTTGCAACTTATTCATATACACTATTTATTGGAGACAACTTAAGGTAGTTGCCTCCGATATGGACATTATTTATTGGAGACAACTTGAGCTAGTTGCCTCCTATATGGACACAACTTCAGCAAGTTGACTCCACATGGTAGTGGTGGTCGTCGGTGGCGGTGGTTGGCGGCGGTGATGGTAGTTGACGGCGGTGGTGGTTGGCGGTGGCGGTGGGCGGTTATTGGCGACAGCGGTGTGATTGGTGGCGGTGGTGGTGGACAGCGGTGGCGGTGGCGGTGGTGGACAATGGTGGTGGTTGGCGGTGGTGGTGGACAGTGGTGGTGGTTGGCGGTGGTGGACAATGGTGGTGGTCGGCGGTGGTGGTGGTTGGTGGTTGGCGGTGGTGGTGGTGGTTGGCGGTGGTGGTCGTCAGTGGCGGTGGTGGTTGTCGGCGGTGGTGGGCGGCGTGGACAGTGGTGGTAGTGGTTGGCGGTGGACAGTAGATGTAGTTTTTTTTTTTTTTTTTGAAATAGTGGTTAGTGGTTTTGTATATACACTATATAAATGAGGGTATTTTAGTAATGTATTAAGCTTAGGGGTATTATTTAAGTTGGAAAGGGTATTTTTCAAGGGGTCTCATACTAGGGGTATATAGATAATATTCCCAAAACAAAGTGGGAATGTTATTTATGCCCTACTATCCATGGGTCATGCACAAATACCCTTATCCATTATATTAATACCCCTAACAAAAAACAAGGAAACCAATTTTTATGGTAATCCCGTAAATAACCTCATCATCTTAATAAAGTTGTCGAACATTTTTCCTTTCCTCCTTAACTTCAGATCTGAAACGATATGCTCTCTTTTCTCTTAACTCCTCTTTCAGTATCACCACCACCACCTTCGCGCCACCATCATCTCGGTCGCCACCATTTTCATCACTACCACCTCCATCTCCATCACCATGAAAAATCAATCAAACCAGCTAGTTCCAACACCACCTCCTACACCACTACTAGCCAATACTCCACCAAAGAGAGATGACCGCCTCCAAAACAAATCGATTCAACTACAAATCATAAACCTTAGTGATGAACCTATGCAAAACTATTCTCCAAAACGCAATCCCAAGCATCAAAAATGTTAGATCCATTCCGATTTGCAACTAAATTGTACACGATTCCCTTTTCGAACCCTAATTTTGGATTTCATTTTTCTTCAGATAGATAATTGATTCAGTTAAATGATTTTGTTTCTTCTTCAATTCGTTTTTCTCATACTTATTGAGTCATAGAAATATAAATTAACAAAATAATAATAATAGTTTAGCTCCGTCTTACAGTACCGTTTGGCTATACCCCTTTTTGCGGAGGATAGTAAATGTTCTTGTTGTGGCAAGCTTATGGATATCTTTGGTGACCACGCTATCCACTGTGCTAGTGAGGTTGGGCTTAAGTTCAGACATGATTTAGTAAAAGATATTTTGGCAGAAATGTGCTATAGAGCTGGCGTCGTAGCTAGGAAAGAGGTTTCTTTGGGTGTCATCTACAATAAGGAATTTAGGCCAGCAGATATCATGGTTTATAATTGGGACAATGATAGAGATGTCTGTCTTGATGTCACAGGGGTCTCTCCTTTCACTAGTGCTAAAACTCGTAGCCTCATACCAGGTCATGCCATCTCTGCTGCAACCGCTCGAAAGAACAAAAAATACTTGGACGTCTACGTACTTCACTCGGATATGGGTTTGGTGTGTTGGTCTTCTCACTTTTGGTGAACTTGGCACGGATTTTCTAATTTTTCTGAAGAGATTAAGAAATTGCATGGCAAGGCACGATGCTAATTTTAAGATCGGCAATTCTCTTTTTCATAGGCTAGGGATCGTTATTCAGAAAGGTGTTGGTGCCCAGCTTGTTGCTAGGTTACCCACCATCTCTTGTAATGTTGATTTTGATTCTCAATAATAATAATAATAATTGAGAATAATCAGAAAGGTGTTGGTGCCCAGCGACTTTATTACGACAGCTTCATCCTATCTTCTGCGCAAGGTGTCCAACAAGGAGACCCACTGGGGCCCCTTCTTTTTGCCCTCACGCTCCATCCCTTGGTAAAAAAGATAGCTTCGCAATGCAAGCTAGATTTACATGCGTGGTACCTAGACGATGGCACTATTATTGGGGACACATTGGAGGTGGCCAAGGCTTTAAAGCTCATACAGTCGGAAGGTTTGCTTAGGGGGTTGCATCTTAATGTCAAGAAGACAGAAGTTTTTGGCCTACCGTTGACGCTATAAGCTTCAATGAAGGTGTGTTTCCTTCCGACATTGGTAGACCCGTTGGTGGTGTGAAGCTTCTTGGAGGTCCTATCAGTCTTGATTCACAATTCTGTAGCGATATGGTTGTTAATAGAGTTAACAAAACCATCCAGCTCATGACCTCTATTAAGAAGCTTAAGGACCCTCAGAGCGAATTGCTTCTCCTACGTAATTGTGCTGGGGTTTCAAAGTTATACTTCACTACGCGCACCACCAGGCCTTCGGCGCTCCAACAAGGCATTGATATTTTTGATAAACATCTTTTGTTTTATTTGAGGCACCTCGTGACCGGAGATGGAGCTGGCTTTGGCCCTTTGCAACAGCGTATCTCCACTTTACCTATTAAAGACGGTGGTTTGGGGATTTATACGATGTCAGACACGAGCAATTATTGCTATCTCGCTTCTCAGAATCAGACCAGGTCCGTGCAAAATATTATACTAAGAGACCTATACTCTGCTTGTTCTGAGAATGGCCACACATACCAGCAAGCCTTGCAGACTTTCATCCAGGTTTGTGATTTACATTCTTCCTTCAGCTTTGTAGAAACTGCCCCCCCTTCCATGCACACCTTGGCAGCTACATACTTTGATGTTGTGAAGAAGAAAATCCCGAGCCAATTCATCATGTCTGATAGAGACTCGGTTTTGTGGCAATCTAACGAGAATGAAACATGCGCAAGAATACCTCTTGGCAAAGCCAATTAGTGGGCTTCAACGAATATTGGGCCAAGGCGGTTTAGAGTCGTTTTGAGTTATCGACTCGGTATTCCACTTTTCCAAAAGGTGGTTTGTGTCCGTGTTGTAAGCGAGATGTGGACATTTTTGGCGATCATGCGATTCATTGTGCCAGTGAGGTCGGGCTCAAATATCGCCATGATCTCGTTAGAGACGTTGTTGCTGATATGTGTTAAGTCGGGTGTACATGCTAGAAAAGAAGTGTCCTTGGGCCTTCTTTCAAATGGCCAAGCCTTGAAGCCTGCAGATATCCTTGTCTATGGGTGGGAGAATGGGAAAGATGTGTGTTTTGATGTTACTGGTGTTTCACCTTTTACTACTGCGGCAGGGAATGCTTTCATACTGTGCCAAGCCATTTCTAACGCAGTTTCACGTAAACGTACCAAATATTTAGACATATGCACTTCTCGTGGTTATGGTTTGGGTGTTTTGGCTTTCACTTCCTTAGGTGAACTTGGTGAGGATTTTGTAATGCTTTTACAGAGGCTTAGGAATTGCTTGGATAACCTTGATGCCAGCAGAGTGGTCATGGTAGTTTTCTTTTCATAGATTAGGTTTGGTTATTCAGAAAGGTATTGGTGCCCAGCTTGTGGCTAGGCTACCAACTTCTCCTTTGTAAAAACAATTTTTATAATAATAATAATAATAAGGCGAGGTGAGAGAGGCTCCGGGCGATTTTCAGGCGATTGAAAGTCTGTGAATTCGTCTCTGGATTTTCCTTAGGTTTTCTCTGCAGATTTCCTCACCCTCCTCCTCCCTCAACTCTCCTTGTTATACTCTGCTGGACGATGCACTTTTCAGATACAGCTTCTTCCGTGTTCAAGGCAGTTACAGCGGTTACATCTCAGGATCATGCGTCGAACTGGGGCTCGATCTTCATCTCAGTACGACAATCTCTCCAACACTAGCATCCAACCCTTCTGCGTCAACATCTCAAAGATGTATCTCCACATACTACATCTCGGAATCCATTCGGATCATCACAAGGAGATAAAATTCCTTGTCCCTTTACGGATTACGATGGTTGTCATGGAGGAGTTTCAGGTCGCGGTTATGCAAAGAGTGCAATCTATCGCCATATCCGTGACATGCACTTCCCCACCGATGCTGCCAAAGAGGTCTGCAGAGATCGAATAAGGACCAATGTTGATTGTTACCTAGCATGGGAACGATCACTGAATCTAATGCAGATGTGGTTATGCATTAAGTGCATGCACACCCATGCCTGGAGGAAACCTTGCTGTAATCATCTACCTGGTGACATAATTCCAGGTCCTTACATTGATGGGCAGGCTGCTTTCCTAATCCATGGTGTTGAGAAACCATGTGCTGCACCTGGTAGTGCTCCTGCATCTTTCACTGTAGGAGATCAGGACCCTGCTGGCCTTACTGTGGAAATGCTTAACATGGTTTTCCAGTAATACCATCACCACCACAAAGAAGCATCCCCGCACCATGTAGACCGAATTTCTCTCGAACTTTAAAATGCGCTCTTGCCAAGGTCATTGCAACCCCGATAACTTAGATGCTTGGCTGCAACTTTTACTACTTCACTACCTCGTACTCGAACCTCTACATGCCGAAATGTTCTATGGAGGAACGCTGCGGCAATAGGAAGAAGTTCTGATACGCAATCAATCAAGCTTTGGTACAATGGAGGGAACCCAATGGCTGCCTCATTTTGGCTCAGAACCTACTCAAATCCTCCAAGCCAACCGATAAGCAACGGCGATCCTAGCACGCGCAAGAAGAAGAATACCAACATCTCAGCCTGCAAGAGAAAGTTAAGTTACGGACATTACACAGCAGCCATCCGAATCCTGTCTTCAAATGGCATAGCACCACCTACGCCAGATACTTTGCATGATCTCCAACTGAAGCATCCTCACGCTCCACGCCCCTCCCTGCCTATTGAAGACATCACTGCTCCTGCTGTTAGTGTAGACACCAAAGCAGTTTTGGCTGCCATCAAAAGTTTCCCAAAAGGAACCTCTTGTGGCGAGATGGCCTTCGAGCCCAAAGACTTATTAGATGCCTTGAGTGGCTCCGCAGCAGCCGTGGCTGACGAGCTCCTGCGGTCCCTTACAGGCATAGTAAATCTGTTGCTTTCGGGTAATTGTCCATCTATCCTGGGGGAATACATCGCCAGTGCTCCGCTGACTCCACTTCTCAAACCAGATGGTGGGATAAGGCCAATTGCTGTCGGCACTATCTTGCGTAGATTATGTTCAAAACTCGGCGCTCTTTTGCTGTGTGTAAAGACCCGACTTCTTACTTGGGCAACCACCAATTTGGGGTCGGCATCCCTTGTGGCGCGGAAGGAATAATGCATGCTGCAAATAAGCTATTGGAGCTGAACAGGCACTGTGACACTCAGACAATGATGCTTATTGACTTTCGTAATGCATTTAATCTAGTGGACAGATCCACATTGATTCGTGAGGTAAGAGCACACTGTCCAAGTATATCTCGATGGGTGGAATTCTGCTATTCCCAACCAGCCAGTCTTTACTACAACGATGCAATCCTCTCCTCTGCTCAAGGCGTGCAACAAGGAGACCCTCTTGGTCCCTTACTCTTTGCGCTAACTCTACATCCCCTGGTCACAGAGATTGCTACCAATTGCACCTTAAACCTTCACGCCTGGTACCTTGACGATGGTACCATTGCGGGCGATACAATGGAAGTGGCCAAAGCGTTACGCATTATACAGCAGCAAGGTCCTAAAAGAGGACTATATCTGAACATTGGCAAGACCGAGATTTTCTGGCCAACACCTGACCCACGCTGCAGTCGAGAACATGTATTTCCTACAGGAATTGGCAGGCCATGTGATGGTGTGAAACTTTTAGGGGGGGCTGTTAGCCTAGATGCACAATTTTGTAACACTGTCATACAAGGCAGGGTTACCAAAACTATACAGCTTATGGAGAAAGTTCAACAACTGCAGGACCCTCAAAGCGAACTCCTTCTACTGCGTAACTGCACTGGAGTATCAAAACTGTATTTCTCCCTGCGTACCACTAGTCCTATGTTCTTGCAGGATGCTTCCGATCTTTACGACACTCATCTAATCCAATATCTGCGGCGACTTGTAGTTGGTGACGGAGCTGGTTTTGGCCAAACTCAACAGCGACTTGCCACTCTACCAATTAAAGAGGGCGGTCTTGGTATCTACACAATGACTGATACGAGCAAGTATTGTTACTTGGCTTCGTGTGCGCAAACCAGGGTTCTGCAAGACACAATCCTAGGCAGTACATTACCGCCTGAGTCGAGTCCACGATACGAACATGATCTTCAGACTTTCCAGCAGGCTTGTAGGTTAACATCCTTCTGCATCAACGACACTGCCCCACAATACATGAAGTCCATGGCAGTAATATACTTTGGCGCAGTAAAGGAAATGATACCTACAAGATTTGCTCTAACTGACCGTGAAGCTTTCATATGGCAATGTAATGATGAGCATGCAATGGACTTTTTGAAGGCCATTCCTATCAGTGGTTTGAATCAAGCAGTTGGACCACGACAATTTAGCTCCGTTCTCAAATACAGGCTAGCCATTCCCTTTTTTGCTGAGGAATGTAACTGTATCATTTGCGACAGGCCGATGGATATCTACGCTGATCATGCCCTCCACTGTGCCAGCGAGGTCGGCCAGAAATTTAGACACGACATGGCCCGCGACCTGTTTGCAGACATATGCTACAAAGCCGGGGTAGCAGCGCGGAAAGAGGTCTCATTGGGTTTCTTAACAAACAGTGCAAGTGGTAGGAAGCCTGCCGACATTCTAGTCTACAACTGGGAAGCTGGAAGGGACGTTTGTTTTGCTGTTACTGGCGCGTTCACCACTTACAATCGCCCGAACTCGTAGTTCCACTCAGGCAAGCCATCAAGGCAAAATTGTGACACGCAAGCGCAACAAATATTTGGAGCTCTGCGAGACACATGGTTATGGTTTCAACGTGCTAGCTTTCTCCACCTTGGGTGAGTTGGGTGAAGATACAATTACTTTTCTCAAAAGGTTACGTAACTGCCTTGCTAGCCAAGATGCCAACTATACCATAGGAAGCTCTCTGTTTCATAGGCTAGGCATTGTCATTCAGAAAGGTGTAGGGGCCCAGCTTGTTGCTCGGTTACCCCCTACCGACGACTCCCCAGTTGACGTGTAATAATAATAATAATAAAAGCCTTACGGCGTCCTTTTATAATAATAATAATAATATGGCGGTGGTGGTGGAATGTTTTAAGAATCTGATTTTGTATGTTGATTTAGCTTCAATGTGCATTGATTTGTTGATTTTATTAGATGTAAATGTTGATATTGGGTTATTGTTGTTACAGATGTGATGTTAATGGATTATGGTATATGTTGTTGCGGTGGTAATGGTAAAGCATGTTGAAGTGGAGACAGAGGTATTGGATGATGAAGATGATGGTGATGAGATTAATGTTAGGAATTTTTATGTAGGATGATGGTAATGGTATTATTATGTATCCAGGGTTGTAATTACTCTAGTATTGACGAAGAGATCAATGCATGTTGTACCACAAGGAGATGGTACAAGGAGACATCCCAAACTGCAAGGTATTAATACTCATTCTAGCACATCAATTATTTCCTTTATTGATTCAAGAGCACAAAATGTTATAGATGAGTTTTTCCAACCAGTTAAGGTATTCTATAGGGCATCTATGCTTGATATTAGTTGATGTATGACTTAATGTGTGTTTCTATAGGGCAGTGGAGTTCATATTCTCTAACTGGTGGGTTTTTGAACTGATGGTATGCTCGTATGAGCTGGTGGTGTTGTACGTGTTTTTTGAACTGATGGTATGCTCGTTTGAGCTGGCGTGAAGAGATGTGGCTGCTGGCTTAGTTGGACGGAGTTATACGAGTAATTGGCTGAGCCCTACAACCAACTGAGGACGAGATGTAGAATCTTTGAGGTATGAGAATGGATGGGCTGTCGATTTCATTGCTAGGATGAGCAAATGGATGTCCGCATAAAAGCTGTTAATCTACTTGGGAAGATTTTTCTTTTACCTTGGGAATCAATTGAGGTATGGTATATGTCTTAGTTTCTGCTTTGATCAACAACACAAGCAATGCATGAATTGTTTATTTTTTTCCTTCTCTAGGTTCACTTGCACAACTTATTATCCGAATTCAGTTTGGGGAGCCGTTTCATTGCATTTGAAGCTGCAATCCAGTGGAGTAACTATTTATTGCTTTTAGTTTGCCACTAATCTTGCTAGAATATGCAAAAATACCTTGGTTTCAGTTTGCCATTAATTTTACTAAAGTATGCAAGTATGTGTATAACTAGTATAGGTTGTGGGTTCTGCTGTTGTGCGTTTTGATCTAATTCTAGGCAACAATGTAGTGAATTGGAAGAAATCGTACCGGAAACTATAGTTACTTTCTTCTTGCTTAGAGGATGCTTTTTGTGACTGACTAGAATCATTTATATTTAGTTTGCTCTGTTTTCGTACCTCTTCAATATGCTTTTTGATACTAGTGGTGTCAGTGGATGTTAGTTTACATATGTACATGATTTCACTCTGGCTTGGGATTAACAATAGTTTAACTTTATCTAGTTTGCCCTGTTATTGTTCTTGGACTCCAGATTTTGGGGACAACTTGAGAAAGTTGCTTTCATTTTTGGAGGCAACTTGAGCTAGTTGGTTCCAGATTCGGAAGCAACTCGAGCTAGTTGATTCCAGATTATGAGTCAACTTGAGATAGTTGGCTCCATTTATTATTTTTTTGAGAAATTTGTTTCATTTTAATCGCTTTTACTGGATACAAAAATAGTTGTCAGATGTGTTCATTGTTCTCTTGCAGTATCAACTTTGCCTTATTTTATCAAATTAAATATCAACTTTGTTCTCTTATAGTATCTCTAGAGCTCTGTACTGTCTACAGTTCTAACAAACTCTTGTGTACTTATTTTGTGAAATTATTGTAAAATGTGCAGGCTCCTAGCCAAGCTTTTACAAAGAAGATCACTGACCACCTAATTTTGCTGGACTGGAACTAAATAATTCGCATTTCAGTGGGTGTCGAGGTATGTATGGGACTATTTAATATGAATATTAGCTGCAACTGGATGGTGTTCTTAAGTCTTGCATCACCTAATTTAACAGGTATGTATGGGACTATTTCGGAAGGCATGACCAGGATTGATGCTGTTCATTTTGTGAAGTTGTGAGAGAAGAGTCTGGCTGCAGTTGCCGTGAAGATATCCAGACTTTTATCAAGTTGGTCGAGATTTAGATGGTCCGAGAAAGGACTGGTGTTGTAATAGCAATTGCGGCTTTATCTGTGCTTGCATTTAAGGTATACGTGCAGTGGTAAATTATCTTTATGCATACAACTTAGAGTAATCACCACGAAACTGTGGTGTAATGGTAGCACAACTGACTATATGTCAGAAGATGTGTGTTCGACTCACACTAGGTTCACTCTTTTGTCTATAATTTTTATTTTTGGAGACAACTTTGTGCTAGTTGCCTTCACATTTGAAGACAATTTGAGCTAGTTGATTTCACGTTTGAAGACAACTTGAGCTAGTTGCCTCAGATTCGGAGACAACTTGAGCTAGTTGCCTCCATTTTGTTTTGCAACTTATTCATGTACACTATTTATTGGAGACAACTTAAGCTAGTTTCCTCCGATATGGACATTATTTATTGGAGACAACTTGAGCTAGTTGCCTCCACTTTTGGAGACAACTTGAGCTAGTTGCCTCCTATATGGACACAACTTCAGCAAGTTGACTCCACATGGTAGTGGTGGTCGTCGGTGGCGGTGGTTGGCGGCGGTGATGGTAGTTGACGGCGGTGGTGGTTGGCGGTGGCGGTGGCGGTGGGCGGTTATTGGCGGCGGCGGTGTGATTTGTGGCGGTGGTGGTGGACAGCGGTGGCGGTGGTGGACAGTGGTGGTGGTTGGCGGTGTTGGTGGACAATGGTGGTGGTTGGCGGTGGTGGACAATGGTGGTGGTTGGTGGCGGTGGTGGTTGGTGGTTGTCGGCGGTGGCGGTGGTGGTTGGTGGTTGTCGGCGGTGGCGGTGGTGGTTGGTGGTTGTCGGCGGTGGCGGTGGTGGTTGGTGGTTGTCAGCGGTGGACAGTGGTTGGCGGTGGACAGTATATGTATCTTTTCTTTCTTTTCTTTTTTTTCTTTTTTTTTTAAATAGTGATTAGTGGTTTTGTATATACATTATATAAAGGAGTGCATTTTAGTAATATATTAATTAAGGGTATAATTTAAGTTGGAAAGGGTATTTTTTAAGAGGCCTCGTACTAGGTATATAGATAATATTCCCTTTTAGGAAAAACATTGCGGTCGACGAACGAACAAACCATTCTGAGACTAATCTAGTCAACTCTACTAGCACGGAGTTTTAGATTCTTGTTCAAAATGTTTTAGTCAAAGTTCTTATGTCTAGAAAATTGAACAACTCTAGTCAATCTTTGAAAATGAAAGAAAACATTTTCACAACCTTTTCTGTTTTCTTCTTTTGGGTCTTTTACTGGTCACAGACTCATAGGTAAGGTATATATATATCCTATATATGCTGGACATACTCAGAGCTAGTACTAAATTATCTAGCAAGACTCGTCACAAATTTGGCTCAAAATAGACTGACTGCTGGGACCGGCTCTCCTATAATACTATATCACATTTGTAAACTATATGTCAGTTAATAGTTATATAGCGCTGACTTCAGCCATGGTGATTGATAACTTGAAATTGTTTACCCATACAAGGCCAAATTATCTAAATAGGGTAGCTGATTGCTGGTAGAAGAAACAAAAACAATACTTCCATTACCACCGACAATCTTCAAAAGACTTATCCTGAGTTTCATTGTTCATCATATCATTTTTTATTGTAACAGTTTTCAACTCTGTAAAGCATACACAAAAGGAACATGTCTATGATGTCTAGTATTGTCCTAACTGGCCTAATAAAACCAAGCTCCGGTATAGCATTCAAAAAGCTCTACAAAATTCCTACTTGAAGAAACATAGGCTGCAGATTTCCCAAACAGTTTGTCTTCACCCTACTCTGAATGTCCTGTCAATAAAAGATCAAACCAAATTAGCTACTAATAGTTGCGGACTTACCAATTTCAGCTGCTCTGAGTCTATATAAATATCCATCACAAGACACACTATATGCAAAGAAAATTTGTCGTACACAGTGAATCTATGATTAAGCATGGCTTTTTGTCCGCCAAACAAAGAAAATGGAATGGCAGGCACTTGGTCAGTTTGCATATTCTGTTATAGAAATTCATGAAGAGGTAATGCGGTTTTACTGGAACTTAGACAATAGAGTTCAGCACCACCGACAAATGTTGTCTTTGTTCTCCATTCTCACTGTTGTACGACAAATCAAATCCACAACTCCCATTGGTTGTTTTATAGCGTATCTTTCAAATTGCACCAGCAAAACTCGTTTAAATTGAATAGACCGCTATAAATGAAGAGATGAATATTACTAATGTAATCAAGAATGGACAAACATATGCAACTTGTCATATCACTGGCTCTGTTGTATACAATGGATAAAAACGACAACATATCAAACACAGGGCATGAAGGATAGGTTTTCTGATAGCTAGTGTACAATTGTTTCCAACATTCGGATGCTACCTTATTTAAGAAAGAGGGTACATCATGAAACTAAAGGACGGAAGAGAGGTAGGTCTATTTGTAATTGGTTCAGTCAAGTGATATATGCATCATACTGCAAACTATTCAAACTACAAAAATATCAAGAAGTATATATGAAAGTGAAATTACCATGGTTAACCCGCAACTTCAGATCCAACGGACGTTGCTTCCTGTCATCCTCCTCGGCTTCCTTCCACAATAGTTCAATTCCATCCATGTGACCCATCCCAACCACTGCGACAACTTTTCCTTGAAAACTTCGAAGGTTCGAAAACATAAACTCGTCTCTATCTTCAAGCATCACCTCAGACTGTGCCATTTAAGGTAGAAAAGTAAAAGTTGAGCACGAGTATAACTATACAGTAAAAACTACTGTATAATGTATTGGAGGCAGAAAAGTAAAAACAAATGGCATTGATCTGTCCACGAGTATAACTATACAGTAAAGGAGGAGAAACTAGTGTTTCTTTTGTAATCTGGATGCCTTTCCGTGGTATAATCGCATTATGCATATCAGGGAACCTTAACATAGACTAGAGTGACACGGAAACTTACAAACTCTGGCCAAAATTTCTTTTGGTAGCCACCCATTTCCTTCACAAGGGATCTTGTGTATTCCAAATCTATGAAGTCAGTATGATGCTCGATCATTCGGCAGGGTTTCTTGAGTTCATCCAGAATTCTAGTATATACTTTCCAAAGAGAGTTAAAAGAGAATACTTTAGATACTTGTTGAAGCGTAACCTGCAAATAAAGTTATAAATTTATTATTCCTGATCTAGAAAAGATAAAGAACCAAAGAGAAAACATAAAAAGAGTATGGACTAGTACATCGTTATCTTGATCAATGCAGAAATATGTTGCTCCCACTCTAGAAGATTCTTCGATTGCAACCTGAAAAACAAAGCCAAGCTTTAATACGACAAGGATATGCGAGCATACAAATAAAACAAATATAAGCAGTAAACTAGTCCATATGCATTTCAAAGCTTATCCAATTCTTACCTTGAACTCCAGGCCTGGAAATGTACCATCTGCGTGCAACCGGCGATACCAACAACTAAGAAAAAAGATACCAATCTTCATGCATAGTCCACCTGGATCTCTCATGGCTTCACGGAACAACTTGTACAATGTATCATCTTCAGGTTTCCAGTCCATGAGCCCCTCAGCACGTCCCTTGCACAGCTCAACCTGCATATAGACATTGCGGTTCTGTTCCTTTACATAAATCAAACATTAAAAGCTCAAGTAAAGTAAAGAAACCTTGTGTTGTGAGAAAGTCCACCACAAAGTTCCTTTGCTGGAACTTAAGACAATGTATAAGCATTGAACCACTATTTTTATACAAGTAGAAACTCTTAATTGAAAATCTAAATTGTAGAGTTCTAATGATACATCGCAGTCGCAGCCAAAATTTTATTGTAGCAGCTAGAACTTCCATTTAATCTCTCAAACTATCATGGTTGACGTCACCTGGAAACTCAAACTGGGCATCATGACTCTTAAGAAAACTAAAGGCATGTAGAGACCATTTGAGTTACTCCCTGAAATATTTGTACCTTAAGGAACAATAATAAACCATACTGGTTAGATGGGATTGAGGGATACTATAAGGCAATTCTTAGGCAGTGCGGGTTTTGAATGCAATAACAGTTATTTGTATCACCATTTTGAGTGTCTAGTAAATGGCACTTATTGATAGAGACTGCAAAATGCGATGAAGATTTCACTCGAGGTGAGAACTGAGGACTGCATTCAGGCCATCTACTATGAAAGGCCAATGTCATAGGGAAAAAACAGTTTTCAAATTTCTGATTTTAAAGACCCCAAGGTTCAATTTCAAATCACCCAAACCGAATTCGTGATCGCAAAGACAAACTCAAAAAGGAATTCATGAAAAGAAATCTGCAATGGAACTAATTAAAACATGATCAATTGTACGAGAATAACTATAAAGGAGCGTTACCTACCGCAACTACATCCGGCCTTACATAATCGATCACCTACAATGCAAAGTAACAAATGCATTAGCAAACACCAATAACAGTAAAATTGGGAATTCGAGAGAGTAAACCAGCTTCAAATGGGAGAAAATTTGTAGCCAAGATAGACCATGCAAGGTCAATGCTGTTATATTTTCATGAAGAGACACAATGAAAAAGCACATATAACATCAGGACTTACGATTGAATCTCATGTACAGAACAAGCTAAATTACCCACAAGAAAGTACATGCATTAGAAAGAAATTCATTTTGCTGAGAACATATGGATTCGCTTTTATAACCATAGCTTATGACCCTTTTCCTACATCAGAGACTACTCAGATGAGTACTCACTTTCTCATTCAATGCAAAAAAAAAAGGGTCTTCCCCCATTTTCTATCAAGACTAAAATTTATGATTCAGCACTGAGGAAAGTGGAAAGCTAGTGTAGAAATAAGAACATAAAACTGAAACAAAACAAACCCTAACCTTCAAAAAGAAAAAAGAAAAAAAAATTACCTTTTTGACGGTTTCAGCACTCTGTTCAGAAATATGAACAGTTCCAACAAGATAGATTTGAGCCCCATTGTTGGAATTCTCGAGTAAAACAACTTTACCGTCAGTAGGAATCCCAGGAATACCATGTTGATAATGGGTTTCATCTTGTTCAGATGAAGATGGAGGAAATACACTTCTCAAATTAGTTAAAGAAAACCTAAGTAGCTTATTGTAAATGGAAGAAGACATGGTTTTGCTGCTCCTCCCCCTTGCAAAATTTCTGAGATTGAAAACCCACTTTGTATCTCCTTCTTCTTCACCATCCCTTTAATTTAAGCTGTTTTTGTCTGTTAATCAATTTTGGTAATGAAATGTATATACTTTTAGCAGTTCACAGAGGATACTCCTAAAAGAGGGAAATCAGAAAGCAACTACAGCAAAAAGCCATTTCCTTGATATTATAGGACAGGTGGGATCGGTGGGTCCATACACAATGCCAATAGCAGGCCAGTCCACAGCCTGGTGCTAAAATTCATCGTCATAGTAGGATTGGGCACGAGGAGTAAGCTCTTCTTTTCTTTTCTTTTTTTATTGACGGAGGAGGGCTCATGAAAAGATAAATCGGGTCACTGAGCCGTTAGGCTTACTCTAACGGACATCCAAGATCCAAGATATGAACCAAAAACGGTGGCGTAAAGTACCACTGTTTGCTTGATTCCCACCTCTGCCTCAGTTTGGTTGGGTGGAATACGGATGCAACCCCGGAACGCCATTTGAAATGACGTACCAGGGAATATTCGAAGATTATATTCTAATGGCGTGCAAGGGATTTCAAAAGGCGTATCAGTGACACTCCTTTACAAATGGCGTGCCAGATATATATTTGTTTGACCTTTTTGGCTTACACCCCGTTTACACTCTTACGTTATACCACTCTCTGTTTGTGTATATTTTCTCACAGTGAGCGTTGGTTAAACTTACAACATTCCTGAATAAAGTGATATTGAGATTGGGAATACTTGATGGAATGATTACTGATTTCTGACGATTATAAAATCTTAAACTTAGATAAAATTCGCCAAAAGCGCGTAAATACGAAAAATGTGCGTCAAGCATTTAAACTAGTATGTTGCCATAACGGACGAGTTTTGTCTCGTGAGGGTTTACAAAGAGGTATGCCCACAAAACCATTACTATCATGTCGTTGATGCGGTTGTTTTAATCTTCTTCCTCTCCATCTTGAGGAGGATTAAATGGTGGTTGTATCGTGTTTAGTTCCGGATGTTAGCCTTCATGATTAGGTAGCATTGATAAAACATGAATTCTTTTCATGTATCCCAGCGTATTTCCTATTTGCATATCGCTCCTACACAAAAAAAAGAGTCATAAGTTGGTAACTGTTTTTATTGAAGAATAAAACCAAGTGGTGTGAGTAACAAGATAAACTACTTACAAGCCTCTCAACTGTCCATAGAGGAGATTTGTTATGTGCAATATAAATTTCTTTCTGGTAACGAACGTAAACCCTCACCCCCTTTTTTATTACTTCGAGCCTACCTTTATAGCAAAAGTTGTTCTTTGATGAATATTTGTGAACTGTTGTGTGTAATTTTCGAATACGCGGTTCCAAACCATATTAGCCGGAACCCTGTGATGGTCTACCTCGGAAAGGGTAACAACACTTACCCACGCATTTGTGATTGCAACATCCTCTTCGACGATATACCGAGCCATTCTTCGTGTGTTGTAGTTGCCGGATAAAATGGTCGAGAAGAAACAATATTCCGGAGAATATGTAACTAGATGGATCCGAATATCTTATATTTTGTACTATAATTTTGCCCAGACGAAGAGGTGATTTTATAGAGGACCTTCATAACAGTCCTTTCATGTAGCAATGATGTGTAAGGGTTATCTTGTTTTGCAAGTGGGTTGAGAAACCCTATAAAAACACCCACATGTCAGACACTTTAAATCTTGGCCCTTGATTTATTATCCACAGTTTACCTTGTCTGAAAAAGTAATTCAGGATAAAATAATAAGAACATTTTAAATGATGATTATTTTGTTTATCCCCAAACATATTTTTTGAATACAATGTCTAGTAAGAATTAAATCGCTTTTAAACACAAAATAATTTACTTCATTAATTTAAAATTAGTACACGTACGGCGAAACGTATAAAAGTTCAACGATAATAAACGCCCAACAAGCCTTTAAACCGGTAGGTGTCCCTAGCGTCCGAGTGATCTCTCGGGAGGGTTTACAAGAGGTATACCCACAAATAGATGTCATTGTCATCTGACACGCGATTACACTTAGCCCGTGTAACAAACCTTTCAACCACTAGGCGACCCTACTGAACGAGTTTAGTCTCGTGAGGGCTTACAGAGAGGTTTACCCACAAAACCTATATAGATGGTATTGATGTCTTAAGCTTCGACTCCATCTTCAGGATTGCCCTGAAACGGAGGAGGAAAGAACTCGGGATCATAGTCCGCACCAAATTGCGTTTTTAGAATCTGGAAAACCGCTCCATGTGTCCATCTTAATCCTTCCTCTTCATATGAAATTTGTCCTTGACGTGCATCGGGTGAAATTCATTTAACCTTGTTAATTTGCGATAAGGGGACCAAAAAGAACGTAAATAATATTTTTTAATAAACTTACGGTAGTTTGCAACGTTATAACCCCTTGCCGCCATTCCCGAGAATGAGCTCTCACATGACCGACGTATCTCTTCACATATTTTTCAAGTTTGAGATTCTGCCTTTGTATTGACTTGGTGCTTATTGCAGTGTCGTTGCCAATTGCTGCTCTATATTCCCTTTGTTTTTCGGTCCCAAAATACCCTCGCCTCCATCTCTCTGCCAATAATAGGATCACTAGAAACAGCACAATAATCACGAATTAAAGCGACATCCTCTTCGGTTGAATATGCAGCCATATTCTGGTATGTAAAAGCAGAAAAAATGGGTATTATAGAATGAAAAAAGGAGATAACGAAACTAAGAGTAGTTGTGGGTGTTTCAGTTAGGCTTAATTTCCAGACTACTTATAGAAGGTCTATTATGTGTTTCGATCCAATTCTTTTTATCTTCGTAAAGGTGGCCAAAAAACCCCTCCTTAATCCAAAAGACATTAACTGCTCATAAACACCCATAACGTTTCTCAAAGGATCAATTCTCGTTTTACCCAACAAACCCTACTTTTGAAAAGAAAACCCATCCTGGTTGATATTCTCAAACTTGTCGTCAATTAACCAACACACCATAAAGTGGTGGAGTGAATCACATGGGTAGTGATATCAAATAAAGAAAAAGAAAATGTCCCAAAGCTTGAAGATTCGTAACAAGATATGTGGGTACAATACTCAACTAACTATCCTTGGACAATCCAAAAACAAAAAAATTCATTGCTAATAATGCATGGAAAAATACAAGGAAAATATGTCCTTTTCACATGACACATCAACGTTTATTAACCAACAAAATTACTTTCTCACTATTACTACACACATTCATAAATTAAAAACAAAACCCAATATAATTTACTTCATTTGTTCAACGATTACTAATAACCAACATTTATAATTCACTATTAACTAACAAAATTACTTTCTCACTATTACAAACAAAACCCAACATTTGTTCAACGATAATATAAATTAGTACACGTACGTCGAAATGATATAAAAGTTCAACGATAATAAACGTCCTACAAGCCTTTAAACCGGTAGGTGTCCCTAGCGGTCGAGTGGTCTCTCGGGAGGGTTTACAAGAGGTATACCCACAAAACCAATAAGAACGGTGATGTTACATTACCCCATGCGCCTAGCTAGCGACAACGGGTTGAAGTCATCCACAACGTCCTTCAAAAGAAGGTAGCATTCATAAAACTCAAATTTAATATCATTTTCTTTTGAACCGGGACTTTCGTCATCCATTCCTACATGCAGAGAACGATAAAACCATTAATTACGTCCTCAAAATAATGTTTTACAAATACGGAATGAAAGCAAAATATACTTACGATATTATTTGGAATAGAACCAGACGAGCTTTACGAGCAAACTTGGCTTGGATGATAGCATACATCCTAACATGCGTCGGTATTTTTAAACATCATGTCTTGTTCTTTGCTTAGGATTCATAAAGTTTGTAACAAAATGGCTATGTACCGATGTCCAAAAGTTGTCTTCATATGTTTCACTCATTCTACAACCATGGAACCCGGCCTTCTTTGCGATCCATGACGCTATAAATGCTTTTTGCTCGTCGGGGTTGATGTATGATCCATATTGTTCAAAATACAAATAAAAAATTAGAAGTAGAGATTAAATAAGATGTTAAGACTTGTGGTGTGTAATTATCTTTACAAAGGACTCCTTTATAGGATACTAAGGGATGAGTCCTCCCTTCGACACACTCTAAAATAATGCGTGTTAACCTAATGTAAGATGACACCGTTATAGACACGAGGTTTCAAAATTTCAGATGGTGTAATAATGCAACATGGTAGGGGGTGTCGGTGATAGGTCTATACCCATCATCCAAGGGGTGTTTAAAATAGTAAAGGGTGTTTATGAACAATAAGGGGCGGTTTTAAAATTATTTCGTCACACGGTCCTGTAAGTTGGAACCTATAAATGGATGGGTTACACAAAGATATTTCACACATCAAATTTATTGGTTTCCTTTACCCTTCCAGATCATAAGCTACAATGAGTGAATTTGATTCCACCGAAGATCTAGCAATAATGAAAACATGGGAGGCACAATTTACTAGTGAATCCTATAGACGAGGCAACATAAGTGAGGATTTTTTTTGGCACCGGATATTTCACTTTTACAATGAAGAGTATGGAACAGAAAGGGGAAGAACATTAAAACACATAAAGGATCGATGCAGATCAATCAAATCCGAACTTTCAAGTATTCGTTTCCATCAGGAACAAGCATTTAATAACCACCCTAATCCCAAGGAGATTACACAATCGACCCTTGTAAATGTTTTAACCATTTCTTTACAGTGATTTAAACTTGTTCAAAAATGGGTTAATAGATTATATTTCAATGTTGCAGAGTTCTTTGGCAAAAGAGCGTTACTGCTTTAGATAATGGGGTGGATTTTCCTCACAACGAAGTTTTGAATTTATGAAGACCAAATATCGGGTGGACCTTCTAACAGAACTCAAAAATAATCTTAATGGAATTCCTGATGAATGGAAAGGTACTTATTAGGTTTTACACAAGATTTTGTGGGTAAATCTTTTATCAACCCTCACGAGACACCACTCGTCTGTTTGAGGAACCTTACGGTTTAAAGGCTTGTTGCACGGGCTAAGTGTAACCGTGATTCCTACGAAAGTGAGTTAGGTTTTGAATTTATCATTTCTAATGTACTGAGATCTAATAATAAATTTCGTCATTTTAAAAGGTGTTTGTTACCTCATTGCAATACTGAAAACAACACAATACGTAAGACTGCACTTAACATCATAAACATTAGTTATTATACTAGAACACACAATAAAACATAAGATAGCCAATGGGACATCACAAACTTCGGCTTCGTTCAACTGTATCATAACGAGACCTATTATGGTGCATGCCCATATAACCTCCTTGGATCGTACTCTGCGAAGGCTTCCTTCATAAGGAGGTAGCATTCGTAAAATCTGAAAGGGCGTCCGTTTCTTTCAAGGAAATATGCTTTGGTCATTATTTCCTGCATGAAGTGATGAAATAATCAAATTTTATAGTAAGTTTGTTAAAAACCATATTTTTTTTTACTATAATTACTTACAATATTTTCTTCCGTTGTAATGAGTGTTGGTGGAACGTATATAGTTAGTCTGCCTTGTAGGCTAACATACAATTTTACGTCTCTTTTATACTCTCAACCCTCGGTCTTAAGGCTTGGTTCGATCTGTTTGTTTGGATTTGATTAATTTTCTACAAAATGGCTATGGACTGTTGCCATATGTTTGTGGTGGTCTTTCAACCTGGAACAATGGAGCAAATCGATCTCACCCATGCAGCAATAATTGCAACATCTTCCTCAACGGTGAATCCAACATCCATTTGGAGAAATTCGTATAAAATAATAGAATATAAAAGAAAATAAGATGTTGAAGATTGTGTATTCCATTTTGGTTCGCGGGACTCTATTTATAGGAGAAATCCCAGCAATGTATTGGCCCTACAAGCCACTCATCACGGGTGTGCAATCTCATTCAATGTTAGTGCTGTAAAAAAGGTCCAACATTGCACCCCACTACTGAGTGTCATCGACCCGTCTTTCGGAACAAGATCTCTTTTGTCCATATCAAATAACATTATTATTTTGAAGAGGTGGACTATACTTTAGCACTGCCCCTTATCCAAGTGACCACTGATATCAATGCATGCCATAGTACCAACAAAAATTATAAAAAAAAACATAAATATTATTAATAGACGTCATTGTCGAGTGACACACGATTACACTTAGCCCGTGTAACAAGCCTTTCAACCACTAGGCGACCCTCTTTGGACGAGTTAAGTTTCGTGAGGGTTTACAGAGGTTTACCCACAAAACCATATCAATATTGTTGATGTCTTAATCTTCGGCTCCATCTTGTGGATTATCTTCCGCCGGATGATAAAAGATCTCGGGATTATAATCACCGCCAAATTGCGTCTTTGGAATCTCGAAAACTCGTTGATGTGTCCATCTTTGTCCTTCCGCTTCATATGCAATTTGTCCTTCATGGTACTGGGTAAAATTAATTTTCTGTGTTAGTTAAGTGATAACGATACAAACATATTGTAAATCATGATTTTTAATTAACTTACAGCCGTTGCAACGTCATAACCCCCAGCACCCATTGCCAGGAAACGAGCTCTCACATGACCCACGTATCTCTTTACCCTTCTTTTCAAGTTTGAGGTTCTTGTCTGTATTGTCTTAGTACTTCTTGCAGTTCCGTCATTTATTGCTGCTCTAAATTCCACTAGAATGCGAGCCCAAAACCCCGCTGCATCCATATACCTGCCCATTAAAGGTTCACTAGCAACCGAACAATAAGCAAGAATTAAAGCGACATCCTCGTCGGTTGAAAATGCAGCCATATTGTGGTGATTAATAGCAAAAACTATTGTGTTTAGGGTGTTTGAGTAAGGCTGAAAACCCACGCTATTTATAGATGGTCGATTCATGGTTCAATAGCAATCCTTGTTTCCCCCAATTTGTGCAAAGGAAAGCAACCCCAACTTTGTCCAAAAGACAAACACTGTTCACAAACACCTAAAACGATTTTCTAAAGGTTGGTTACTGTTACTAAACACAGCAAATAAAATTTAACTGAAAAATATTACAGTGGGTAATATCCACACACATCCATACATTAAAAACAAAAATTATAAAATAACATAAATATTATTAATAGAGGTCATTGTCGATTAATACGATTACACTTAGCCCGTGCAACAAGCCTTTCAACCACTAGGCGACCCCTCTGGGATTTAAGTTTAGTATCGTGAGGGTTACACAAGAGGTTTACCCACAAAACCTTTGATGGAGGTGTTGATGCTTTTATATGTCACTCCATTTTGTGGAGGAGGGATATTAGTCGGGTTTATTCAAATATCTCTGGATCATACACCATTGGAAAGTGTAATTTCAATACATCGAGCACCGCATCATGTCTCCATCTATTTCCATATTGTCTATCATCTTCATAATCACTTCTACCTTGGTTGTACTGTAATTTAATTAATAAAAGGCGTCAATACGTGGTTTTGCATTACAATTTTAATTAAGAATTAATAATAATAAATAATACTCACTGCGGTTTCATTGTCCCATCCATTGGGAAAATTCATAAAATAGGTCCTAACATAACCTACATATCTTGTCACTTCTCTTACCAACATCCTCACCCTCACATGCAATGAATTGTTAGTCCTAACCATCTCACCTTGCCATCGGGATGTGTACTCTAACCAAGTCCCAAAAGGCAACGCTTTCTTGGTCGTTTCCAACTACTGGATCTAATCTAATAGAACACCAGGCACCAATAAGTGCAACATCCTCATTGCGAGAAAATCTAGCCATTCTTTTTCAACTTTAAACAAGTTGATAAAACAAAGATTTTATTTAGTGTGGGAGATAAGTCAAATTGTTTGTTGCTGCATTTTATTTTAGATCACTGAAACCCTATTTATAGAGTTCGTATTAAGTGGCCTTTGGTGAAAAGAAGGCTCACGTAGGGGTCGTCTAGGGGGTCATGTAGGGGACGGCTATATTCAATTAATTTAAAAACCTGTTAGTTCACGAACGTGTAGTTCATACAAGGTACCAAAAAAACTACTCCCTCTGTCCGTTTTTATCTGTCCTAATTTCTACTTTGGTATGTCCATTTTTATCTGTCCGCTCTGTTTATAGACATACTTTTCCCTTAAACTATCAAATATACCCTTTATTTTTTTATAATCATAAAATCATTTTTAATATCCAAATCTTAAATAATATCACCATATTTATGGAAAAAAACTTACTCAATATCTTTGTATTAATTGTCATTCCTTTTTTTAAATAAAAACATTTATGAATAGTTATAAAATTCCTAATAAAATTCTATTTATTTTAACACTAATAATTTAGTTTTGGTAATAATATAACATTAAATAAGCTAGTCAAGGGCTAGTCATGACAATTTATAGGATTTCCTTAATATCTCGACTTAGTCAAAGCGGACTCTTAATTTAGGACGGAGGGAGTAAATAGGATAATAATTATCTCAAGTCCCCATCACCAATAAAG